>CP025658.1:633346-1233346 GCA_003576665.1 Ipomoea trifida | reverse complement strand
CAATGAAGTAAATTGTAATTCTTTTACCTCATAATTCCATCTTTCCAACTAAACGCTTGTAATATTTGATGAGGGTAGTGAGTCTGATATAAAAAACCGTCAATATTATTGAAAATTAAAATGAATGAGGTAAAAGACCAAAGTGTAGTATGAAATGGTATGAGTACAACTTTGGGTGCAAACTTTTCCACCTATTTTGGCTATGGAAAACACTGCAGAAGCAGAATATTTACAGTTGTTATTTGGTTAATTAAGCCACAGGTTTCTAACATTTACATTAAAACCAAAACTGCCTGCAAATCTGCAATGCCTCAAACATCCTTTTCACTCTCATTTCTCTAGAAATTGATCATCATCATCATCATCATCATCATATCATGCCATTTGCAACAGATTACGAAATTCGCCAAGAACCAGTGCAGTATTATCATGCTAGCTGCCTGTGATTTTTTGCAGACTTGTAGGGGGAGTCGAGGTAGATCGCGCAATAGCTAGCTGTCATTATATCTTCATTCTTCGGGGCTCGATCTGTGATGATGTTATAAACCTGCAAACACAAGATTGGAATTGTGTGCTTTAATTTTCAGAATCAAGTAGAAAACAGAATTGAAGCAACAGACACTGCAGAAAAAAGACACTTACGCATGGTTGTAGTTCCTCGTTGCATCATGGACACAAATTCACTGTAATCAATCCGACCATCCTAAAACACGAAAGAGTTAACATTGTATAAAGTGTACTATGTAGCAGATCAGATATGAATGTTTTTTCCTTGTACTGAGTGAATCTAAGGCCTTACATTGTCTTGATCAGCTTCCTGAATCATTTCTTCCAAACGAGTATCTTTTATCCCGAACTCATCACACGCCTTTTGGAGTTCATCTGCAGTGATATACCCGCTCCCATCTTTATCGAAATACGAAAATGCAGCGAACAAATGATCTTCTTTTGTGATCTTATTGATATGCAACATGGCAGCTATGAACTCCCCATAGTCAATAGTGCCACTGTTATCCACATCTGCCTGAAATTTCCAGGAAAAAATAAACATTATTCGAACCAGGTAAACAAAACACACTTTTTCAAAGGTTGTAGGGCGGTTCTACTCAACGACAGTAACAGAAAACACTTACGGCCCTCATCAGATCGTGTATCTCAGACTCGTTCAGATCTGCACCGAATCTCTTTAGTCCTACTTTCAGTTCTTCAAATGTGATGTTGCCACTCCCATCTATGTCTATCATTTTGAACATTTCTTTTAGCCCCGCGATTTCCTCTTCAGACAGCCTCTCTGCAATAACCTGCAGAACAAGTAGTAGAGATTCGGTGACAAAAAACCATAACTTTGTTCGAGCCTGTAAAGCGCTATTAGTCTCAGATCAGAACCAAATTTTTACCCTGAGAGCCATTTTCTTGAGCTTGTTCATTGCAGAAAACTGAGTTAAGCGAGTTAAGACTGCTGAATCGAGAGGCTTATCTGGAGCCACCCCTTCAACCTGCACCCAAGGATGGCCTGCCAAATGAAAAAAAAAAAAAAAAAAAAAAAAACACAGATAGAGTTTGCATTTTTTCGTCGTTAAACATTGAAACATATTGAAAATTCAAATGGTGAAGATTAGAATCAAGACGATATATAACAGCAACTCACACAGAACTTCATGACCAGTTAGCCGTTTGTTAGGCTCTCTGACAAGCATTTTTGTCACTAAATCTTTAGCACTGTCAGAAATATGAGGCCATGGCTCTGACTTGAAATCAATATCAGCATGCAACACCTCATCAAATATTTCTTGCTCGGTTTCTGAATCGAACACGAACAGAACAAAACAGCATAAACATCTAGTACCCGCACTTTATGGGATTATATATCAAAAGCATCAACTTACCTCCCCAGAACGGAGGAACGCCACTAAGAAGAATGTAAACAATCACACCTGCACTCCAGATATCAGCCTCTTGACCATAATTCTTGAGCAAAACTTCTGGTGCAACGTAATAGGGACTCCCGACAACATCATTGAACACATCCCCTATGTTTCAGAACACACAAGACATTATGGTATACTAAATCCCAGAAATCACATCACATCTACTACTATCAATGTCACACCTATCTAACAGGATATAATAAAACTAACCATACTGTTCTTTATGCATATAAATTTGAGGACTAATTGAAATTATAACAAGGATACCTGGTTTGAAGAACGTCGACAATCCAAAATCAATAGTTTTGAGAGGGGAGTCCTCTTCCTCACCGACAAAGAGGAAGTTCTCGGGCTTAAGGTCCCTATGCATGACGCCCAAAGAGTGGCAGGACTCGACTACACCAACGATCGTCCTGGTGAGGCCAGCAGCCTGGCGCTCGGAGTAATGTCCTCTCTTAACGATCCTATCGAACAGCTCGCCCCCTGCACACAGCTCCATCACGACATGGACTGCCACAGCATCCTCGTAAGACCCTTTAATCGAGACAACATTGGGATGCCCGGCCAAGTGATGCATGATCTCGATTTCTCTCCTCACATCATCCACATCCTCCTTAGTCAGCAGCTTCCTTTTGGCAATAGATTTGCAGGCATATTTCAGCCCACTTTTCTTCTCAGTGCACAGAAATGTGGTCCCAAACTGCCCATGCCCTAGCTTCTCCTCCAAATTGAAGAACTCCCTGAGATTCCCAGTCTTGGTCTTCAACACAGAATCAACCTGCAGCCCAGCACTGAGCATCCTCTTGGTATTCATTGGCTTTCTCGATTTCGAAGGATCCGGTGGCTTCTCCTTCTCCTTCTCAGGCTGCTCAGCCTTCATCACATTCCCTGCCTCAACCACATCCTGCTTTGGGGCTTCAACAACAACCTCTTTAGCCTCTGCTGATGATTTTTGCTTATTATTATTATTATTATTATTATTATTATTATTATTATTATTCTCAATCGGTTCAGCCTCAATTTGGGGCTTATTGGTCTGAACTGGAGATTCTGCCTCTTTATCAGGTGAAGCAGCATGACTACTTGCCCCCTTTTTCTTCACCCTCAGCTTGTTGGGTATCCGAAACCACCAAAACAGGGAATGAAGTCCCTTCTTGGATGCTTTCCCATGGACACAGTTATTGTCCTTACTTCTCCCAAATTTGCGGAGCGGCATTATTGCTAAATGTTCTATCAATACAATGCATTCAATCACAGGTATTTTGAGTATTCAATTGGATCCAAATCAAGAAAGCTTCAAATTGGGGAATACATATCAAAACATTATCACAACAGGTAAATCCATGCCTAGCTAATACACATACATAAAAACAAATTCTGTAGAATTGTGATATAATGTAATGATTCTAAGACAACCCTTTGCGATACAATCTGCAAGAAATGCAATCAAGATTGGAAATGGATGGTATGAAGAACAACCTAGGATTATGGGACGTTAATTTGGGTTGTACGAGGTAAGTGTTCTGAATCTATCAATCGATGCACTACGTAATCTTCATGCATGGGAATTCCCGTGGATTAGGGTTTTGATCTTGATCAGAATTTTCTCTAGATTTATTTTCTTTTTCTGGGAATTTGTGGGCATTCTCTTGTGTATGTGCATGCGTTTCTAAGAGAGAGAATTGGCAAGTTTTCCAGTTAGAAAGTCCATAGACCATTTCATATTTTCTTATTATAGATTCAACTGACAATATAATTATGTGGACCAAAATAATAAAAACAAATAGTCATATTTATTCTATATTTATCCTATTTTATGAATTTAGTTTGATTAATACCTTTGAGCCTTAAATCATCACTATATAAAAAGTAGTCATAAAGGATCATAAAGAAAATAAACCAGTCTAAATAGTCATAAAGGATCATAAGAAAATAAATCAGTCTAAGTTAAGACTAGTAAGAATTATTATTATTATTGATGAATGATCGAACTATTATGTTGTAAATTGAAGTTATTTTTTTGCATGCAATAGAGGCAAAGTTATTTATTTTTTATTTTTAATTAGAATTTTAAAAAATATTATTTACACTTATTTAAATCAATCTTATGACACGTCTATTTAGTAGTCATAGGATCGAACCTTATGATAGGGACATTGATTCTTTATGCTGAAAAAGATTGAGAAAGTATAAAACATATACTACTTTGTATAGAATCATGAGTGTTTGAAAAAGAAACATGTTGCTTCCCTTGATCAATTTAACATTTTATATAATAAAAGAATTATATTATGAATTTCTAAGCCACATTCTGGGTCACAAACAATACTATGAAAAAAAAAAAAACAATACTATGAAAAAGCTATCAAACTACTCTGCAAACTCCATAGCCAAAACCTCTAAAAAACTAGCTTCAGACATCTTTGGAACGTCCTGAAAAATCAAATCCTGCAGCAATTCCGTTCAAATAAAATCTTGCATCAGAAGTGTTCACTTCAGTTGAAGGTTCCTTCGGGGGGTTGCGTTCCATTGGTATACCTCGGGTCCTTGCTGAGGAGGAATGATCACCATTGTAGACTCGAGGGGTGCCAAATGAGCCGAAGAATCCATTCATGGTGTGTCCTTGGCTGCTTCTGGACCTGGTATACCTCGGGTCCTTGCTGAGGAGGATTGATCACCATTGTAGACTCGAGGGGTGCCAAATGAGCCGAAGAATCCATTCATGGTGTCCTTGGCTGCTTCTGGACCTGGTATACCTCGGGTCCTTGCTGAGGAGGATTGATCACCATTGTAGACTCGAGGGGTGCCAAATGAGCTGAAGAATCCATTCATGGTGTCCTTGGCTGCTTCTGGACCTGGTATACCTCGGGTCCTTGCTGAGGAGGATTGATCACCATTGTAGACTCCAGGGGTGCCAAATGAGCCGAAGAATCCATTCATGGTGTCCTCGGCTGCTCCAAAGAAGCGGTCAAGGCCAGTGAAGAAGTTGCGCTCCATGGCTTCAATATCACTGCGCAGCCCAGGGAAGTCGAAAGGCGTTTGATTTGATGACTCCAAAGCTGGCAAAGCGAACCCTTTATTCATTTGGTTCGTTACATCTTCCTCGGTGTACTCTTTGTTAGATTGCACCATCTCAGGCAGCCTGAATGAGAGAAAACAGCAAGGCCATGACTAGTTAACTAATACAACATGTAAGAGATTCACCAACACCTAACTAAGAATCAATGAAATAAAGAAAGTACAAGATGACAGAATATTTCAGAGTACCACAAGCAAGCATAGTTTACAATACTCTACACTGTATTCAGCCTACTTCATAGCTAATGAGAAGAAATCCTAATTTATCGGGTAGATGAAGGCAATGCAGATAAATCCTCCTCCAGAACAGAAGGGAACAAAAGCTATATTCCGTCATATAAAATGCAAGTTACACTTACTAGTGGCAGTTCCTATGGTTAAACGATATGCTACTGTGAATTACTCAGATACATGGAACCTCAAAGTCCTAAAAGCCTTTAAGGTTTTGATGATGTCTATACAGTAGTAAATGGAAGCTTTCCACAATACAGATGTCTGGTAAAGCTTAAGACAACATTGCATCACAGCATCAGCTAATCTTCACAAGTATTAAGATCGAGTTTGGTCTATAAGAGACTTAAAGCAATTAACATTAAGAGTTTCAGTGTTTTATGACTTTATCAATCTATTTTCTCTATATTGTTCTATCTGATCTACCTACATGAATGCCCTTCAAAACTTCATTGTAAAGCTTTACCCTTCCATCAACAAGATTCAATCCTTTTTTTTTATGACAAGAAAAACACACAACCACTACCAAAGGTGTGCACTAGGTAAACTCAATCTTATGACCACTTAGCTCACAAACTACCACGAGGAGATAAACCAACTTAGGTTACCCATAGCTAAACCGAGAAGGCCAATAGGCCACTCCAGTCGGAGTCGAATTGGTAACAACCTAAGCAACTTGACTGGGGTTGCCCCACAAGATTCAATTCTGAAACTATTAAGATTGGCTTATCTGTCAGTGGATTCCAGTCAGAGGTGAAGTTTGTATACTATTGAATTCCAGTTTAGGGCTTATTTTACTCTGATCTACTTCTCCCTATTAAAAGATTTTCACCTATCTACGCAACAAATATACAATTCATATAAATTTCCCAGAAAAACATGAGTATAATCATCAGAAATTCAGAATATTATTGCCAATTGATCATTGTCGAATCAATTTTCAAGCAAAAAAGGATAATATTTTTTTTTTACCTTCCGACGCAGTCCTTGAAGATCTCCTCGGTCTTCTCGCACTTCCGAACGAACTTGCCAGGCTCGGACTCCTCGATTCGGCACTGTGTCCTTACCACTTTCCGGGTGTCGCACTGACCGCCGTCCTCGGCTGATGACCTGCTAGGGTTATCGCCTGAGCGGCGGGAAACATCGTCAACGTCGTCTTTCCAAACCGAACCCATTCTCTTTAGCTTGGTGAACACTTCAATAACCGGCGAGTATAAATAGACCGGCAGACCAACACTACTAGAATAACTAACTAATAATAACGAGAATATGAAAAAATATACGAGGAAAGTATACAGAGAGAATATAAGTAGTATTTTGTACTGAGGGAATTGCCTCCTTCCTTTTCTAATGAACCCTATTTATACATATTTTAATGTCCTAAGTCTACTAGAAATAAGAATTTTAGACTACCTTTATTACAATAGGAATTAGGAATAGTAAACCTCAGTCTTATTACACTAGGAATAATGAATTATGAATCTAATTCTGAATATATTATGAATAATAAATTTAATTTTGATCGAAGTCTCAAAGTCTTAAATTGTTCTGAACTCATTCTTAAACTTCCTTTTTTTTAGACCGGTCGGTGTAGCAAAAGCCCAATATACCATCCATTACGATAATTATTGTATGGATCATGCTCTACATAATTGTGTAGACCATGAATATAATATACATTTTTAATATACTAAAAGTAAATTATTTATGTATTGAATGTACATATTTAATAATGTATATAAAATCATGTACCTTTAAATAATATATTTTATTTATATATATAATATACTTTTAATATATTAAAAATGAGCAAATATTAATTTTTGGTCCCACGACTATTAGCAAAATGACAATTGGTCCACATGTTTAATTTCTATCAATTTTGATCCCACGACTATTGTTATAGTACCAACTTTCATCCACAACTACTGTTTTAGTACCAAAATTCATCGCGTCAATCACCCATCCGTTTAAAACCTGCAAAAATCTAAAATTGTTAATGGTATTTTTGTCATTTTCAATTTAATATTCTAATTTGAGCATGAATAAATGGATTTAAGTCTTAAGATCAATCAAAATTTACAGTTTTCCTCATATTTTACCTTAATTTGAGAAGGAGAACTGTGAATTGCGATTGATCTTAGGGTTTAAAAATCTCTTTATTCATGCTCAAATTAAGATATTGAGTTGAACAGGACGAAAGTACCATTAAAAATTTTAGATTTCGGCACGTTTTAAACGAATGCGTGACCAGCGCGATGAATTTTTGCACTAAAACAGTAATTGTGGGACTAAAATTGGTAAAAATTAAACATGTGGACCAAAATTGTCATTTTGATAATAGTCGTGGGACTAAAATTAGTATTTGGCCTATTAAAAATGTACTTTTCATTTATATTGCACACAAATATGTGAACTATGGTCAATGCGATAATGATTACATTAGGACTCATTCCAATTCAACTAGAAATTTCTAGGCGACAACGAATCTACTGTTGTCCTCGTATCTTATAAAATATTACAGTTTGGCCCCCTAAGGACTGAAATTTTACAAACTAACCGTCTTAATGAGTTATAGGATTACAGAGGGGTGTTTGGCGCCAGAATCTAACACCAGTCTAATAAATAATGAAAACTTTGAGATTCTTATCTATACTCGAGCTCTCAACTACAGTTTCCAGGAATAATATGTTCAGACTCCATCAAAGATTTCAACTTTTCACTCTCTCGTTTGCCACCAAATCGTATAAACTTCAGAAATCCAAGAAAATCAGAGAGAGTGAAGCCCAGAATCTTAATTCACTCTTCAATGGAATCCGGGATGTTTTAGAGTCGGGGAATGGGAGGGTTGAAAAGCAATCTGCAAGAAATGCAATAAAGATTGGAAATGGATAGTATGAAGAACAACATAGGATTATGGAATGTTAATTTGTGTTGTACAAGGTAATTAGTGTTTTGGTTTCTCTCTGTGATGTATCTATCAATCGATGCACTACGTATTCTTCATGCATGGGAATTCCCGGATTTGGATTAGGGTTTTGATCTTGATCAGAATTTTCTATAGATTTATTTTTCCTTTTCTGGGAATTTGTGGGCATTCTCTTGTGTACGTGCATGTGTTTCTAAGAGAGAGAATTGGCAGGTTTTCCAGTTAGAAAGTCCATAGACCATTTCATATTTTCTTATTATAGATTCAACTGACAATATAATTATGTGGACCAAAATAATAAAAACAAATAGTCATATTTATTCTATATTTATTCTATTTTATAAATTTAGTTTGATTAATACCTTCCGGCCTTAAATCATCACTATATGAAAAGTAGTCATAAAAGATCATAAAGAAAAAATAAAACAGTCTAAATATCATAAAGGATCATAAGAAAATAAAGCAGTATAAATTAAGACTAGTAAGAATTATTATTATTGATGAATGACCAAACAATTATGTTGTAAAATGAAGTTATTTTTGGCATGCAGTAGAGGCAAAGTTATTTTTTTAATTTCTAATTAAAATTTTTAAAAATACTATTGACACTTATTTAAATCAATCTTATGGCACATCCATTTAGTAGTCATAGGATCGAACCTTTTGATAGGGACATTGATTCTTTAATCTGAAAAGGTTGACAAAGTATAAAACATAGACTACTTTGTACAGAATCACGAGTGTTTAAAAAAAAAACATGTTGCTTCCATTGATCAATTTAACATTTTATATAATAAAAGAATTATATTATGAATTTCTAAGCCACATTCTGGGTCACAAACAATCCTATGAAAAAGCTATCAAACTACTCTGCAAACTCCATAGCCAAAACCTCTAAAAAACTAGCTTCAGACATCTTTGGAACGTCCTGAAAAATCAAATCCTGCAGCAATTCCGTTCAAATAAAATCTTGCATCAGAAGTGTTCACTTCAGTTGAAGGTTCCTTCGGGGGGTTGCGTTCCATTGGTATACCTCGGGTCCTTGCTGAGGAGGAATGATCACCATTGTAGACTCGAGGGGTGCCAAATGAGCCGAAGAATCCATTCATGGTGTCCTTGGCTGCTTCTGGACCTGGTATACCTCGGGTCCTTGCTGAGGAGGATTGATCACCATTGTAGACTCGAGGGGTGCCAAATGAGCCGAAGAATCCATTCATGGTGTCCTCGGCTGCTCCAAAGAAGCGGTCAAGGCCAGTGAAGAAGTTGCGCTCCATGGCTTCAATATCACTGCGCAGCCCAGGGAAGTCGAAAGGCGTTTGATTTGATGACTCCAAAGCTGGCAAAGCGAACCCTTTATTCATTTGGTTCGTTACATCTTCCTCGGTGTACTCTTTGTTAGATTGCACCATCTCAGGCAGCCTGAATGAGAAAACAGCAAGGCCATGACTAGTTAACTAATACAACATGTAAGAGATTCACCAACACCTAACTAAGAATCAATGAAACAAGAAAGCACAAGATGACAGAATATTTCAGATTACCACAAGCAAGCAAAGTTTACAATACTCTACACTGTATTCAGCCTACTTCATAGCTAATGCGAAGAAATCCTAATTTATCGGGTAGATGAAGGCAATGCAGATAAATCCTCCTCCAGAACAGAAGGGAACAAAAGCTATATTCCGTCATATAAAATGCAAGTTACACTTACTAGTGGCAGTTCCTATGGTTAAACGATATGCTACTGTGAATTACTCAGATACATGGAACCTCAAAGTCCTAAAAGCCTTTAAGGTTTTGATGATGTCTATACAGTAGTAAATGGAAGCTTTCCACAATACAGATGTCTGGTAAAGCTTAAGACAACATTGCATCACAGCATCAGCTAATCTTCACAAGTATTAAGATCGAGTTTGGTCTATAAGAGACTTAAAGCAATTAACATTAAGAGTTTCAGTGTTTTATGACTTTATCAATCTATTTTCTCTATATTGTTCTATCTGATCTACCTACATGAATGCCCTTCAAAACTTCATTGTAAAGCTTTACCCTTCCATCAACAAGATTCAATCCTTTTTTTTTTATGACAAGAAAAACACACAACCACTACCAAAGGTGTGCACTAGGTAAACTCAATCTTATGACCACTTAGCTCACAAACTACCACGAGGAGATAAACCAACTTAGGTTACCCATGGCTAAGCCGAGAAGGCCAATAGGCCACTCCAGTCGGAGTCGAATTGGTAACAACCTAAGCAACTTGACTGGGGTTGCCCCACAAGATTCAATTCTGAAACTATTAAGATTGGCTTATCTGTCAGTGGATTCCAGTCAAAGGTGAAGTTTGTATACTATTGAATTCCAGTTTAGGGCTTATTTTACTCTGATCTACTTCTCCCTATTCAAAGATTTTCACCTATCTACGCAACAAATATACAATTCATATAAATTTCCCAGAAAAACATGAGTATAATCATCAGAAATTCAGAATATTATTGCCAATTGATCATTGTCGATTCAATTTTCAAGCAAAAAAAAGGATAAATCAGAAAATATTTTGCTTTTTTTACCTTCCGACGCAGTCCTTGAAGATCTCCTCGGTCTTCTCGCACTTTCGCACGAACTTTCCAGGCGCGGACTCCTCGATTCGGCACTGTGTCCTTACGACTTTCCGGGTGTCGCACTGACCGCCGTCTTCGGCTGATGACCTGCTAGGGCTATCGCCGGAGCGGCGGGAAACATCGTCAACGTCGTCTTTCCAAACCGAACCCATTCTCTTTAGCTTGGTGAACAGTTCAATAACCGGCGAGTATATATAGACCGGCAGACCAACACTACTAGAATAACTAACTAATAATAACGAGAATATGAAAAAATATACGAGGAAAGTATACAGAGAGAATATAAGTAGTATTTTGTACTGAGGGAATTGCCTCCTTCCTTTTCTAATGAAGCCTATTTATACATATTTTAATGTCCTAAGTCTACCAGAAATAAGAATTTTAGACTACCTTTTTTTTTTTGAAAACAAATATTCAGTTTTAATGTAATAAGAATTTTAGACTACCTTTATTACAATAGGAATTAGGAATAATAAACCATAGTCTTATTACATTAGGACTAGGAATAATGAATTATGAATCTAATTCTGATTACATTATGAATAATAAATTTAATTTTGGTCGAAGTCTTAAATTGTTCTGAACTGTGTATCATTCTTAAACTTTTTTTGATCTAATTATTTTCTTAGACTGATCCGTGTAGCAAAAGCCCAATATACCATCCATTATTTTCGTCATTTTCAACTTAATATCCCAATTTGAGCATGAATAAATAAATTTAAGTCTTAAAATCGATCAAAATTCGCAGTTTTCCTTCTCATTTTACCTTAATTTGAGAAGAAGAACTGTGAATTTCGATTAATCTTAAGACTTAAAAATCTCTTTATTCATGCTCAAATTGAGATATTGAGTTGAAAATGATGAAAGTACCTTTAAAATTTTTAGATTTCTGCACCTTTTAAACGAATGCGTGACCGACGCGATAAATTTTGGAATTAAAACAATAGTCGTGGAACCAAAATTAGTAGAAATTAAACATGTGGACCACAATTGTCATTTTGCTAATGGTCGTGAGACCAAAATTAGTATTTACTCTATTAAAAATGTACTTTTGATTTATAGTACACTCAAATATGTGAACTATTGTCAATGCAATAATGATTGCATTAGGACTCATTCCAATTCAACTAGAAATTTCTATGCGACAACTACTCTAAGTCTCTAACGTTGTCATCGTATCTTATAAAATATTACAATTTGGCCCCCTAAAGACTGAAATTTTACAAACTAACCATCTTAATGATTTACAAGATTAGAGAGGGTGTTTGGCGCCAGAATCTAATACCAGTCTGAAAAATAATGAAAATTTTGAGATTATTGTCTATACTCGAGCTCTCGGGTATAGTTTTTCAGGAATAATATATATGTTCAGACTCCATCAAAGATTTCAGCTTTTCGCTCTCTAGTTTGCCACCAAGTCATATAAGCTTAAGAAATCCAAGAAAATCATAGAGAGTGAAGCCCAAAATCTTAATTCACTCTTCAATCAAATCCGGGATGTTTTAGAGTCAGGTAATGTGAGAAGGGTTGAAAAGCAATCTGCAAGAAATGCAATCAAGATTGGAAAGCGATGGTATGAAGAACAACTTAGGATTATGGAATGTTAATTTGTGTTGAACGAGGTAAGTGTTTTGGTTTCTCTCTGTGATGTATCTATCAATCGATGCACGTAATCTTCATGCATGGAGATCCCCGGATTTGGATTAGGGTTTTGATCTTGATCATAATTTTCTCTAGATTTATTTTCCTTTTATAGAAATTAATTTGTGGTCATTCTCTTGTGTACGTGCATGCGTTTCTAAGAGAGAGAATTGGCAGGTTTTCTAGTTACAAAGTCCATAGACCATTTCATCTTTTCTCAGTATAGATTCAACTGACAATATAATTATGTGGACCCAAATAAAAAAATAAAATTGTCATATTTATTCTATTTTATGAATTTAGTTTGATTAATACCTTTCAACCTTGGTAAAAATTTGTGTGAGACCGTCTCACGGAGATGGATTGAATATTTGATTAATGAAGTTAAATTTGACCCATTAACAAATATCTGACATGTCTCATAAATTAAGAACAGCGAGACGGTTTTACACAAATGTTACACTTCAACCTTAAGTAGTCACTATTGAAAGTAGTTAGAAAGGATCATAAAAAAAAAATAAATCAGTCTAAGTTAAGGTTAGTAAGAATTATTACCATTGATGTATGGGAACTATCATGTTGTAAAATGATGTTATTTTTGCATGCATTGCAAAGTTAAATTTTTTCTTTTCTAATTATAATTTAAAAAAAAATATTATTTACACTTAAATCAATCTTATGACACATCCATTTAGTCACACGATCGCACCTTAAGATGGGGACGTTGATTCTTTAAGCTGAAAAAGATTGAGAAAGTATAAAACATATACTACCTAGTACAGAATCATGAGCATTTAAAAATGTTGCTTCCATTGATCAATTTAACATTTTATATAATATAAGGTTTTACTATATGAATTATATTATAAATTTCTAAGCTACATTCTGGATCACATAAACAATACTATGAAAAAGCCACCAAACTACTCTGCAAACTCCATAGCCAAAACCTCTAAAAAAAATAGCTTCAGACCTCTTTGGACTGTCCTGGAAAATCAAATCCTGCATCAGAAGTGAACACTTCAGTTGAAGGTTCTTTCGGGGGGTTGCATTCCACTGGTATACCTCGAGTCCTTGCTGAGGAGGATTGATCACCATTGTCGACTCGAGGGATGCCAAATGAGCCAAAGAATCCATTCATGGTGTCCTCGGCTGCTTCTGGAACTGGTATACCTCGGGTCCTTGCTGAGGAGGATTGATCACCATTGTTGACTCGAGGGATGCCAAATGAGCCAAAGAATCCATTCATGGTGTCCTCAGCTGCTCCAAAGAAGCGGTCAAGGCCAGTGAAGAAGTTGCGTTCCATGGCTTCAATATCACTGCGCAGCCCAGGGAAGTCGAAAGGCGTTTGATGTGATGACTCCAAAGCTGGCAAAGCAAACCCTTTATTCATTTGGTTCGTTACATCTTCCTCGGTGTACTCTTTGTTAGATTGCACCATCTCAGGCAGCCTGAATGAGAAAACAGCAAGGCCATGACTAGTGAACTAATACAACATGTAAGAGATTCACCAACACCTAACTAAGAATCAATGAAAGCAAGCATAGTTTACGATGGAAGCAATCAGTAAAACTGGAAATATTGCTCTACACTGTATTCAGCCTACTTCATAGCTAATGAGAAGAAATAGTAATTTCTCGGGTAGATGAAGGCAATGCAGATTAATCCTCCTCCAGAAGAGAAGGGAACAAAAGCTATATTATGTCATATAAAATGCAAGTTACACTTACTAGTGGCAGTTCCTGTGGTTAAACAATATGCTACAGCGAATTACTCAGATACATGGAACCTCAAAGTCCTAAAAGCCTTTAAGGTATTGATGTTGTCTATACAGCACTAAATGGAAGCTTTCCACATTACAGCTGTCTGGTAAAGCTTAAGACAACATTGCATCACAGCATCAGCTAATCTTCACAAATCTTAAGATCGAGTTTGGTCTATAAGAGACTTAGAGCAATTAACAATAAGAGTTTCAGTGTTTTATCAAACTAATTTCTCTATATTGTTCTATCTGATCTAGCTACATGAGGGCCGTTCAAAACTTCATTGTAAAGCTTTACCCTTTCATCAACAAGATTCAATTCTGAAACTATTAAGATTGGCTTATCTGTCAGTGGATTCCAGTCAGAGGTGAAGTTTGTATACTATTGAATTCCAGTTTAGGGCTTATTTTACTCTGATCTACTTCTCCCTATTCAAAAATTTTCACCTATGTACGCAACAAATATACAATTCATATAGATTTCCCAGAAAAACACGAGTATAATCATCAGAAATTCAGAATATTATTGCCAATTGATCATTGTCGATTCAATTTCAAGCAAAAAAAGGATAAATCAGAAAATATTTTGCGTTCTTACCTTCCGACGCAGTCCTTGAAGATCTCCTCGGTCTTCTCGCACTTTCGCACAAACTTGCCAGGCTCGGACTCCTCGATTCGGCACTGTGTCCTTACGACTTTCCGGGTGGCGCACTGACCGCCGTCGTCCCCGGCTGATGACCTGCTAGGGTTATCGCCGGAGCGGCGGGGAACATCGTCATCGTCGTCTTGCCAAATCCAACCCATCTCTTTTGCTTGGTGAACAATTCAATAACCGGTGAGTATATATATGGAAATGATATAAGAGGAAAGTATATTGAGAGAATATAAAGTATTTTGCAGTGAGGGAATTGCCTCTTTCCTTTTCTAATGAAGCCAATTTATACATATTTTATGTTCTAAACCAACCAGGAATAATAATCTTAAACTTCATTTGATCTAATTATTTTCTTAAACCTATACGTGTAGCCAAAGCCCAATTCAACTAGAAATTTCTAGGCGACAACGAATTTAATGTTGTTATCTTATAAAATATTACAATTTGACCCCCAAAAGATTGATAGTTTACAAACTAACCCTCTTAATGATTTACAGAACTACAAATGGGTGTTTGGCGCCATAATCTAACAAGACTACAAAATGATGAAAATTTTGAGATTCTTGTCTATACTTGAGCTCTCAACTACAGTTTCCAGGAATAATATGTTCAGACTCCATCAAAGATTTCAGCTTTTCACTCTCTCGTTTGACGCCAAGTCGTATAAGCTTCAGAAATCCAAGAAAATCAGAGAGAGTGAAGCCCAGAATCTTAATTCACTCTTCAATGAAATCCGGGATATTTTGGAGTCAGGGAATGTGAGAAAGGTTGAAAAGCAATCTGGGTTCACATTACCAGGAAGAACCCAGCCCGAGAAGGTGGGGGACATTGTACAAAAAGCAGCTTGCACACTCGATGTTTGTGGAAATGCCGAGGAGAATGAGGAATTACTCTCTTCAAATGATAATCAAATGGGTGTTTTGGGTGCATTAGACGTTAGCCCGATTGTTCATAAGATTACTGAAATTGTTAGGGACGAAAATGATGCTGTGTCTATGGAAGAGAGGCTGAAAAATGAGAGTTTGGAGTATACTCAGGGAATTGTTGAGATGGTACTGAAGAGGTGCTTCAAGGTTCCTCATTTGGCTTTGAGGTTCTTCAATTGGGTGAAATCAGTGGAAGGGTTTAGTCACAGTACTGAGACATATAATGTGATGATTTACATGGCTGCAGAAGGGAAGGATTTTGGTCTGGTTGATAAATTGTTGGAGGAAATGGAGAACCATTCTTGTGAGCATAATCTTAAGACATGGAGCATTATCATCTCCCATTGTGGGCACGCGAAGTTAATTGGCAAAGCCCTGTTAGTCTTCGAGAAGATGAAGAAAAATGGCCCCGAACCAGATACATTGGCGCATCAACTTATGTTGAATGCACTTTGTAATGCAGGAAAGGCAGATATTGCATTTGAATTCTACAAGGAGATGAGCCATCAAGGCATGGTGTTGGATGAGCGGTTGTTTAAAAAGTTACTTAAATGCTTGGCGGTTTCTGGAGATGCTGCAGCAGCTCGCAGGATTGGCGATGATATGATAAGCACTTTAGAAATCTCAGAACATGAAGTCTATGGTTTCATGCTAAAGAATCTCTGCAATGCAGGTAGGATTCGAGAAGCTTTAGAATTGATTCGCGAAATGATGAAGCAAAATGTAAGCCTTGACTCCGAAAATTTTGAGGCGTTGGTGAATGGACTGTGCAAGGCAGACAGGATTAACGATGCATTGGAGATTGTTGATATCATGAAGAAAAGAAGTGCAGGAATTGAGAATCTTTACGAGATTATAGTTCATGCATTCTTGAGCAGAAATGAGCTTTCGAAAGCGCTTGATCTAATGCAAAGCGTTAAAGAGTCAGGGCATTTACCCACCACAGCTACCTATACTGCTTTGATGCAGCGCCTTTTCAGGGCAAACGAGTTTCAGAAAGGTGTGGAACTCTATCACGAGATGATGGAGAGAGGAGTTCGATTGGATTGTATGGCGTTCACTGCTGTTATTGCTGGTTACATTCGCCAAAACTGCGTGTCTGAAGCTTGGGGGGTATTCAAGAGCATGAAGGAGAAAGGTATTAGCCCTAGTAGGAAATCTTATAGCATATTCATCAAGGAGCTTCTTAAAGTTTCTGGGACCAATGATATTCTGAAATTCATCAAGGAAATGAAGGACTCTAAAATGGAACCTGGAGATGATATCTTCCAACAGGTCACATCTTATTTGAGGAGGAAAGGAGAGATGAATAAGCTTAAGGAGATAGAACAGATGCAGGGGGGTTATAAGTTTCGTCACCAAGGGAATGTGGGCCCTGGCAGGGATGTATCCAGTCTGCCCGAGGCTCGTGTCGAATTGAACACAGCAGAATCAGAGCCAGAATCGAAATCCTGTCATCAACATGGTGTTTGCGAGATCAGTCAAATTCTGTCGTCCTCCATGGATTGGCGTTTTGTAAACGAACAATTGGAGAAATGTAGTATACACTTTACGCCAGAACTTGTAACTGAGATCTTGCGTAACTCCAGACTGCATGCTGGTGTAGCGTTACGTTTTTTCTCATGGGTGGGGAAGCGTTCTGGTTACAAACACACAACAGAATCCTACCACATGGCAATCAAGATTGCAGGACAAGCCAAAGACTTTAAAGAGATGAGAACCCTCTTTTATGAAATGAGGAGAAAACGCTGCTTGATAACGTGTAATACGTGGACAATCATGATAATGCAATATGGTCGAACAGGCCTCACAGACATCGCTCTCAGAACTTTTCGAGAGATGAAAGATGGCGATCACAGACCTACTGAAACTACATATAAGTTTCTGATCATATGCCTTTGTGGAAAGAAAGGTAGGAACATTGACGAAGCAATAAAGCTATTCCACGAGATGATTGAAACGGGTTGCAGACCCGATAAAGAGTTAGCTGAAGCCTACCTCGATTGTCTGTGTGAAGCTGGAAAATTAGGCGATGCCAGAAACTGTATCGAATCTTTACAGAAATTCGGTTTCAGCATTCCTTTGAGTTATTCCTTGTATGTCCGGTCCCTTTGTCGAGTGGGGAGGTTGGAAGAGGCTTTAGGATTGATTGCCGAAGTTGATGATGATCAGCACACCCTAGCTCAGTACACACATGGAAGCATAATTCATGGACTTCTGCAAAAGGGGGACTTAAAAACAGCATTGTCAAAAATAGAATCCATGAAACAGCTCGGCATCCAGCCTACTATACATACATATACGTCTTTGATAGTCTACTACTTCAAGGAGAAAGAAATCGACAAGGTCTTGACATGCCTCGAGGAGATGAAAGAGTCGGGTTGTGAACCAACGCTTGTTACTTACTCTGCACTCTTACGCGGCTATATAAGCACGGGGAAGGTTACTGATGCATGGAGCGTTTTTCAGCATATAAAGCAGAACGGTCCTTTCCCCGATTTTAAAACATACTCAATCTTCATTTCTTGTCTTTGTAGGATAGGTAAGTCTGAAGAAGCCCTTCAACTTATTTCTGAAATGCTGAACACTGGGATTGTTCCCAGTGCAGTTAATTTTCGAACAGTTTTTTATGGTCTCAACAGGGAAGGGAAACGGGGTTTAGCACGATATGTATTACAGAAAAAGTCTCATCTTAAAAGGATGAGAAAATTATGAATTTGAATGTTATTCGTTTTCTATATTTTCATGAAACTGTTATGCTAATTCTTAAGTCGAGATCTGCCTAGAAAGTAAACTATAGCAACAATATGAAAGCTTTCTGGTTTTCCTTTTACCAGTTCTATCTTCTTTGATGTGATTTACATGAGAAGCTGTCAGATTATTGTCATTCTCTATATTCTCCAAAATTGTCTCTGCTGCTTTGTGGTCTCCACAGGAATGTGAATCGGTATGGTGAGCGTTGTTAGGGTTGGCAACATAAGCATCTGGTGACACCGGTGCTATCTTATTATGGCTCGTTTCCTTTGTGCACAAACTAGAACTCGTACGCCTGGAAAAGTGCAGAAACTCAGAAAGTGTAACAAACAAGACATATCCTATGGTGTTTTGTCGAAATCAAGCTGTTTAGCAGACTATATTTACCTGGAACTATGACTGCAGGAGCTAATCCTATGCTCGTACGAGGTAATCTCTACTGATTCCTTTCTCGATATTTCAGTAGTAGCCCCGATGCCATTGTTCATGCAAATTTGGTTAAATCCTGAGAATTTTGAATCTTCTATGTTGCTTCTGCACATAGATTTGAAATTCGAGTTGCATCCATTTTCGCGGATGAAAGAAATGGCCTTTTCCAGTGTTGCCAGAGCTTGCTGAACCTCGGGGCTAATGGCTATCTTCTTGTTTCGAGTGGTGGAGCCTCCCTGTACGATTTGATTCCTTGGGGAATCTTGTTTCTTATTATCCTCGTCAATAGTCCCCGCCTTTCCACCATCTTCCTCATCGACTTCCTCAATCTCGCCACAAATGTTTATGTCCCCAGTCACTGCATTCTCAGATGGTGAATGATGAACACAATCGCGAACCTCCTCCTGGATTTCATTTTCATCTGTATCACTTGTCTGCATATCATTCGTTCTCTTCATGCCTTGCGCTTCTGAATAGAGAGCTTCCCGGATTCGCTTGTACTGCACATCCTTTAACGCCTCGCTAAAATCTTCATCGCCTCTGCAAACAGAAGCCACTTCCTGCAACACGATAATAAGCATTGTCAGGAAATGCAGAAGAACAAGTTGATCATTGCAGACTCAGATTCAGAACAAACTTTAATTCTCAGAAGAACGTATCAATTATAAACCCGAACAGATCAGACCTTCTTATAAAGCTTGAACCCGCTACCTATAAGCTGTCTCGAGACAAAATTGATGAATGCAGGAGGGACAAAATCCAGTTTTATATCCATGTTAGCAATTGTTCTGCAACATTTGATATCAGCAAGAAGCTTTATGCAATGGTAAAACTAATTGCAGAAAACAGGCCAAACTAACCGGAAGTAGCTTCTGTTGGCAGTAACTTTCTGCAGAGCTAAACCGCCCACCACATCGATTCTCACTACATCACGAGCATCAGGGATTCCTTCTCGGGCGAATCCATGAGTACTAGTATCAACATTTTCCAAGTCGGAGATCTGGAATCAAATACAAAAAACGAAGTTTTACACCCTATATATCGGGGGAAGGTCATATGCATTCATAGTTTTACCGAGTTCAGGAGCACAACAATCAGACCATCTTGAAAGTAGTCGAATTCAAAATAGTGCACGAGAGCCTCCCTCGTTGACAGTGGCCATGAAAGCTTCATCCTTTCTTCCACAAAGTAGATTCACATTACAAAATTTACGGGCCAGGCAAAATAAACGAATACTTCTCTTAAAGGGGAAAGCGTACCTTACTAAAGATATCTGTTCACCGATTCTGACCTTCTGTAAACACTGAGAGTAAGCGATCTTGAAACATGGAACGGTAGTCTGAGGCCACCTGACAAAAATGTACAACAGAACAACATGATCTTTATAACCCATAATGCAGTTAGGGCTTGTAATTCTTACCATTTCTTGTAGAGATCGGCCTCCCACGAGATGCACATACCTGCAACATAGAGCAGTCAAGAACCAGCTTCTCGGGGCAACCTCGAGTCACCACTTTGCAGCAAACAAGCATTAATTTAAGAGAGCCAGAAGTTTTAGCTTAACTTACAAACATCAATTGGACCATCTACATAGCCTTCAACTAAGAGTGTATGAAAAGGAGTCCCTTCTGGTCCTTCTCTATACATAACTCGAAACTCTTCTGAATCCTGCTTTACCTGCAAAAATAAGGCGATCCAACAAGTAATGACTAGAAATCTTTTTGTTTCTCGTAAATTCTTTGTGCAGCAATGCAACATTTGAATCAAAGAACATTAATTGCAGCATGGGGTAAAATCAAGAACAAGAAAAACGGTTTTTTTTTTTCAGCGAATATGACGGATAGCTTACTTTCCAACCACCACACGATATATCACCCGTTTTTGACTTATCGCCATCACTCAACGAGGCACTTCTCAACATGCCAAGAGTGTTTCCTAATTCCTCGGTTCTTCTTTCCACTACATTGTCTATACAGCCTGCAAATTAAACCACACACATCTTTGTGCTTAGGCTTCATTTCACACACAATTTCCTTAAGAACTACAGCACAACATTGACACACAAACCTTCCATCTCAAAATTCGACGAGCTTAGGATTTGATTCCTAACGAGGCCCTTAAGTGCCTCCTCGTTTACAAGATCATGACACGACAAGGTCTTATCGAGTCGACTTCTGTACTCAGAAATGTTTCCCTTCTCCCCCATTTTTCCACCTCAGAGCAACACAAAAACTGTGCCTTCCTATAGCTCTGAACATACAAAATAGAGAAATATAAACACTAATTTGATTAGATATATGAAACAAAAGAACACAAGTACAACAACTAACCAATAACAAATACACAAAACTTTCTAGATTAATCTACCTTACAAAGAAACAGGAAACAAACAGTTCGCCTACTAGCTTCATTAAACATAACTAACTTCATAAATCAAGAACTCAGAGCTAACCAAGTTTACTATGCAATCCCCAGATTTTGTTCAAGAATCAATCAAAACTGTCAATTTAGTACCAAAATTCCATACAAAACATAGGACTTTGATCAAAACAAGGATGCAAAGTTATGGAATTCACAAAAAAAAAAAAAAGGAGTGATTTTGAAGAATACCCAGTGGTATCACAGACAAAAGAGGATTACCCAAGATTGCAAAAAGGAGGTTTGATCAAAATAAGGATGCAAAGTGATGAAATTCACAAAAAGGAGTGATTTTGAAGAGTACCCAAGATTGAAACAGAGGGTTTTAATAAGACTGCAGAATCACAGATCTCAATACAGAAGAAGGATAGGCGGCAGAGACAAGATCATCTGATACGAGGCCACCAGGGTGGATGGATATGTTAAAACATGGGTGTTTTCCTTGAACATATCAAACTCACAGACCACAGCGCAGAGAAACCGATATGATTGTTTCAGGACAGCTGTTCCAGCTTTCCATTTCCTGTTCCCTGTTGTTCTGGATTGAGTCCAAAAATGAATCAGTAACAGAAGAACAGCAGAGTTTTCTGGGTTTTTTCTGGTTTGCACACAATACTTATGTTTGACCTTTTGTTAATTTTCTGTAATTATTCCAAAGATTATTTCTTAATTTATCAATTATCCATTGACTAAATGACACACGAAAATGTTTTTATTGTACTTTTATTTGACTTTTTGCTTACAAAAATGGAAGTGTCCCTTTTAAATGCTGTTTTTCTAGTTGGTTAGTTGGTTTCTGTAACAACTTTGTAGACAAATTGACTTGGACTGCTATACTGCTCAACACCTGACTTGTACTAAATTGAGTTAAATTCAAACAATTTAATAAAATCTAAGAAAATAAAATATTTGAAAATAATTTTTTTTAAATAAAAAAAAGGAATAAAAAAAGGGATAGATTATGTACCTAAAATTATGATTTTGTTAAAGCAGTCAAATTTGTTACTTTATTAAGAATTTAATGATCGACTAAATCTGTATTACAGACTAATTATTTGAGGTCCGAATATTAATATTTTTTTCTCAAATATTATCTACTAAACCAATGAATTTAAGCCAGTACCCTAATTGTAGTTCTAGATCTATAGTATGTTGACAAAAAATGTTATCTTATACGGAGTATATATTTTGACTTATGAAAAAAGAAAAAAGACAAAAAAAAAAAAAACAAAAACAAAAACTCTCCTAAAGCATCTGGCCAATGAAGGAAAGACACGTTTCAGGTGTAGATTTCAATATTTCATGAACTGTGCGTTAGTTCAAAGCTGGTGTAGGCTGGCCGTTAGCTTTCCCGGGAAACACCGGTAACCGTTAGATGCTGACAGTTTACTGGGCCGTGTGCCCGTGTTTGCTAATGTTAAAGATCTGTTGGGCCCATATGGGAAGCCCAATAGTGATAGCCTTTATTTATAAAAGACATTTGCTGTTTATATATTTATAGATGCATATGTGCTATTGTCAAAAAAAAAAAGAAAAGATGCATATGTGATAAAGAACAGACCAATTCCCTACCCAATAGCCATTCGTATTTAAAAAAGAAACAAAAAAACAATGGAGGTGTTTGATATGTATTCAAAAAAAATTCAAAAACTTATTAGGTTAATAGGTTTAACTAGTTGATTTGGTATATTGGTTGTTAGTTGATAATTGATTACATGCAAAATGACTTTCTAGAAAGTTACTTCGGGCAACTTTTTGAATTTTAATTTTTTGGAGCAATAAGCTGTTACAAAAAAAAAAAAAAACTAACTAATCAAACACTTATATTGACTGTTTAATCAAGTCAAGCCGCTAATAGTGGTCAAATAAGACAAAATTGATTGATAAATTAACTATGTTACCATACAAGATATTATATATACAACTAGGGAAAATCTATGATAACTATCAGTATTAATGTCAATCGTAACATGTACAAGCAAAAAGTTTATAGGTTAGGAAACATACAGATATTAATTGAATATATAGAGTATGTTAATTGGACTCTCCACCGAATTGAATTCATGATGTGCAATCCATGACGTTTAATGCTAATTGGATGTGAAGAAAAAAAAAATCTGAAATTCGATCTATTTCGTTTTAAATATGCATGATTTATGTAGTCTATATTTTAAGTCGTCTCGATTTGACTCGGTTTTTGAACGTTGAAGCTAGCTAATTTAATGAATTGATTGCGTTGGGTTTGATAGATGTTGTTACCAACATGTCGGCAACTTTAATTTTGGTGCAACTTTGTTTGCGGTAGGAATTGATGAAACATATGTATAATAGTCGCGGTCTCTCTACATGGCGGGACATGTTGGACTTCCTGGCTCGCCTGGTGTCACTATTTATGACCCGTAGTTATATCCAAATCCATCTTGCAAGGTGAACTCGTATTCAAAATATACAATTTATATACTGAATATTTACAATTTAAATTGTGAACATTCAGTATGTAAATTGTGAACGTTCTCCGGTCGGACGCGATCGGCGCTGGTGGTTGATTTTTTTATTTGGGCACGACGCGAGGATGTGGGTGGAGGTTCGTCGGAAATATATTTGACTTGCTATTACAGGCCACAAATAAGTTCGAGGGTTTATTTGCTTCAAAATAACAAGTTTGAGGGTGTAATTGGAGCTTTTGAAGTTGAATGATCTAATTGCACAATGAGATATAGTTTGAGGGTCTATTTGACCCTTATCCCAGCAATATATGAGTTAGTACGTAAGTATGATAATATAACAGAGATGATATCAACACCACATCATCTATTGTCTCTAATGTTTCACTTTTTAGAGTAGAGGGACTAAATTGAGCCAGATTGGTAGATTGTTGAGGTGCGTATTGGCATGCATTTAACGTTGTTTTCGTACAACTTTGTTTAATTTGCATTAGGAATTGATTAAATTTTAAGTGGGGCTGTAGTCAACGTGGATTTTCCCTACTGGATATAAATGTAGTTAAGACTTAATTTCCTGGAATATTAATGTAATATATGTGTGAATCCAAATAGACGGTCTCACACGACACAAGTGCACGTACGTTGGGCTCCAGGCTGGTGTCATTGATGACAAAATGGTCCTCCCAAGATCATGAAATTCTTTTAATTATTTTTCAGAAATCTCACCCTATTTTTAAAGTATATATCTCTCTGTCAGTACCCAAAAAAAAAAAACAAAATACCTACAAATTTAACAAAGAATTAACGCTTCAAAAAAAAAAAAAGCAAATAATTAAATATTTACAGCAAAAGTACTTACAGATTTTAGCGTGTCACTTTCGATTTTTTTGCATAAGTCGTCCAATAATCACATTGTGAAATAAATTTAAACTCGACACCAATATGTTTGTAGACTTTAATTAATTCGTCTGACTCTTTAACATGTTTCACTTTCTAACCTTAATTAATTGCTTTCTTAAACTGCAAAACCACTCCATAATTATCTCCCAGCTGGCTAACATAAACAGATGTCTATTCTCAGTCACTTCAACACGCAGAAACGATATATATATATCCCATAATATATACTGCACTTTCTGGGAAATAACCTACCAGTTTCTCTCTCGCCTCTACATACATTAATTAACAATCCTATATATATACATGCATGCATGCTTGACGACAGCAGCAGCTCTCTCTCTCTCTCTCTCTAGCTTCTCTTTCCTTGTCGAAAAGAAATTTGAATTAAAACAGTGAAAAGCTAAGGAACTCTAGCTACTTGCAATATAATGGAGAAATCAAGAAATGGATCGTGCAGGGGAAACCCCAATAAGTATGATCCATTTGTGACTCCAATCCGAGGAGACATCAAGCGCAGAATCCTTCGCCCTTTTCTCTGTAAAATCATAAATGGTTTTAAAGCGCTCTTCCGAGGTGGTTCTCCTCCTCCGCCGCCGCCGATATGAAGCTACGTAAGCCCATGCATGCACCAAAAACCCTATCCTATATATATATATATATATATATATATATATATATATATATATATATATATATATATATATATATATATATATATAATGCTGTTTTTTCACTTGATCGAATGTGCTTATATATGTATATGTGTCTCCACAGTTATTATAGTGACATAGTGGAGTTGATGTTTGGCTTATGAAACAGCCATAATCTTCATGTCATGAAAGATTGATATAGTGATATCACAAATTGTTGATATGCATGCATGCATGGATGTCATGTACTAATAGCAATAAAATTGAATGAAAAATGTTCAAATTACTCAGGGAACTACATCCAAAAATAAAATTGGGTCATACAACTTTAAAAAATGCAATTAAATCTTTGAATTGTTCAAAATTATTCTATTTGACATGTTCACTATGTCATCGCTAACGTGATAATTATCCCATTAAACCTGGCCATCCCCTCGGCCTCCCCATCTTTGTCTCTGGCATGGAGACGAAGAAAATTCTTTGTCTACCGGCTAGAGGCGAAGAGATCGAGCTTTTTTCGCCTAGACGAAGATGGAGATGAGGTGGGGGTTTCCTTTCTTTCTTTCTTTCTTCTTCTTCTTCTTTTTTTTTTTTTTTAAATAATATTTTATTTAAAATTAATAAAATAAATTAAAAATAATAATTTTTAATATGATGACCATCACGTTAGTGATAACCTGAGAAACATGTCAAATTGAATGACATAATTTTTATTATTAATTTTTTTTTTGCATGGGATGATCCAATTGCACATTTGCGTGTAGTTTAACGGCTAATTTGAATCTTTTTCCTTAAATTGAGCGTACTTCCGTCTTTATTAAAGCAGCGCAGCCTACGTGTCATTACACTACACCAAAAAAGTTTTTTAGTGCATTGTTGCATTTCTTTGTTGTGCGTTTCTTAACACTATTGGTGCTTTTCTACATAACTTGCAGCTACACGTTAAGAAATGACCATATTTGAGGTGACATATACATGTATATATATATGTGTGTGTGTGTTGAAAATTGCGTGATCTAAAACTGGCCACAAAAAAGTTCAAATAATAAATGCCAATAGGCAGCTCAGATCTCCTACCTGGATTAGAGTTATCATATCACATCTCCTATAAGTAAGAGTGCAATAATTTAATTTGTCAATGCATTTTAATTTCATTTAATTTATATGTTGTTGTTTGAACTTGTTGACATGATAGACCAAATGGTCTTCCCAATAATTTCATGTGTGGCTTCCTTTTGCAATAAAAAGTAAAGAAGCAATAGTTCCATATATGATATATCCCTATCAAACGTCTATATATGCAAATAAAAATAAATTAAAGCCAATAATGCGACGTTAACTTAATGGGAAACAGTCAAATGAAATGAATATACTTCTTTTGTCTCCCACTTCAGGTACACCTAGGGAATATACTACAAATATATTTACCACATTACAATTTTTAAATAAGTCCTTTTAATTTTAATTATATTTTTAATGTAGTTTTTAAATCAATAAATTTTTTATATAACACTAAATTAAATATTGCAAAAGAAAATCGCTAAAGACCTTGTGGTCTAGTGGTACCTGATGTCCCGGTTAATCGAATCTGAAACATAAAAGCAAACTGCAAATGTTGACGTTTCTTTAATTTATAGAGAAACTATCGGTAAACATTCAAATCTGTGATATATTTCCCTTTCTATTAGCTAGCACCTATTCATAGTTGTTGACATCTACCATTATTATTTTAATAATTATTATACACGCACAACCCTATATCCTATGAATATCGATCTTATATACACATGATTAATTGATGTTTGTGCTGTCGATAAACTCAATTAGGATTTGACTAGTACTAGTTTAATTTGGGGTAATAGTATTGTATCATTAACCAAAATCGATGTGTCTCATACCAACTACAGATAAAAAAAAAATTATATTTGATTCAATATAAGATGTTTGCTAATGAATTATTTTTTAATAATGAGAGAAATTTGTAATCACTACTCTTAGTATACCCTGTATTGTGAGCCTAGCTAGCTGACAAAGTAAACCACCCTAACTAATTTGCCCATAACTGATTAGCTCAAACCATGAAAGTCAATAAATTGTTCGGATCGTATGGAGAATTGACCTTGAAATTCAAGTCAACCGTTGGCTAACTTAGCTGAGATTGCTATTAATAAATACGGAGTAATTTTTGTGATGTGATTAGGGTTGAATTGGGATGATTTGGTGATAAAACATGCATGCATGTAATTACTTTGTAAAATGGTAGACTTTTTTGAAGGTACGTGGCTTTAGCTTTATGGGTTTATGTCCCATCTGCATGCATATATATATATATATATATATATATATATATATATATATATATATATATATATATATATATATATATGATCAAACAAAAATAAAAGCCATAATTTTGAAGGTACGTGGCTTTAGCTTTATGGCTTGAAGTCTCCATCAATCCTTGCTTTCAATAATTTCAGAGAATGAAACACAAGTCAACCAACTCAAATTAAACATCACGGCCATCATATCACTCCCGTCCCGCTGCAATTTCCTGGAAATTATGGCATGTAAGAATATGCCTATATATATATATATCACCGGCAATATCTTCATTATTATCTCCATTTTAATTGAGGGCAGCAAGGCAGATAGAAAAAAGCAATGGAGAAATTGTGCACCGGCACTCCGTCGTCCTTACTCCGGCGGCGCAACGCCGCAGATTTCCCGTCGTTCGTCACTCCGGTGAGAGGAGGCGTCAAACGCAAGATCTTCGCTTGCATTCTACGGCGAATCAAAGCCGGATTGCGGCCGCTCTTCCAGTGACGGCAAATCATTCACCGTCCTCCCAATTATATATGCCATAATATTTTTTCCTTTTTATTATCCGCAAGTCTCCTAGTAAAAAAAAAAAAAAAAGATATGATAGTTATCTACTTATCTTGTACTTTAATTTACAAAAAAAGCCTTTACTTTTTTTGATATTTTTTTTTGGTGAAACTTACTAAATTAGAAAAAAAAATCCACACGATTATAATTTTTTTTAATGTCAAACCCCCGCTCTTTTCCAAATCAATAATAATAATAATAATGTCAAAACAAATTCTTAAAAAACTACTATTAAGAAAGCTCTTAATGATTCCATGAATAATCACACTGTGTACAATTAGAATATCCACCAAAATCTGCAAGTGTAAAGTATAAAATGATCACGGTTTCGAAAGACACTTTTGACTTTTTTTTTGTTTGTTTTATTTATTACTACGAAGAATTAGAATATTATATTAAAATTTTATAAACTTCCTCCGCAGCCTTTAACTTTGTGTTTCAGGCATTTACGAAGTTGACAACGTTTGACTTGCTAAATCACCGGGCCCCACTATCCTTTCTCAGAAAAATCATAGAAATAACATATGTTAGGCCTCATACTGACATACATATAAAAATCCTTAAAACAGCTTAACAACCTCAACAGAAAACAATTAAACTCAAAATGATTATATATATAGAGAGTTAATAACATTTAGGGTCCTCTTGTTACCTTAAATCCTCCTTCTAATTTGATAGTTGAAGGACCATAGGTGGTGAATTTCACCCTACTACCAAATATGCAAAATAAATAATTACATTCCAACCCACGATTAAAATGCTTGACCATTGAACCACCCCAATTGTCGTTCTAAATCTACACTATGTTGACAAAAATTGTCAATTGTTGTTCTAAACCTACGCTATGTTGACAAAAAATGTTATCTTATAGGGAGTATACATTTTGACATGAAAAAAAAAAAAAAAAAAAAAAAAAACCATATGGCCAATGAAGGAAAGACACGTTTCAGGTGTAGATTTCAATATTTCATGAAGTGTGCGTTAGTTCAAAGCTGGTGTAGGCTGGCCGTTAGCTTTCCCGGGAAACACCGGTAACCGTTAGATGCTGACGGTTTACTGGGCCGTGTGCCCGTGTTTGCTAATGTTAAAGATCTGTTGGGCCTATATGGGAAGCCCAATAGTGATAGCATTTATTTATAAAAAAGAAATTTGCAGTTTTATTATTTATAGATGAATATGTGATAAAGAACAGACCAATTCCCTACCCAATAACCATTCCTATTTATCCCACAACTTGAGAAAAATGCAATTTTTCTTAATCTTTTATTATTTTTTCACCTCCCCCGTATTTAAAAAAAAAAAAAAGAAAAAAAAACAATATATTCACGTAGTTCCAATATATATATGTATGCCATGTAGTCTATATTTCGGCACAATAAAAGGCTATTGAATAGTAACAACAAATTCAGAAGAATGAGCTAAAAATTAGTATAGTCTACATTCCTAATATATATATAATCATGATCAAATAAGAATCAGTTTTGCAGAAATTATTTTGGGTAACTCGTAATGCCTGATTCTGCAACTTATAATGACGAATTGTGCATTTGAAAAACTACGTAGTCTATTATTAAAAAACAATAGACAGTAATTTTCAAAAACAAAAAACAAAAAACAAAACAAAACAAAAAATGTTGTGACATTTTTGTAATTAATTAAAAATACGATTGTACAACTTTTAATGCTTGGTTATGTTGAGCAATCGCTGATACCTTGTTGTGCACGTTTGCGCAGGAAGACTGGTTATTATTTCATCCTAGGCATGTGTCAATTGAAAAGCGATCAAATTTTTTTTTTTCGCTCGTTATTTTGGGTATAATATTGTCTATATTTGCATATTGGTGTATATGTATACATGTCTGGATAGTACGGTTGTGCATTTGGGTGTGCTGGTTGTGTAACATAGTATTGTGAGTTTTGCATCAAATGCTAGTGATATTTACATTAGTGCACTTAGTGCGGTGCATCGTAGGACATTGGGATGTCCATCGTAAGATGTTTTGGCAGTGCAACTAGAGAGTTATTGATGCACGACATTCAGCATACGAATGCACAACACTCTGTATAGAAATGTACAGTTTCTAATACGATTAATTTACCCCTAACCATATATTTTCTAAAATTTTAAAAAGATTTGTTTCTTTAATCGGCGTAATATGTTTTTTTTTTTTAATCACAACCGTACATCATTCTGATTTAATGATCTAGATTAGTATTTACATTTTCATATTAAGAGTGATTCACACGACTTGATATACATACATATTATTCAAAATAAAATTTCGGTTAATCAATCAAATGTGAATGCATGTTTTATCAACAACTTTTGGTCGGTATATAGTAATATGTAATTAGGACTTTCTTGTAAGCTACGCATGATTCCATGAATCCAAACATAGTTGGTCTCACACGACACACGTGCACGTTGGACTCCCGGCTGGTGTCATTCATGACAAAATTGTCCTCCCAAGATCATGAAACAAAACACACATTCTTTTAATCATTTACAAAAATGTATCTCAATCTAATTTTAAAGTATAAATCTCTCCTGTCAGTACAAAAGGAACAGCAAAATACCTACAAATTTTACAAAGAATTAAATATTTACAAAGTACTTACAGATTTTAGTGTGTGTTTTTCAGTACTCGTGTCGTGAGATAAATTTAAAAGGATACAAAAGGAATTATCAAAAAAGACTAAGGGCAAAACAGTGAAAAAGAGATTATCAAAGTTTTTCTGTTCATGAACAGTACTGCGCCTAAAACTTTTGTTGGTGTTTTTATATGTGTTCATTGGAGGTAATTTGCGTCAATATTTTTTGCCGATATGTCATTTTCCAGATTGGAGATGTTGTAATTGCTTACTTAAACTGCAAAACCACTCCATAGTTATCTCCCAGCACACAGAAACGATATATACCATGCATTTTGCACTTTCAGGGAAATAACTTACCAGTTTCTCTCTCGCCTCTACATGCATGCATTAACAATCATATATATATATATAAAAGAATACCTTATCCTAAAAAGTTGAATTTCCAATCTAAGATTATAAATCATCTCCCATATATACTAAACTGCATTGCCTAGTGCCGAGTTTCGAACTTGATCTCTTCTTACAAACATTGACTACTGAATCGGTGAGCTAAATTAGTGCGAACAGATATAAAGAATACCTAGTTACATTGACATTCGTGATCATATTGCAACGTGATGAACTCACATATACTCTCTTTTCTTTTACATGCATACTCCATTTGTTTTGTTAGCATTTATTTGTCAATTCAATTATTCTTTCCTTTGTATTATTTTTTTTAAACATTTGTTTATAAGTTTTAAATTTGTCCTTTTGTTTTTAATTGTATAATGTATCTATTTTTTTTGGAATTTAATCGAATCGGAAATATAAAAGCAAACTGCATGGAAACGTTGATGTTTCTTTAATTTATAGAGAAACTATTGGGAAACATGCAAACCAGTAATATATTTCCCTTTCAATTAGCTAGCCTATTCATATAGTTGTTGACATCTGTCATTATTTTAATAATTATTTTACGCGCACAATCCTATATACACATGATTAATTGATGTTTGTGACGTAGATACACTCAATTAGGATTTGAGTTGTAGTAGGGTATCTTTTTTTGTTTAGTACTCAAATAGAGTCAATATTATTCTTATTGAAATTCGAATTCATGACCGAATCACTTCGTGTTATTAGACAATAAGGTTATTGTTAACTAGTAGTAATTTAATTTGGGGTAATATAATAGTACCATTAACTAAAATCGATGCGTCTCATACCAATTATTACATGTGAAAATTTGATTTAATATATAAGTCCTATTTAGTAAAATAGTTAGCTTATCATTCAATTTTAGCTTATTTGATCACTATAACCTGTTTAGTAAAATAAGCTATTTATATTTAAAAAAAAATCAGCTTAATTAGGTTGCTCATAACTAATTATATCAAATCATGAAAATTAATAGACTGTTTTCGCGGAGAAATGAGCTTTTGCCTTTTTGAAGGTATACGTGGCTTTAGGTTTATGGCTTCATGTCCCATCATGCATATCAATGGGGGCAGCGACGGGACGGGCGCCCCCCCAACATTCTAGTCCATTTCCCTTTTCAGATTAAACATTCCGGTACGTCATCATATCACTGTACTCACGCTGAAATTTCCTGGAAATTCTGGCATGTAAATATAAAATATATGCCTATATATATATCACCGGCAATCTCTTCTTTATTATCTCCGTTTTAATTGAGTGCAGCAACGTAAAGCCGCAGATCATATCGAAATAAGCTAGTGATCTATAATGGAGGAATTTTGCAGCACTCCGTCGTCCTTACTCCGGCGGCGCAACCACGCGCATTTCCCGTCGTTCGTCGTTCCGGTGAGAGGAGGCGTCAAACGCAAGATCTTCGCTTGCATTCTCCGGCGAATCAAAGCCGGATTGCGGCCGCTCTTCCAGTGTGCTTCTCCGACGCCGCAGTAACGGCAAATCATTCACCATCCTCCCAATTATATGCACCATAATATTTTTTTTTTTCTTCTTATCATTCGCAAGCTAATTAAGAGTCCAGGTAAAATGAGATATGATAGTTGTTTTGTAGTTTAATTTACGAGAAAGTTTTGATTGAGGCTATTGGAATATGTGTTCTGGGTGAGATTGTAGTTCTCTTGTAATGTCAGTTGAGTTGCATGCATGCTAATTAATTGGATGATTATTTGTTTATTTGTCTTTTATATAATTATACACTATAATTTTTTGGGTCACATTCGTGTAAAATCATTTCATAGATCTTTATTCGTCAAGTGCAATTGCAGTACTTAACTTATACTAGCAAATATAATACTAATTAGCAATAGTCCTTTTTACTTATAATAAGGAAAAAACGTAATACTTTTGATAACAAATGTAATATTTTTACATTTTGACTCAAAAGTATTACTTTTTTCAAAAGCATTATATTTTTCTTATAAGGGAAAATATAATAGTTTTGAAGGAAAATGTAAAAGCATTATATTTTTCTTCAAAAAGTATTGCATTTTCATGTATCAGTAATAAATATTTTATTTACGATTTAGTATTACATTTGTTAGTATATGTATTACGAATAAGGATCTTAGAGACGGTCTCACATAAGTTTTTGCCATATTTTATTTTTATTATTATTATTATTATTATTATTATTATTATTATTATTATTATATTTTTGAATTTGAATGTTTGCTGAATCATATAGACTTACTATTTTGATATAAAGTTAAAAAGCTTTGGAGTATAACAGGGAACAAATGCACAACAAAATCCATAATTATTTAGGAACTACCAAACCCTACTAGAAGCTAATTAAGGGGTTTTATTAAACAAATAGACTTTAAACTGAAGATTACTATACTACGTTTCAAGTCAACTCATACCTGCATTCGATTTCTAGCAACCCCAGCGGTTGCTCAACCGGGATTTTTTTTTGTCAATAATAATAATAATAATAATAATAATAATAATAATGTCAAAAAAATCTTTAAAAAACTACTATTAAGAAAACTCTTATAGATTAACTAGTTACCTCACACCCATTGCATAAATAGTCTAATACCCAATGTGTATTTTTAAATTAATATTCCAGAATTTATCAAATATCATTCAATATCCTGGAGTATATTAATCCTAGTATGTTTCAGTGCAATTTTAGTGCCTTGACGTAGTGCACCTTCAAAAATATAACCAAATCCTCCTTCACCAATGTGTACAATCAGAATTTCCACCAAAATGTGCAAGAGAAAAGTATAACATGATCACGGTGTCCCGATTAACACCCTCACATGATGATTGGAGTGGTTCGAGCCTCAGTGGAGGCAACTGTTGACTCGTTGTGCTTCAGTAAGTTGAGAAAGTAGTTATGAACAGATACTACATTGTAACAGAGTCAGTAGTAGTAAAAAAAAAAAAAAAAAAAAAAAAACATGATCACGGTTTCGAAAGACACTTTCGACTTTTTTTTTCTTTGTTTTATTTATTACTACGAATTAGAATATTTTATTAAAATTTCCATAAACTTGTCCGTAGCCTTTGACTTTCTGTTTCAGGCAATTACGAAGTTGACAACGTTGGACTTGCTAAATCACCGGGCCCCACTATCCTTTCTCAGAACAATCAGAGAAATAACATATGTTAGGGAACAAACTGACATAAATATAAAAATTCTTAAAACAACTTAATAACCTCAACAATTAAACTCAAAATGATTATATATATATATATGCGATAGTTTTTTTTTTTGGAAAACTATCAACTTATGCAATAGTAATTAGTAAAGGTGTAGTACAACTCTAACTTCATATTAAACTTTATGAGATAATAAATGTGTACAACTCTAACTTTATTATTGCATAAGTTGATATATGGTTGAATTCTACATTTAATACGTGGATACATAGCCAATTTTTAGCGGGTGAGACACAGAGATTTGACCCGAACTTTCTTCAACAAACACAAAAATTATATTAAGAAAGAAAAAAAAAAGAGTAAAACTGGCAAATTATTGCATGGACCATGGTCCACTATGTGGACCAAAAATAAAAAGTACATTATTTTTATACTGAAGGTACATTATTTTTGTACTGTAGGTACATTATTTGACAGTATATATCAAATAATGTACGTTCAGTACAAAAATAATGTACCCTAAAATAATGTACCTACAGTATAAAAATAATGTACCTTCAGTACAAAAATAATGTACTTTTTATTTTTGGTCCACACAGCTGTGTGGACCATGGTCCATGCAATAATGATTGAGTAAAACTTGGGTGGGCCTTTACACCATTTTAGAAAAATAAAGGTTAGCCCATAAACCTTTTTTGGGCTTTATACCTCAATAGATATTCTTAGGGTAGGCTACCTAGTAGTTAGACTAGCAAAATTGAAGTATTTAGTTTTTGTTTATTTTTATTTTAGTAATAGATCATGATTTGAGTACGTATTCATTTAAGTACAAAGTGCAAGCAATATATAGATGTGCGTGCCTATAATATTTTATGATTTATCTTCAAAAAAAAAAATAATAATAATATTTTATGATTTTGGAATGTTAGTTGTTGGGTACAATAATTGACAGGACAAAACGGTGGATCAGTGGATGGTTGTCACGGCTTCGATGGTTGGCACGTGGTCTCACTCACGCGATCGTTGCACGCCTCAACCAACGTAAACCGCCATGAAACCTTTTTTTTTTTTTTCTTCTTCTTCTTCTAATAAAACAGGTATCGTTAATCACTATCACGTAAAAGAGCATTCCATAATAAAGCGGGAGGGTTGAATGGCTGATGAACGACTCCATAATATTATATTTATCAACATAAATATTATATTTTTTTCTTGACCCGTGTCATCTGACGAGAGGTTCACCATTTTGATTAAATCCGTCGCATAATTTTTTTTTGTGTGTGTGTAACTTGAAGTTAACACGCTATCACGAATTAAGAATTTAATAAGGTTTTTGGTACGTAATAAATTGGTGTGGGTCGTAGAGGACGAGGTCCCTTGTTGGCCACATACATATATATGGTAGTTTAGACGTGTCGTTAAGAGAAGTCAATTTCCTTACCTGCCAACAATAATGGCAATTCAACTATACATTCAAGTGATTCAAGTGAAATAGAAGAAGAAGAATAATGGAAGAGAAGGACATCGCAAGTAATTTTTGTGAAGGAAGTAATTGGCTATGTATGTTAAATGTTAGTGTTTCACAAAGTTTTAATGCTCCTCCACAATTATTTAAACACGCATTGAAGAGATGTATTAAACTTTTAAAATGATAGGTTTTAATAAATTTTTATTTACTTTAATAATAGAGTCGTTCAATTTTTTAAAACTTTACAAGACTCTATAAAAGTCTATATAAAAAATATTCATAGGTACTCTGTTAATACTTTGTGAGTTGTAACTTTGTGTCGTGTTTTTTATTCTTTAAATCTTTATACAATTTACAATTCTAGATTTTTTAAGTTAATATTTAATATTTGGATCACACTTGTATGAGAACATCTTACGGATCCTTATTTTCTAGACGGGTCAGGTCGGGTTGAATCAATTTATAAATATCATACTTATATATGTTCAAATCTCATACTTATATAATCAAATAAATGGAATATTAGTGCAACGGCGCGGCTAAACATTGGCCAAACATTTGACTGTTGCATTGGCCAATGTTGGTTGCAACGTGCAACGGCCAAACTGCATTGCTGCAACATTTGCCTGGCAGTTGGCGCAAGGCTAATTAATTTTATTTTTTAATATTAGATGATTGATTATGGGTGCAAGTGACTCTCTTGCACCCATAATCCATCTTTACTGAACAACTGCCACGTGGGGCAGCTGCCCCTGCCCCGGCCTGGTCCCGGGAGGTCCGGCCAGGGCATGAGCCGTGCCTAGGTTGGTTAGCGATCTGGGCCATGCTCAGGCCTAGTCCTGGGTCGGTGTGGGCTGGACTCCGAGTTTTTTTAAAGGACATGAATGGGTCCTTATCAAGCAGTTCCAATTCGGATTATGTCTATTTTTAGACCAGTTCGAATCTAAGTAGATTTTTTCTGGACTAATTAAGGGTTGGTTCGACCTTGAACCAGTCCGTGACCACTTCTAAGTATGTATACCTTTAGATGATGACAATATGGAAAAATTATGGAGAGTGCTCAAATATAAATGGGAAAAAGTCAATTTACTTACCATTCTTTCCCTGAGTCATGGTGTATATATACCCCAATAAAGGTGTTAGTCAAAGCCATCAACTTCAATTCTGTAAAGCCCGAAAACCATTTCTCGCCGGAAAAAATGGGGAGTTCAGAGTGCCATATAGCGGTCCTAGCCTTCCCGTTCACCACCCACGCAGCCCCTCTACTAAGCCTCGTTGAGCAGCTCTCCGCCGCCTTTCCAAGCGCACGGTTTTCTTTCTTCAACAATCACGACTCAAACTCCAATCTGTTCAAAGGGCGGGACCCGGCCGCCGGGAAAGTCAAGGCGTACGACGTGTGGGACGGGACTGTCGCCGGCGAGGCGCTGGTGACCCACGAGGAGTTCATCATGGCGATGCCGGGTAATTACCAGACGGCCATAGCGGAAGCGGAGGCGGAAATGGGGACCAAATTTGGGTGTTTCTTGACGGATTCGTTTCTGTGGTTCGGCGGCGACTTGGCGGCGGAAAGAGGCGGCGTTCCTTGGATTTCTTTTTGGACCGCCGGAGCTTGCTCTATTTCTGCTCACTTGTATACAGATTTTGTTCGTAGTTTAGTCGCCGCCACTCCAAACGCAAACGGTAAACATCGCTTTCGGTTCATGTTATCTTATGGAATTAAGAAATATGGGTAAAATAGACTTAATAGTAAAGAAAATAAATTGTAAGGAAATTTTATGGATTAATGTAATGAATTAGAATCTGATTGTCTTGATCTAAACTAGATTAATTTATAGCAGGTCAAAGTCTAACAAACTCCTAAAAATATAGTGCACCAAGAGATTAAGTAAAGACTCGTCGTTTCGAACCCGGAGACACACTTTGAGGTGCTAATGACTGCCGGCCCCCAGGGCCAGCCTCTTTCCCTCGCTTGGGTGTGTCCTTTGCTAGTACACACAGAACTGTGTGGACCATAACAAAATGTACATTTTAAATATACTAAAAGTACATTATTCGTGTACTAAATGTACATTATACAAAATAATGTACTTTTAGTACTCAATTAATGTACATTCTCTGAATATAATATACATTTTTGATATACTAAAAGTACATTATTTGTATATTAAATGAACATTATTTAATAGTATGGTCCACACAGCTATATGGACCATGGTCCACACAATAATGATTGCATCATGCTTGGTCCCCACCTCTCGTCCTCATTCTTGTACTTTTGTCTTGTTGAACCTGTATATTTTGAGGGTCTTTCTTCTTGGGTCTATTTCAATATATTTAAATGTTTACATCAGATTTTGTGGATGTGAGTATAAAATAAGAGTACACTTAGTATTTTTCTATCTGGACTCTTAAGCACATGGGATGTTGTAAACGTTGCAGGAAACGGGTTGGACCAGAAGCTGAAAGTAATCCCAGGAATGTCAGAAGTATCGATCGGCGAAATGCCGGGAGAAATTCTTGCCAAGGATTTGCAAGCGCCATTCCCCGGAATGATTTACAACATGGCGCTAAAGTTACCCGGCGCAAACGCCCTCGTCCTAAACTCTTTCCAGAAGCTAGAACCCACCGTCACCGACGATCTCCGATCAAAGCTACAAGTGTTCAACATTGGTCCAATGATCCTACAGCCGGCCACACCAAAACCACCCATCTCCGACGACCACAACTGTATTCCATGGCTAGACAGTCTCCCGCCGGCAAGCTCCGCGGTTTACCTGAGCTTCGGGTCGGGCATAACGCCGCCGCCGGACGAAATCGTGGGCTTGGCGGAAGCGTTGGAAGCCAAAAGGGCACCCTTTCTTTGGTCCCTTAAACCGCACGGCGTTAAGCACCTGCCGGAAGGGTTTGTTGAACGGACCAAAGAATTTGGGAAGATCGTGCCGTGGGCCCCGCAGGTACAGGTGCTGTCACACCCCGGGGTCGGGGCGTTTGTGACACACTGCGGGTGGAATTCGACTCTGGAGGCCATATCGTTCGGGGTGTGCATGATTTGTCGGCCATTCTATGGGGATCAAAAAATAAACACCAGATTTGTGGAGAGTGTATGGGAAATTGGTGTGAAAGTTGAAGGTGGGATCTTTACCAAAGATGGGACAATGAAGGCCTTGAATGTTGTCCTGGATAGTGATCGTGGCAAGCTGCTAAAACAAAATGTTGTAAAGCTCAAAGGGGAAGCTTTAGAGGCTGTGAAACCCAGTGGGAGCTCTACCAAAGATTTCCAAGAATTAGTGCACCTGCTTAATGATTCTTTTTGATAAGCTTGCATTGCATGCATGCATTATGCACCACAAGGAGAGTTTGGTTTAAATTATTAGGAATTAGCAATGTAATATTGCATTATAATGTTAAATAATGTGTTTGTTTGATATTATCTTTCTAGTGGATTTACATCTATTATTTCTACTGATGTTGTAAATTTTTTCGTTGATTTGATACTAATCTTGGAGTACATACACACGACTGCCTTTTCATCACAATTCATGCAATTAAATAGTTTGCCACTTTGTGCATAAACATTTTTAAACACTGGCTACAAACTATATACCAATTATTTTTGTTGTCAAAGATCGATGTTGATTTTGTTTTTAAATCCAAATAGGTTGATTGTAGAAAATGAATGCTGCAATGGTAGCAATTTTTCAAATTTCCTTCTTTTTCTGAATTTGAAAGATTGATTCCAACAATGTTGTAGTCTCAGCATCTTTTCAATGCATCAGGTGTGTCAAAATATTCTATTGCCCTACATTGACATTTTTAATAATGAATACAGTTTCAAATCAATTTAAATATTGAATTATTTGAATGTCTTCTTTGTCACGAAATCCTCCATAAGTGGTTATTGGTTAATTAAGGCTTCAAACTGTTTTTTTTTCCATGTTATTAACATAATACTTGGTAAATAAATATATAACATTATTTTTTAGTATAACTTTGATATTTAATTACAATATAGTTTAAAAAAACAATGAACAATGTAGTGAATATAATTAATTAATAAATTTGAAGATAAGGAATCTTTGTATTGTAAAAAAATATAGACAATATAACTAATGAAATTATATCTCTTTTTAAATTTTCTGATAACGAATAGATTTTTTTGAATAAAGGAGACATCGAATTATAAATTAAAGAAATGCATATGTATTTTTTTTTGTTGTAACTACAAATTTATTTAATTTAATAAGAGTAATAGAGTGAGTTACTTACTTTTGATTAATATACTCTAACATATTCATAGTATATATTCAACAATTATGCCAACTTTGATTAGGATGAGGTGCGAGACTTTACTTATAGAAATTGTTAATAAGTAAGTTAAAAGTTAACGGAATATTAACGAAAAAGATAATATTTACCAAAAAATTTAATGCCTAATCATATAGATATAAATTTAGACAATCTGAACTATCCATCTGATTTAATAATTTGACCAGTCATTTTTTCTACCTATTATAGGCCTGACTTTCTTTGTCTCTTTTTAGAATAGTAGATACTCATTAATTATCAAAAGTATCACATTTTTCTTCTTAAGTATTACGTATACATTCTCTCATAAGCATCCATCAATCAATTTATCACTGATTAGTATTGCAATTTTTTTTTTCATAAAGAACTGTTCAACCCTTAAATATTATTGATCCGTACATTTTAATTTAAATGTATTTCAATTTTTTTCTCAAAAATTTAAAATATTACATTTTCTCTTATAAGTATGTAACTAACAATTTATTCATAATTAATACTCCGTATTACATTTATCAACGTAAATATTATATTTTTTCTTGACCCGTGTCATCTGACTAGAGATTCACCATTTTGATTAAGTTCGTCGCATAGAATTTTTTTTTTTTTTTTTTAGTGTAGCTTGAAGTTAACATGCTACCACGGATTAAGACTTTAATAATTTGGGGTGCGTCGGGGAGGACGAGGTCCCTTGTTGGCCACATACATATATATGGTAGTTTAGACGTGGTTATATATGAAATGTCAATTTCCACCTGCCAACAATAATGGCAATTCAACTACATATTCATGTGAAAGAGAAGAAAAGAATAATGGAAGAGAAGGACATCGCAAGTAATTTTTGTAATTTTTGGCAAACAATAATAACCACTTTAATATCCGTACCTTATACCAAAATCTGTCAACTAAACACCCCTTAATTTTACTTTAATTTTTATTTAAAGCCATTGTGTCATGCTAAAATAAATACTTACTCTTAACCACCTTATTATTACTAAAATTGTTCGGGGAAAATAAAGGTTAGTTGCAAAAAAATAATTAAATTTATAAAAAGAGTTTCTAAATTAATTTTTTATAGGAATAAACTTGAAATATTTTTTTAAATATATATATATGTGCTCGCACACATTTAATATTTAATTAAATAAAATAAAGGAAACTTTATTAAATTGATATAGTTACAGTATAGTGCCTTGTTATAAATTTAATTTATTACACAAATTAATTTAATTTAATTATTCTCAACCACATTTTAAAGTTTTTTCAATGACATGAAATGGTGATGTAGATGTCATAACTCATAATTATAACCAAGATTGATTTTTAATTTTTTTTTTATCTCAATTGAAAAGTTTTGAATATAAATGAGAAAATGTCAATTTAATTCCCATTCTATCCCTGAGTCATCGTGTATATATACCCCATGCCTAAAGGTGTTAGTGAAAGTCAACTTGTGTTCAGCCGGAAAACCATTTCTCGTCGGAAAAAATGGGGAGTTCAGAGTGCCACGTAGCGGTCCTAGCCTTCCCGTTCGGCACCCACGCGGCCCCTCTACTGAGCCTCGTGGAGCAGCTCTCCGCCGCCTTTCCAAGCGCACAGTTTTCTTTCTTCAGCAGTCACGACTCAAACTCCAATCTGTTCGGAGGCCGGGACCCGGGCGCCGGGAAAATCAAGGCGTACGACGTTGGGGACGGGATTGTCGCCGGCGAGGCGTCGGTGATCCACGAGGAGTTCATCATGGCGATGCCGGGGAATTACCAGACGGCCGTAGCGGAAGCGGAGGCGGAAACGGGGACCAAATTTGGGTGTTTCTTGACGGATGCGTTTCTGTGGTTCGGCGGCGACTTGGCGGCGGAAAGAGGCGGCGTTCCTTGGATTGCTCTTTGGACCGCCGGAGCTTGCTCTGTTTCTGCTCACTTGTATACCGATTTTGTTCGAAGTTTAGTCGCCGCCACTCCAACCGCAAACGGTAAATATCGCTTTCTGTTCATGTTATCTTATGGAATTAAGAAATATGGGTAAAATAGTAAGATAAATAAATTGTGTGGAGCAATGAACTTGGTCAAGTGATATGTAGTGGTTTTCCTATATGCGAGGTCATCAGATTGAGCTTCAGTTGAGACAATATTGATATAAAATCTTACTTAGTATTCAAAAAAATAAAATTAAGTCAAAATGATAGCTAGCCCGGCCACGGCCCTGCTTGGTTGTGCCCTTTGGTCCAACATGTTGTGCTTGGTCCCGTGGGTCTCATATATTATGAGGATCTCTTTTCTTGGATCAATTTCAATAAATCTTAATTTGGACCTAGGACTGTCGACCCTAGGGACCTAAAGACACACTTTTAGGTGCTAATAACTATTTGCCCTCTGGGGCCACTATCCCCTGCCTAGTTGTGCCCTTTGGTCCAACAAGTCATGCTTGGTCCCCCATCTCATACTCACTCTTGGACTTTTGTCTTGTGGGTCCCATATATTTTGAGGGTCTCTCTTTTTAGGTCAATTTCAATATATTAGAATGAATTCTACTATAGGGTCTAGTATATTTTGAGGGTTTCTCTTCTTGAGTCAATTCAATTTCAATATATATAAATGAATTCCACTATATGAACTTTCAAATTTGTGTCTACATCAACATTTTGTGTGTAAGAGTAAAAGTTGGGAGTAAAAAATAGGATTACACGTACTATTTTTCTATTCGAATTCTTAAGCACATGGGATGTTGTAAACGTTGCAGGAAACGGGTTGGAGCAGAAGCTGAAAGTAATCCCAGGAATGTCACAAGTATCAATCGGCGAAATGCCAGGAGAAATTCTTGCCAAGGATTTGCAGACGTCATTCCCGGGAATGATTTACAACATGGCGCTAAAGTTACCCGGCGCAAACGCCGTCGTCCTAAACTCTTTCCAAAAGCTAGATCCCACCATCACCGATGATCTCCGATCAAAACTACAAAAGGTGTTCAACATTGGTCCAATGATCCTGTTGCCCACCACACCAAAACCACCCATCTTCGACGACCACAATTGCATTCCATGGCTAGATAGTCTCCCGCCGGCAAGCCCCGCGGTTTACTTGAGCTTTGGGTCGGGCCTAATGCCGCCGCCACACGAAATCATGGCCTTGGCAGAAGCGTTGGAAGCCAAAATGGCGCCCTTTCTTTGGTCCCTTAAACCCCACGGCGTTAAGCACTTGCCAGAAGGGTTTCTTGAACGAACCAAAGAATTCGGGAAGATCGTGCCGTGGGCCCCGCAGGTAGGGCTAATTTTTAGATTTTTGTGACCACGTTCTTATAAATAAATGAGGTCATGCCAAAGGTATAAGCGCAATCTTTAAAATCAATACGTAAAATATATGGTTTTTACTTCAAATTATCTCTGCAGATTTAGGGCTTAGACATCATGTGACGTTGGGGAAACAAAATGATTTTGTCATGCTCAATTAATTAGGTTCTAATTATTAGGAGAGAGAAGTGATTTGGGGTAAAACTGATGTGTTTTAGGATTAATTGTAATTTTTTTTTTAAATTGCAAATAGCTAGGAAATATTGGGTTCTCTAAAAATTGAGGTCCCGTGTTGTTACCCATTTTGCACGCCCTAAAATCTGGACATGCAGGTACAAGTGTTGTCGCACCCTAGGGTTGGAGCGTTCGTGACACACTGCGGGTGGAATTCGATTCTGGAGGCGATATCGTTCGGGGTGTGCATGATTTGTCGGCCATTCTATGGGGATCAACAAATAAACACCAGATTTGTGGAGAGTGTATGGGAAATTGGTGTGAAAATTGAAGGTGGGGTCTTTACCAAAGATGAGACAGTGAAGGCCTTGAATGTTGTTCTTGATAGTGATCGTGGCAAGCTGCTAAAGGAAAATGTTGTAAAGCTCAAAGGAGAAGCTTTGGAGGCTGTGAAACCCAATGGGAGCTCTACCAAAGATTTCCAAGAATTAGTGCGCCTGCTTAATGATTCTTTTTGATAAGCTTAATTGCACTGCATGCATGCATGATATGATGCACCACAATGAGAGTTTGGTTTAAATTATTTGGAATTTGCAAGGTAATATTGCACTATATATAATGTTAAATAATGTGTTTGATTGATTCGGAGTATTATCTATCTTACATTTTAAAGAAATGTTATATATCTGTCACGCCAGCTTCTTTTCTTGTTTTGTTGAAGGGTGATTTCTTGAAATTCTTAAAGTTATTCAAATTGTCTATCTTTATTAAAGTATAGTATCAAGTATGAGATAATATGCCAAAGATTTTGTGGTATAGTAATTTAATTTATTTATTTTTTTTTAAATTTAAAAACAATCAATTTGAATCTCTCAAATCTGGGCCTAGCATTGGACATTTAATTTTAAAGCCCAATAAAAGTGTGAAAGTTAATAATTTGGGCTTGTATGAATTAGGTGTATGAAACATTTCATGCTTTATCTTCGATCATCGTACTTGTGTAAAGTAATCTATTTTTTTTGAGTGACGAAAGAATCTCAGCATGTAATCACTATCGGAAGATACGCAATAAGTAAACATATATTTATGTAATAGCCTACAGCCCTACACATCACATATGATAAGTAAATCACACTAAAAATACCCTGTGTCATGAGTTTCATTAAAAAAATATTATTAATAATTAAACACGTAATTTATATATATAAAAATCGTATTCTACTCACTCAATTAGCTCATGCAAGACTTGTGTAAAGCAGTCTTTGTCTTAACAAACCCTTAAATGAACCCAAAACAAAACAAAACAGAATCATAACGCACAACTGTACAGCACTGTGGCGGTGAATTAAAGAAATAGCAAGTCAAGCTTTCACAGGCACCTTAAACTCAACGAACAACCATAGCCAGGCTGTCGGTGTTATTTGTTTAGATTATTTTATTTTATTAAACTCCGTAGGCACAACGCCATATAGTCATATACATACAAGCACAGCATGCTCTGAGCTTTATGGTTTCGAAGTACGAGTATTATTAATTTATTACTCCGTATTAAATTATATATTATAATGTTAATGTCTTTTTTGGGGCTGTGCGTGGAAATTATATATAAATGATTCAAAAACATTTTCGTAAAGTGCTAACACATGACAACGATAAAACACAGAAAGCGACATGCACACGTACGATGAGTTCGTAATTAATTTGTGCACACAATGTTTTTTTTTTTTTTTTTTTTTAAAGTCGATTAAGCCTATAAACTTTATTCAAAAAGTCAATTAGATCTATAATTTCTTTTTAGACTTATAAATTTTTAAAAGTTGTAATTAAACTCAAAAAATCAATTAGACTTATAAACTTTTAGAAGTTGTAACTAATTTGCCAACAAAACACAAAATATAACTTCATAAAATTCACATTATAAATTTTTTATCTATTAATATAATATAGTACACGTTAAATACGTGTGGTGTAATTATAACAATTTGATGATAATATTCCCCACCCAAAACCCACACTTGTAAGCGATACCATTTGGTGGCAACGCCATGTGTTACACATGTAACTTAGTGCTTCTTCCATTATTAATTACTTGGTAAATTCTTTTTACCACTCAAAAAGCATAGTGGATAATAATTATTAATTTTTATTTCAATAATCGAAACTTCTAAATTATTCAGACTATATCCTAAATTCATGAACCACCCCTAAGCTTATGAAGAGGAATCGAGCCAAAGCATTAAACTGTACATTTCTATACACATGAAGTCTAATTCAAACCCTCAATGTTTTTGACCGGAATCAAACTTCAACCATGTTACTGTAAGCAAGTCAGTAAGACTAATACCCTGAAGATCGATCAAATTTTTGTTAATGACAATAAAAACTCGAAGCTACTTATTCAAAAGTGTGTACTGTGTAAATCATGTAAGAAAGGTAAATTTCATTAGAGATATCATGTATGATAAATTTGACAAAAAATATTGACAGGAATCAAACTTATAACATTTGAATATAAGAATAATGTTTTACTTACTTAGTCACCGATCCGGCATTTGATTTATTGTGGCAGGAAAGCACAACCGCTGTCGAATTTAACTCATCTCTATCCAAAGTCAACAAAGGCATAACAGAAAGAAATAAAGAAACTTTATGTCAGGTTGTTATTAGTTGTGACTGATGAGAACTTAGGTAAGTCAACTTTATTTATTGCATTTTGAGTGCTATTCAAGTGTCAATAAGTCTCCAAGCTAAGCTTTTTGACCCAAAACGTTTTGAGGTGAACTTCATAATGAAAAAAAAAAAAAAAAAATCTGTTCAGATGTTAAATTAACAATTTTTCAAAAATGTTTTAGAATTCTTGAATTTTTTTTGAGTATTATTAACTCTGTTACTTGTAGCTAACCTTAAAGTAATTGTCTAATATTTGTTACTCATGGTACATAACATATATTTGTTACTCATTGTAGAGAATGTACATTTTAGAGTAGAATATAATTTTCTATAACATACATTGATGAATTAATAAACTCTCTATCCATTTTAACTATTTTCTTAATATATAATGTAAAAATGAAAATCTAATTGTATGGTCGAGAGTGAATTTTGAGAACTATAATAAATCGATCTCATCCTTAACTAGTACGGAGTACTATCTTACTTCCAATGGCATTTTTCATAATGTAATTACATTATCTGATTATTTATCCTCAAAGATTTAGTCGATATTCTCTACTTGAATTACGTACTCTATCCATTTTAACGATTTCCTCAATAATCTAAAAAAAAAAGGTAATTATGTATGTGGTCGAGAGTGAATGTTAGAAAATTATAATAACTCTCATCCCTAATTAGTATATTACTATAATCATATAATTATTTGATTATTTATGTCAAAGATTTAACATTTATTATTATCTGCTTGAATCTTTCTATCCATTTTAACGATTCCCTTAATAATCTAAAAGTAAAAATGTAATTGTGTGAGCGAGAGTGAATGTGAGAAGTATAATAACACTCATCCTTAACTAATGTAGCTTACTTCTAATAGCATTTTTCATAATGTAATTACATTATCTTATTATTTATTCTCAAAGATTAAGCAGATATTCTCTACTTGAATTACTATATCCATTTTAACAATTTCCTTAATAATCTAAAAGTAAAAACAAAATGTATTTGTTTATGTGGTCAGGAGTGAATGTTAAAAAACTGTAACAAATCTCATCCTTAATTAGTATATTACTATGATAATGTAATTATCTGATTATTTATCATCAAAGATTTAAGAGATATTATTAACTGATCTGATTGAATCTTTCAGTTTATTTTAACGATTCCCTTAATAATCTAAAAGTAAAAAAAATGTAATTGTGTGAGCGAGAGTGAATTACTCATCCTTAACTAGTATCTAACCTTGAACATAATCTCCCGAGATTTGTGCTGGTCTCACTGTATATGAATACGCAACCCCCATGTTACAGATCTTCAAAAATCACCCAAACGTAACGGCATATTCTTCTCCCCACTGGACTCGCCGTGAGATGGGAAAATCTCAAAACCCACAAACTTAATTCCCAAAATCCTATACCAAACCCATTGCCCAGAAAGCGCAGGAGAAAAAGCGAAAAACCCACCAAAAATCTCAACTTTATTTGATTATATATATAAATGGTGGCGAAGATGATGAAGTGGCGTCCATGGCCGCCGTTAATTTCCAAGAAATTGGAGGTGAGGCTGGTGGTGCGGCGGCTCGAGAATCTTGGCGGCGGAGACGATTGGTTGAGCGGCGGCGCTTCGGTGGAGATCGGGTGGAAAGGGCCGCCCAGGGTTGCGTTGAGCTCGTTCAGGCGAACTGTGAAGAGGAATTGCACTAAAGAAGAAGGGGCCAAGAATGGGCCGGACGGCGCCGTTTTGGTGGAGTGGGATGAGGCTTTCCAGAATGTCTGCAATCTTACTGGCAGAGACAATTCTTTTCATCCCTGGGAGATCAGCTTCACTGTGTTTTTCAATGTGAGCTATTTTTTTTTTTTTTTTGTTGGAAATTTTTTATTTTTATGCTTTCACTTATCTTAGTGGAGTAATTGAAGAATAATGTTTCATCTGATCTGAAAAATGGGGAAATTGGAGAAATTAATTGACTTAGGGACTGTGGGGTGTTTTGGAATGCAGTAAAGTTGTAATCTTTTTAGTTGTTCAGATTTGTCCACATTTGCTAGATGAAAACAATTAGTGTTATGGGTTTTGCATATAGTTTTGTTTTTGCTGAGATTTCTTTGGTTTCTGTCTGTTCTTATTAAGGTGTCAAATCAAGGAGCTAAGAATAAGGTTCATACTGTTGGAACAGCAATCTTAAACCTTGCTGAATTTGCTGCCAAGGCAGAAGAGAAAGAGTTTAGCTTGAACATTCCCCTAGCCGTTTCCGGGAGTGGATCAGAGACTCGCCCCGCCCTTTGTGTATGTAATAGTCTTGTAGCACGGTTGTTTCTATGAACGAAAAGTGTTGTTTCTGGTGTATCTAAATCTCTGCCTTGAGTTTTCTTGCAGATATGTCTCAGTTTATTGGAAGTAATTGCTGCACAAGAGGCGGGTGAGTTGGTTCAGAAGCCAATTACGTCTGTGCCATCCTCCCCTAGACTGGGGGAAACATCATCATCGACAGAGAAAGACGAACTTTCTGCCCTTAAAGCTGGTCTTAGAAAGGTAAAGATTTTCACGGACTATGTATCTGTGAGGAGAGCGAAAAAGCCTTGTCGGGAGGAAGATAGCAGCGATTGCAGGTGGTCGAGGAGTGAGGAGGGCGATTACGCTTATCCTTTTGACACTGAGTCACTTGATGGGCTTGATGGAGGGGAATTGGACGAAGGAAAGGGAGATTCTCCGGTTAGGAAGTCATTTAGTTATGGTACATTGGCCTATGCTAATTTTGCGGGGGCATCATTTTATTCCAATACGAGGATCAGTGCTAAGGACGAGGATTTGGTTTACTATAGCAACCGCAGGTCGGATGTTGGCTGCTCAAACGCGGATGATTGGAACTCCGAAGCTGCTTCTGTGCCCGTAGTTTTGCAAAACTCGAAACGCAGTATTTTACCTTGGAGGAAGAGGAAGCTGAGCTTCAGGTCTCCTAAGGGTAAGGGGGAGCCATTGTTGAAGAAGAATTATTGGGAAGACGGTGGAGATGACATTGACTATGATCGCCGCCAGCTCAGTTCTGATGAATCTATTTCCTTCGGGGTAAGGATCTTCGATATCTGTTGCCTTTTCTTACTGAATTAGGTTAATTGAACCGACATTTATTTCCAGCTTTGCTAATTTCTGATGCACAACTCTCTTTTTTTTTTTTTTTTCATGAGATTGAACATGTTAGATGCATAAATTTTTGTCAAATTGTCGAGCTTGTTTTTACGAGGCACTTAAAGACTCCATTGGTAATGGCGATATATTTAGCCCGGGCCATTTTGCTCTTTCAAGTCTGTTAATGGGTGGCATTAACATATTTTGCAGTGGCAGACTGTGGGGGAAGACACTATTGCAAATCAATCTTCGTTATCGGGGTTTTGTGATGATAGTTTTGCTGTTGGATGCTGGGAACAGAAAGATATTACGAGCCGGGATGGGCACATGATGCTTCAAACGCAGGTCTTTTTTGCTTCGATTGATCAGCGAAGTGAGCAAGCAGCCGGGGAAAGTGCATGTACAGCGCTCGTTGCTGTTATTGCCGATTGGTTACAGACCTATCGCGATCTGATGCCTGTTAAGTCACAGTTCGATAGCTTGATTCGAGAAGGCTCTCTAGAGTGGAGGAATCTCTGTCAGAATGAAACTTACCGGGAAAGGTTCCCCGATAAGCACTTCGACTTGGAGACTGTCCTCCAAGCCAAAATCCGATCAATCTCCGTAGTTCCATCGAAATCCTTCATTGGATTTTTCCACCCGGACGGGATGGACGAGGGAAGATTTGATTTCTTGCATGGCGCCATGTCGTTTGACAGTATCTGGGACGAGATCAGCCGTGCTGAGACGGATTGTGCAAATAGCGGGAAGCCCCAAGTACCCCAAGTCTACATTGTCAGCTGGAACGACCACTTTTTCGTCCTCAAAATCGAACCCGAAGCTTACTACATCATTGACACATTAGGCGAGCGACTCTACGAAGGCTGCAACCATGCTTACATACTAAAGTTTGACAAGGACACATCCGTCTATAAACTCCCCGAGGAGGCTGCACAATCTTCAGACGAAAACCAGCTGCAGATTGTTTCTCCCACTGCAGAACCAAAGAACGCTAATGCCAATGCTCCCCCGCCCAATTCAGACGAGGCTTCTGCAGACGCTCAAATGGCGGTTCCAGGGCTCGAGGAACCAGCGAAAACCGAGCAGAACGAAGTCATCTGTCGAGGAAAAGAGTCGTGCAAACGCTACATAAAGGACTTCTTGGCTGCCATCCCGATTAGAGAACTTCAGGCAGATATGAAGAGAGGTCTCGTAACATCGGTGCCTCTTCATCACCGGCTTCAGATCGAGTTTCACTATACCCGTTCTCAGCCAGCGCCCTTAACTCCGGCAATCGAAGCAGCAACCTTGGGCCATTCTGCAACTCCGGCAGAAGAAGCTGCATCGCAACAACCCGTTGAATTTGCATTAACTGAAGAAGCTGCAACATAAATATTTGAATGTAAATGTCATGAGTTTCATTAGATTAGTTCTTCTTATCTATCCATCCTTTTGTGTCTGCAGCAACATTCATAGCTAGAGTTTGGCTTACCTTGTTGAAGGTATAATATCAAAGTGTACATCAGTTTCTAACCTCCTTTCTTGAATCAATAAATATATCTAACAACTGTTCTTTACACCCAATGATCTCACAAAGCAACAAAATTTTTAATAAATAGGGTATGTATGAAATGATGGGAAAATGGAGTTGAATTTCTTTAGGTGTGCACTTAGTCAAAAAGATGAGTGCAACAACTGGTTGGCAACAAAACAAAGTGAATTTGACTATGTTGACCTATATGTTAATCATCATTCTACTAATTTGTCTGTTCAAAAGAATACAAGATGTTGGACAGTTTCATGTAGGTAAGAAGTCAAACTTACTGGGCCAAGCCCATTCTTCATCTCCAGCCCAATAATGTTACAAATATTACATGATCATCATGATTAGTAAGAATAGACTTATTGCTGCTATTTGCAGCGTTTTGCAACTTGACGGTTTGGAGCTTTTGATAGAGTACGATATTAGGTTATTCTCAGGACCCCGCTAATAGTTTAGGCATTATGTTGTTTGGTAGAGTACAATATTAGGTTATTCTTGGGACTGGTAATAGTTTAGGCATTATATTGGGGTTTATTTCCAGCCAATTTAATCTTATCTTCCTAGTTTGAACTGATTAGTTATTATCTATATAGACTAGTTTATAGTCCTTTGTTGGTTCGGATCACAAGATCACAAGTGTAATTTGAGTGGATATGAGCAATTTAGATTGGTTTATGATCCTTATTCAGATGGCGTATTCGTACGTAGTAGCTAGACTTTCTTGTAAATCAAAGTGTACACAATACAAATAAAAATATTCATTAATTATCAAAGTTTAGAATGTATAAATCAAAATATTCATTAATTATCGAAATCTAATTGAGTCGTTTATAAGAATCCAGATAGGTATGTTCTACAGGTTTCAAGAAAACACCACAGCGACAAACAATTGTAGTCCAGAATCAGATTCTAGTGTTTTTTTTTACCCATAAAACATAGAACAGAAAGTCAGAAACACTAGATTAATACCCATGAAACATAGTACAAGGAAGTCAGAAATACTAAAATAGGAAAAGAAAAAAACTATTCACAAGATTAAGAAGAGAGAGAGTTGAGGAATAGTAGTACTAGTTGCAAAGAGGGCATTTGATCAATCCATTTTCATTGCAATCTGGGCATCTAACAGGAACATCATCCATTTTATCTTCTACAGTGATCTTGCAGCTTCCATGGCATTTTAAGCAGAGAACAAATCGCATTCCCAAACACCCTTTACAGGGAGACACAGAAGGGACCAAAGGGATGCCTTTAAGGAGTGTTTTCAAAGCTCCTAGCTCGTGCAATCCGACAACCTCGTCGGCGCCGCCAATGAGCCTGCCTTTGATGAACAACCTCGGAGGGATGACTCTACCGCCGCCTAGAATGTTCCAGAGCTCCTCCCTGTATTCCAGGTGCATTGACACGTCTCTCTCCTGGTAAACAACCTTAAAGCTGTCGAGTAAAAACCGGATTCTTTTGCAGTCCTCGAAGGTTTTGTTGATTCCTCGTAGGCTTGTCGTGTAGAGCACCACTGATTCTTTTCCTCCCGGCGGACATTTCTCTTCAAAATCCGGCAGTTTTGGGGATTCTTCATCTTCTTTCTGGGTTTCTTGAGTTTCTTCGCATAAAGGTTTAGTCTTTCTGGAACCCAATTCTTGAAATTCTTCCTGGAAAACATCCTTAGTAACCTCGGAGAGGACGATGTTGTTGTTGTTGTCGAAGGATTCATGGAGTGTTGGGAGGTTTAGTGGAGGGAGAAAGGTTTGTTTCAGAGAAGCCATTGTTGGGAGGGATTTGTATTTGCTCAGAAATCTTCCTCTCAAGCTCTTCATCATCTTTTTTTGAATTTTTTTTGCCTGATTTGATGTTGCAGTAGCAAATTAAACTAGCATGTAATGCTATATTGCCACTGCTGCTTTGAAAAATATGAAGGCAGCCAAGAAGATGGAGAAGTGAGGTTCATGGAAGAGGCCAAAGTTGATGGTGACCTCTCTTATTTTTATAATGTTCAGTGGTTGGGAAAGTAATGTACACAAAGTCACTGCTCTTAGTTGCTTTACAAAGCTCTTGATGATGACATGAGAGATAGGTTCACAATGTATGAGAAGAAAATGTAAGTGCACCTTATCTTGATAACTATAAGGTTTTAAGTTCAACTCTGAATAGGAGTGATTTATTTGTCTTCTTAGTTTAAACAGGTCAGCTATAAAGAATTTAAGTTGGTTTACTTGCTTGTGATCATTTGTCACTAGGGTAGGAGTTTACCTTGTACACTTGGATACTGATTGATAGTTGGGGTATTTATTATCAATATGAATAGTAAATTGTGATGTTAATAATAGGAGTGAGACAAAAACGTTTTGGGGGTGATTGGCTTAATATTAGGCTTTATATAGTTGGAAGTGTAAGAATGAATTTGACCTTGGTGGGGTGATTGGTAGCAATGTCAATCTTGAGGGGACAAGGTGTGTCATCCATCATAATTCACTCACAAGGGTTGCAATTTTCAAAAGCAGCTTAGCTTCTTTTTCTCTTTCTTGCAGTTGGGCTTTTATGGATTAAAGTGATTGGGACTCTTTATGGTGATAAAGCATGAGCCATGTCTCTATGGGTCAACCCCTTAAAGCAAAGAATTCCACTCAATTTCGAGTGTTGTATTTCATGATTTATAGGTTTCTCAAAATATTTTGGATAGGAATCAAGTAGAACTTTACACTTTAATGGATTCCAGCACACGTTATTATGGAAAAGACTCAAAAAATAAAGACCACTTAAATTAAGAACACTTTTTTAAACATTAGCCAAAATGAACACTTCATCAATAGAGTGTATGCATCAAGATTACAAAGAAGATAAGTAACAAAATATAAGTTCAAATCCATTTATTCTTGTAAGTCCAGAGCATGACCGATTGACCATGTCATGTTACACGAGAAATCTGGAAGGAACCTTCATGAATTTTGCAATAAGCCCAAGGCCAGGTCGTCCCAACGTTAAAGTCGAAGGTGACACATGCCAACTCTTCATTTTTTCGTCAATGATCAACGTCGTTATTTGAATGGAGAATTCACCCTGCATTTTCACCCTGATCGAACTCTTCATTTTTCTTGATAGATGTAAGAATCTCTCTATATTTTTGTTAGACCACTAGATGTTCTGAGTATACCTTAACTAGAAGAGATACATACATTTAAATTCTTACCCTAATCAGACTAATCACGTTCACATCGAGTCGATCCAATTAAGAAACGAAGTGCTTGTCATATTGTGGTCACATCGAGTTGATGCAATTAAGGTGTTACGTCAGCCCCAGTCACCTTCACAGCATAGTCGACGTCGATCTCGTCTGCAAATAAATTAATAACATGAAATTCATTGCATACAACGTTGTTAAACCTGTTGTTTCAAAAAGGATAGCTTTTTGGGGCAAATTAACCACAAAGATCATCAGATTTTTATGATGTCAAATCCGAAGTAAACAGCAAAAATCTAAGTCCCTGTCGCTGGGCATCTGGGAAAAGCTAGGGATAAGAGCTAAAACCCAAAAACAAGAAGACGACAGAGAAGAAGAAGAAAAGTGAATAGAAACAAAGGGCAAAGAGGAGCTTACACCAATACTTGACGCCCGTGGGCGCTGCGACGAAGCTGAAAACGAAGGGAGGAACACGCAGAGAGAGAGATCAGAGAAGAAAAGGCCGGTAACGACAAGTTTTGATATCGCCATTGTTGATCATCTCTGTCGTTGTCTGCTTGTCTGTGCATGTTTGAGCGAGAGAAAGGGCTATAAGAGAAGAAAAGCTTGATGAGGATTTTTTTTTTAAAAATATAAATTAACAATGAATATATCTTTTCTTTAAACGTGAGAAAAACATACCAATATAAAAATAAATAAATAAATAAACATACAAGCCCGGAAAGGAATGGTCGAATGACGAAACATAATTCTCATATTAAAATACCATGGATTTACCCTCTTAGTCGAGCTCGTTACACAAGATAAATCTTCTTAGTGAAGTTTACATGTATACGTAGTTTGTGAACTATTACATATAAACGAGATTAAAAAAAAAATGCCTGCGTTGCACCATGTACAATTAAAACTAAATAATGCAAAGAGTTTTAGAGTTTGTATCAAGTGTCACAATGCCATCATTGCACCATATAGAACCCTAAAGTTTTGTAGATTGTACACAAAGAGGCATCCATATAATGGTACCAATTAGTACCATGAAATTTTCATTAAAAATATAAGTATACATTTATTTAAAAATAAAATAAATCCACACTCACTTTTAAATTTTTTGTGCATCATAGACCTTTCGAAATTAACAAAGGCATAATTTGTTCTCACATCATGGGCCTTGATAGCCCATAGTGTACATGTTTGTCATAGTTTAAAGTTCAAACAAATTAAAGCTTGAATTCATGCAATTTTCTATGTTAGTTTGTCTCTAATTTTAATTTTAATATGTGTAATCTGTAAAGATAAATTGCATTATTATACCTTTTTAAGTTATTTTATATACTTTTTAATGTAAATTAAAGAGTAATTATTAGTGTTTTCAAAAAAAAGAGTAATTATTAGTAATTAAAAGGGCATTTTTTTTCTTTTTCTTTCTATTTAATCAACAGTTGCCTAACTGGTGCATGATGAAAGTATATACTTAATTTCTGCCGGGTTGCTAAGCATTTTCTTATTGTGATCTTATATAAATATACAGATCAATTAAGGACAAATTAAATTAGAGCATATATTATAACACGTACTCTTCAAAAATTAAGGACCACTTAGAAACAAAAAATACATAAACACGGACAAAATGAACACTCCATCAATGAAGTGTATACATCATGATTACATAGAAGATAAGTAACAAAACATAAGTTCAAATCTATTTATTCTTGCAACTCAAAGCATGATCGTGGCATGTTACATGAGAAAATCTGAACGAACTCCCTTGGATTTTGCAATAAGTCCAAGGCCAATGCCGATACTGAAGTCGAAGGTAATACATGTCAACTCTTTACCCTCGTCGTCCAACATTGTCATTCTAAGACCGAAGTCACCCTGTATTTTCCAAGCATTGTCAACTTAAAAGATCTATAAAGACAAAAGAAAGTCGCCAAGCCAAAACACAATGGCAAAGACATAAAATAAGTCAAGTGGCGAGACAATGCTAGTGGGGTGTTTTGTAGGATGGAATTGTAATTTCATTCCTACCAAACTCCATGAAATTTGCTAATGATCTTGTGATCCAGTGACACCAAGTTATTCTTTTACATCGGAGGTTGTGGATTCAAACCTCAATGGAGGCGCAAATACTGCATTATAAATGACTATTTTACCCTTCTTCGGTGGCCTATGTGGCTCCCTTTCTTTCCCCCTCCCCCAATGCCAATTCAAGTACCCCAAGAGGATTAAAATGAAATTGCATAGATGACTAACCGTGGGCGCATACGCAGGCAATTTTTGAGTGTGTGATAATTCGAAGGTACCAGCATTGATAGGGCAAGATGTCACATCACAAATGTCATTGGTCTCATCGTAGACATCAATTCCATAGTATAGGACACTTATCACTTGCTTTCCACTAGACATTCCTTTATCTGCAAGGAAAAATCCATCCCAAACTTCTAGTCATGCAATTAAAGGAACTTTCTTGATTGGATCCAACAAAAACAATAGTATCCATATAATCCAACACCTACTCTATAAGAAATCATCTTTTTAAAACTCATCAAAATGACAAGTTTAATAGGTAAGTATCACTGGAGTGACTTATTGAATTTTTTTATTTTAACCCTTAAATGATTTTACTTTCTTATAATCTTTTACTAGCTAATATCTTAAAATTAGATTTATTTACTGCTTAAACACTTTCGAACAGTGACTACCAATTTTCTCCTGACTTAAAAAAAAAAATTGTAAAACAGTGGCACCTGTGAAAGCAGTGAGAGTGAAAGTGACGTTTTCGCCTTTCTTCACCGGAAAAGGTGTTATATCAGCTCCGGTCACCTTCACGGCATAGTTTGTCTCGCCTGCACATATATATAAATATTTTAAAGTGAATTATTAACATGAAATTCAATCATACAACGTTGTTAAACCTGTTCTGTCAAAAGGGTTCACCTTTCTGGGCAAATTAACCACAAAGATCAGATTTTTATGATGTCAAATCCGAAACAAACAGCTAAAACCCAAACAAGAAGACGACAGAAAAGAAGAGCTTACTGCAATACTTGATGTCCGTGGGCGCTGCTGAAATCAAAGGAAGGAAGACGCAGAGAGAGAAGAAAAGGGCAACGACAAGTTTTGATGATATCGCCATGGAAGATTATTATCTGTGATTCTGTGCATGTTTGAGGGAGAGAGAGAGAGGGCGATTAATAAGAGAGGAAAGTCGGAAAGCTTGATGAAGAAGACGGTACCGGTTCTCTCAGGCGGTTGGGCGATGGGACAATCGTACAAGGAAAAACGGAAAATTAAATCACTCTTGGAAGGAGGCAATCGTACATTAGGTGGCAATTCACAACCTTAAAAAATGTGTCTTTTTAGAATTAACAATGAATATATATATCTTTTCTTGAAACGTGAGAAAACATACCAATATAAATAAATATACAAAACCTCAATGAATTGATTTTTTTTGAAGGAAAAACCTCAATGAATAGATTGAGCATGAGTTTTACGGAGTATATATTAATATATTATGAGTTAGGTGAAATGATTTTTTGTGCATTATTCATCTTTGAACACCAATAGTTATACCAAGCACAAGAATTCATATTGTATTGTGAATCCTGATACAAAAATTGTATACGTTTATTAAAATATTATATACTTACAGTTAACGGTCAACTGTAAGTACAAAATATGTCAACTATAAATACAAAATTTGAGAATTATTTTTATACTAGGGTCTATAATGTAAGACACGCTCTGTATAATTTGCCTCTCCAAGGCTAACATTTGTTCCCACACCATGGGCCTTCCTAGCCCATAGTGTACATGTTTATAGTTTATTAAAGTTTAAATTGGGCTTGAATCTGTGTGCCTGTGTGTGTGATTTAGTTGTCTCTAATTTTTAATGTGTAATGATAAATTGGTGTTAATACTTAATTTAATCTTTATTTATAGCAATCTTTTTTATTTAGTCATAAACATCTATAACTCGTTTCGGGGACAACAGAGTGAGTGACATTTAAGTTTGGGCTCAAATTTATATTAAAAAACATTGATTAGTCAATTGAGTAGTTATTAATCATTTTCCAATACAACCAATTCCTTCCTATTTTTGCTGTATATAAACAAAGAAATGATCATAACAATAATGTATATACCAACTTGCTTGGTATATTTATAAGGCTGCTTCCCAAATTAAATTAAATTAATCATCACTGTGATCTGATCTTAAATAATTCAACATGATCCTCGTTAATTACGAAGACGTATATAGCAAGAAAGCTAGACTGAATCGATCAGAAAACTAAAACATAATAAATTAATAATAATTTCATAAATTGGAGAACCCAAATAACAAAGAAATTAAACCTACGAAATTTTAAATCGAAATTTTTCTTTAATTTCAATACAATGCATTCTATCATTAATTCGATCCAAAAAAAAAAAAAAACTATGGACACAGGAAACTCTGGAAAAAAAGATGATGACGTTCATGCCTGCAAAATTTCCTTGATCGAGCTGACAGGATAGTAAAAGGGTAAATTAGAGTGACTCAGCAGTCTGGTCTGTTGGCAAGGGGCAACCTCGACCAACGGCGTTGGCTGCGGCGTCAGGGACTTCTGGGTAAATCAGAGTGACTCAGCCGCCTGGTCTGCTGGCCAGAGGTACAACCTCGGCCAGCGGCGTTGACTGCGGCGTCGGGAACGGCGAGGTCCGGCAGACGGGGCAAGTGGGGTGGAGCCGGAGCCAAGGGTCAACGCATTTGAGGTGAAAAAGATGGTCGCAATCCGGCAACAATCTTAGCATATCCGAATTTTTATAGTCAGCAAGGCAGATGGAACAGCAGGTGGCCGTGGAGTCCTTGTGGTTGACTTTGGCGTCGGAGAACAACATCTTCGGATAGCTCAACAACGTTGCCTCGTCCAACCCAATCTCCACCACGCAGTTCTGAGAATCTTGCGCCGCCGCCGCATTGTTCCTCGGCGGCCGCCTCGTCATCGTGGCGTCGGCGGCGTGGTTTTTGGTGCAGAAATATGACGTTAAAGTGATGGTTGTGATGAGCAAGAGAATTCCGACGGAGACTCCGATCCCGTAGCCGAAACCGCCGATGTGTCCCGAGCCTAAAAACCCGCCGGAGGCGTCGGGGACGGGGCCGACGGTGGTGTTGTTCATGTTAGTTTTGGTATGATGATGAAGAGATGGCTTGAAGGGAAGATTATGAAGGTAGTTTTGGTTTGGTCAGCCATGATGGTATTGGATGGGCCAAAAAAGAAGTTGTTTCTCTAAGGTTCCAAATGTTTTATAGTCAACGCTAGCTAATTACATGAAAGAGATTGATCAAATGTAAGATTCCATTATCCTCTTTTGTCTTTTCCACCTTTCTTTTATACTCTACTTAAAAAACCGCTGCACTCTAATCTCGAGAGTTCTCACATACTATCAGCGAATTGCGTATTAATTCTATATTGAATTGCCAAATAAGTTTAGCGGTACATAAAAAACTGTTATAGTAAAATGACTAATTTTTTAAGAATTGTCCATAATCGCTACCTGAATGTGCATCCAAGATAAACCTCGTCTTATGACCTTAACCGACAAACGACCACAAAGAAGTACACCAGTTTGGGTTATCCACAATTGACTAATTCAAATCAAGAAAGGCGATAGACAGCTCCCAGCCACATGGTGTCTAATTTGAAAAATTTTTATGATTATCAAGTCAATTATTTAACCAATTTGGTTGAGATTGTTCTAGGTGAGACAATATATTAATTTAGAGCTTACATGAGTGAGTAGGATCATGGGATGGTAATGTGAATAAAAAAGTAATTTTCTTCAACGTTATAACTAAGTCGTTGTTTGGAAGTTGGGTTGTGGAAAATTTTTATTAAATGTCAACGGTTGCCCATCCTTTTCTTGTACGCTTGTTTCATGTGATGAGTGGCGACTAATAACTTCTTAAACTACTCACACAAACCATATATTTATTTGTTTATTAATTGATGAGATCTATCTTTCATTTCCATCTCCATAGTCTATGCATTGCACGTTACATGACCAAACATTTAGGAGGTTGCATACATATGGTGCTACTATTTTATTTGGATGCCATGAGCTCATATTAATTGCCTCTATATATTTTATATAATATACTGAATATTCACAATTTACATACTGAATATGCACAATTTTATATATTAAATGTTCACAATTTAAATTGTGAACATTCAGTATGTAAATTGTGAAAATTGAATATATAAATTGTGTATTTTGACCCGGGTCCAATGCATAACTGCGGGAGTGATCGGCACTGGACCCTCATGCTAGGTGGTGAAGTGGCTACCGAGGAGGTTTTGGCAAATTTTTCTATGTACCATGATCCACATATGAACCATGAATACACGGTACATTTTTATTATATTAAAAATACATTATTTGTGTATTGAATATACATTATTTGATAATATACAAAATAATATATTTTCAGTACATAAATAATGTACTTTTATCTAATTATTATATGAATAGTATTGAAACTAAATTGAACATGAGCAGAGCACATGATTCCAGGCTTATGGTTCTTTCTGCAAGCCAAAGGCATCTCAATCTCATGGAAATTGCAGTCTACAATTCATATATTCAAAGCTTTTGAATTGAAATTTCACAATTTTCCCAAGAAATGGACAATTCCATAAATACAATCAATCATTCATATGATCTCACAGAACAAAAGACAGAATTGAACAATGAAAAGGCTTTATCATCTGCATCTAATCAACACAAGAATCAAATGGGAATTGGGGGCAAAGTACCTCACATCATCTCTATCTACCATCAGCTGAGGTGAAGGATTCTGCAAAGCCAGTAGGCCTTGCTGGGATACTGCCCTTACTGTCGTCGAGGCCCACGATGCTGCTCGAGTCCTTCCCTTCGGCTTCCTGCCACCCCTTCACCATTTGGTTAAGCGGGAGGCTGTAGTCGATGCCACAGTACTCCTCCGTGTCATCGTCGAGAGGCTTCCACTTCTCGACGAGCGGGGAGAGCACGCTCACAGCGTGCCCCATGTCGGGCCGCTGGTTAGGCTCTCGAGCAGTGCAGTGACAGGCGAGTTCTGCTATCGTGGAAATGCTCTCGAGCGTTTCTTGTTTGGCGTCCAGCGCTGGATCAATGGCTGCAAACAGCCCGTCTTTGCTCGAGTTCATGTTCCAGAACCACGACACCAAATACTGGCTCTCCTCGGGCCTGTCCTGGTCGAGCGCCATTAGTCCAGTTAACAGCTCCATTAGCACAACCCCGAAGCTGAAAACATCTGCTTTCGTGGTGACTTTACCAGTAACTGAATCAAATCAGCAAATTTCAAGTTAGCCAAAACATTTCTTCGATTAGTATTAGGCTTGACATTCTAACACAATTACACGAATAATGTGCAGTTCTAACAGATAATGAAACATAAACCATACAGACATAAAGTTTCATAGCACATTTATACAATCAAGGGAGAAATCGAAGAGAATGGTGCATTGGTACCTGCATATTCGGGTGCTAGATATCCAAATGTTCCAGCCAGCCTCGTGACCACAGACGTTGCTCCATCAGGGGCGAGTTTCACTAGGCCAAAGTCCGATACTTTGGCTCTGAAATCGTCTCCAAGTAAGATATTCGAGGACTTGAGATCACGGTGTATGAAGCTTTGATGGGCTAGTGTGTGAAGATACTCCATGCCTCGAGCAACATCCAACGCGATGTTTAGCCTCCGTTTCCAAGATAAAGGCTCTAACTTCAGACTCTTCCACTGGAAAAGGTGCTTGCTGAGAGCGCCTTGAGGCATGTACTCATAAACGAGGAGTCTTTCGTTGCCTTGTACTGAGTATCCTAGAAGAGATACTAAGTGGCGATGGCGAACTTTGGAAAGAACATCAATCTCAGACCGGAATTCTTCCAAGGCTTTGGTTGTGATCACCCCAGACTCCATTCTTTTCACTGCAATTTTTGACCCATCCTCTAATTCGCCTTTGTAGACCACTCCAAAACCGCCCCGCCCAAGTTCATTTTCGGGGGAAAAGTTCTTGGTTATGTTCCTAAGAACTTGAACTGATATGACTAGGTTGCCAGATTCGATCATGTGAGACTCGCTACCGTGTGTGCTCGTGGAATCGCTTCCAGTTAACGTGGAACGACTGCCACTCGTGTTATTGGCAACAGCAATCTTGATCATGTTATCTGAATCTGATGGATTTCTAGGATGAATCACAAGAGAGGGGGGACTGTCTTTACTCTTCTTACAGGCATAAATTGAGAGTGGCAAAGCTAGAAACACCAAAATCACAAAACAGGCAAGAGGGGCCACAATCACAACTATCTTAGACTTATCTGATCTTCTGTTTTCTGGTGATTCCACCACATATGGAGCTTCATCACCACTGTTTGAGCCTTTATGAGGTAACAATGGTGATGATGGCAATGGCGATAATGATTGTGAGCCTCGAGAGGAGGTGTCGTTTTTTCTCGAGGAGCTAGCACCCGAATGATTAGAATTCAGCAGAGAGTTTCCACTCAACACAAGCTTAACAGAATCACTAAAATGTGGCACAGGAGGCAAGAGGTTATTATCCCTCAAATCCAACACCACCAAAGATTTCATCCCGGTCCAAGTTTTTGGGATCGGTCCCGAGATATTATTCGATTCAAGAAACACGCGAGCAAGAGAACTAAGGTTTGCAATGGAAGGGCTTAAGCTACCAGAAAGATTAAACTTTGGCAAGTTTATGATACTGACCTTATGGTTAGCATCACAGCTAACTCCCCGCCAATCCGCGCCACAGGGGTCATTGCCTGACCATGAATCAACAAGGTTCAATGGGTAATTGATGCCATCAAGGAATTGCAGAAGGGCCATAACTTCTGGGGCACAAGGGGCACCAGGTAGGGTCTGGCAAAAGGGGTTGGATTTCATGGTAACATTTTGAGCTTTGAACTTTGGCATAGGACCCATGAAATGATTATTGTTCAAATCAAGATGACCTAAGGGCATATCTACTAAGCTACTGGGAATCAGACCAACAAGATTGTTAGTATTTAGGTTTAGATCCTGCAAGTAAGCCAATTTCCCAATACCCTCTGGGATTTTGCCTGAAAATTGGTTGCCATGAAGCCATAAACTAGTGAGTGATCCCATAGTGGCAACTACATCTATTGGACCATTCATCCCTTCACCTGACTGGTCATTCAACCAGAGCATCTTCATCATAGAGCCTCTGAAACTCTCCGGCAGAGGCCCCGAGAGGCGATTCATGGATAGCAACAAGACCTCCAATGAGGCCATACTGCCCAAGAACTCAGGCAAAGGGCCACCCAAATTGCAGTTCATAAGTGTAAGATTAGTCAATTGAGCTGAATCTTGCAACTTATTTGGCAATAACCACCCATTAGTGGCATTCAGAGGGTTCCCATCCAATGCCAAAACCTGCAAATTCACAACCCCATCAAAGAAATCAGAGGGGATTGTGTCAAATCTGTTGAAATCAAGATATGCATACTGCAATTCAGACAACCCACTCAAAGATGGCAACTTTCCACTGAATTTGTTGTTCTGCAAGCTCAAATGTGTCAGCTTTGACAACCCATTCAAGTTCTGAGGCAAAGGCCCTTCCAACCCTAAACCCATAACACTAATCTGCTCCACTCTCCCCCCACTGCACACCAAATGTGGCCATGTTGGAGGCCCACAAGGGTCATCCCCTTTTGCAGGCCATTTCAAAAGCTCAGAATTCTTCAAACCCTTTCTCAAATCATTCAAAATACCCAAATCATTCGGGTCTGTAACACCACAAACAGCTGAAATAAGAGACAGGAATATCAAGAACCGGCAAGCAGAGGCCTCCATGGATGCTCTCTCAACTCTGAAGCTCAACTGTGCATGCAATGAGACCTCATAAAGAGTGGGTGTTTCTTGAAAACCCCATATGTCAAATCTAGGGTGTTGGGATGGTAGATAACATGAACTTCAGATCACAGTTGGCCCCAAAAATGACAGATACTGAATTAGAGAAACCTCAAAGAGGGGCCATAATTGGAGTGAGAAACACTCATATAACAGTAGTACAATGCAGCTCTGAAGATAACCACAGCACTGTGAGTGTAAAAACAAAAATTGGAGTAAAATATTGGGATTTGGTAAGATATTTTTGGTAATTTAATATTGTAATATCCACCTACAGAACGTACTAATTACTAAATAACTGGTAGACAATGACAGTAAAACTTTAAAGCAAAACATTTCTTAAATTAAAGAACGAAAATGACATATCCAGACAAGTTAGTCCAATTGTTAACTTGATAATCATAAGATTACAAGTTAGACGTCTATTAGTCTTCTTGGTTTGAGCCCGCTGTTTCACCTTCTTGTAGTCTTTTACCAGGTAAGGTTACAAGACACTACGGATTTCCTCGTCACTAAAAAAAAAAAGAAAAAAAAAAAAGAAAAGAAAATGACAGCATCTTCACAAGCTTGAAGAGGAAGTGATGAAACCAAGACCAAAGCAGTGATTTGCGGCAGACAAATCATGTTTTCTTTAGTTTCCACTTTCTGTTAACATTTGTAAGGTCAAAAAGATCAGCAAAGAAGCTGAAGAAATTAAGGCATTTTTTTTTTTTTGAAAAAAAATTAAGGCATTTAGTTAGGCATGAATGCAGCATATGATATCAACTGTCTGTCCTTAAAGATATCTCAGAGAATTTTCACATGTAAAGAGTAAAGACAGAGCACGAGAGTCATCAAGGTAACATTTATAGTACAACAGTGCATGCAATGCATCAATGGCTTGCATGCATTGATGGAAGAAGATACATCATATACTATATACTTTTCACATTTGGTCACCAAAGAGTCTGTATGGTTCAATATCGTCCCCTGTTCATAACTACTTTTTCAATCTATGAAGTACAACGAGTTAATATCGCCTCCACTGAAGCTCAAACTCATGACTTTTCATATGGAAGAGTCAATAGACCACACGATCATTTGTTTCGTTTTTCTGTAATAGCACACAAACTACGAGGGAGAATTCTTTTATCTATTTTAAAGATCAAAACTGCAAGTAATCCACAATAGAATGGACATAAAGATGCATTAAAAAAGCAAGTTTTGGATTTAGAAAAAAAGATAGAGATTTTGTGGCATCTTGTCACATGCATAGTTCTTTTCTTTGGCTTTTGTGCAGCATCTCCCATGAACAAACAAACAGTCAAACTTTTTTTAACTTTAATTTTAATTAATTATTCGTCCCAGACAAAATCTTATAAATTTCATTTTTTAATTTGTTTAATTAATAAAGAGAAATATATATAATATACACATATATTCTTTATTATATAAATATAAATAATTTATTATTGTCGACAAGACAATTCAACAAGATTAGAAGTTAAGTTTATGGTAGTATTCTTTTGAAAGCATTCATTCCTTTGGCTGGCCGTGAAGAAACCAAAAACAAAATACATAATTATTTTGGGTACTTTGCATGTGATGCAATAATTAATTATACTCCAATAATTCATTTTTTCTACATACATATTGGATGGATGATACATTCACCTTCCAAACACACCATGTACATCATGTCCCTAGCTATACTTCATCTTTTGCATGCATCCTTCATATCCCATTCTTAATCTCTGAAATAAAATAATTTTAATATTGGTGGAACAAAAGTATTCTTTTGATTTACGAGAAAGTGCGTTTTACGTAATTTTATGATTATTTATCTAATTGTTCGATCAACTTAGTTGTTAGTTCGTCTCAGAGCAAAAAGATTCGGTGAGCAAGATTTGTATAAGAGTGTATAGTTTAGGCTATAAGTGCCACGGAAAATTAAATACAGAGTAGTACTTTTGACAGACTGCTCAATATTGGTAGATCATGCAGTAGGCAATGACATATTGACATAGAATCGGAATTTGATAGTTGTAGTGTAAAAGTGTGAGAATTACACCAATATAGTGGGCTCCTTGTTAGCATGAGTATTGGTCTTCGTATCTAAGAGGCCGCTAAGGATGGGTCAATGTGTGGGGACTCTTGGACTGAGGGAATTCATCTTTTGTGAGCGATAAAAGATTGTACCATGTACTTGTCTAGTAGTTAGGGTAAGTTGGTGAAATGTGCTTTACCTAGTCCAGCTTGCAAAACTTCTTCTCAAATTCACATGTCGAGTTTGGACAAATAATTTACTTTTATATTTATAATGTATTAGTTAAAAATTTTATAATTTTTTTTTTTAATTGAATGATGACACTAGCTTTTGCAAGGTAGGGCGGTGCATTGCTGGCTTTTGGTTCCTTCTGCCACAGTTTAAGAGTGCAAACAATTATGATGACCATGAAAGCTTTTTGTTTGTACTACAGTATTATTTAAGGGGGCCCTCTAATCACTTTCATAAATTAAATATACAATAATAATCTCCATTTCCTAAATTGCCTAAGATTATGTGTTTATTTCTTCCCAAAATGTTGAATCCCCAAATCTCGGACGGACAGAACATTGGGAGGATATAAATCATGATAACTCACTCAACTAAATACATGGAGAGGTTGCTGGTTGGTGAGACTTGATTTCTAGTCTTTCTTTCTAAACTTTAATCTTGTGAACAATTGAGCTGTCCATGCGGTCAATATAATGCGTTTATTATGATGATGGTGGGTTGCACTAGAAGTCTAGAAGATCATATTTAGATTCAGATTTGAAATCTTTGACCATTAATATATTATACTTTACTCTTAAAAAAAAGTGTTGTTGTAATTGTTTCAATTTCATTGAATTGATATTTTCACTAATTGTCACATATTTACATAATTTGTATCGATGAAATATGTGAAATATAAATCGGTGCACATGCACTTGGGCAACATTTATAGTCCATGATTGAGATTGGTCTGTGTTGCCATGCTTACTTTGCTTTGATCATTATATTGCTGAGTACAATTAATTATTAATCCGACCAATAAATAACACACAAAACATATAAAATGAAACATAGCAAGTAATTTATAACTTTTGAACTCGACACTTTATACGGGCCGAGTAATATCTGAGTTGTTTCCGTCTTTATAATAGGTTTTAGATTCAAGTCTAACTATTGAATCATTACAAATAGTATTATATAGAGAATATTAAAAACAACAATGCAAATCTCTATAGCATATATTAGCACATATTTCAACCCTTCATGAAGGCTAAATGGTAGTTCTAGCTGGTAGCAACCGGAGTTGGCAATGCCCCCGTAGCGGCCGGAGTCGGCAAATTCCCGGTGGCGGCCGGAGCTGGCAAAGCGGGGAGACTTGGTTCAAGAACCTGATACAGGCCAGTTGCTAGCCTCCTCGTAAGATCCTCGACGCTCACCTTGACCACGTCTCCACGCATCCCAATATCAGCAGCATAGCGGCTGGCGCAGTATACTCCGACAGCCATGGCCACCATCCCGTAGACGTTGGTGGTGACGAGGCGCAACGGCGTGGACAGAACGGCTGCCAGAGGCCCGCCAATTATAGACACTGCCTGCCCGCTCTGCCCCATTGTGCTCTGGTCGAGCACAAGCAGCCCCGTCTTGCAGTAGATGGCAAAATCTTCGCAGTTGTTCTTGAACACGTTGTAGCAGCCAAAGCCATTCCTGAGGAGGTAGTTCGCCCGGTGCACCACGACATCATCTGCATCCGAGACCGCGAGAGAGCAAGTTCCTCCCCGCGCCTTTGCAAGAAAGAGAGCAGGGCTGACCGAATATTCAAAGCGGTACAGAACACCGCCAGCAAGGAAGCAGTCCAAACACGACAAGCTAACCCCGTGACCATCTCCCGGTGGGGTACAGGTGGCACAAGGCACACGAGTCCGAGCAGGTCCCGAGCTCACCAAGAGGAGATCCAACACAGTCCCGGTTCCCACTTCTTGACCGTGTCTAGTGAAGTGGACAACTTTATTATCCCCAACATAGATACCTGTCAAAGACTATTCTTTTCAATTTTCATCCTCATGTCATTTGATACATTCTATTGATTATATTGCTAAGAAACTAGATGAAGGAAAACGGAGGTTCAATGGCATTTCAGCTATTGAAATTGACTGAAAATTTGTTCATGGTGATGTTCAAAGATTTGACAGCAAATGTCATAACAGAAACATCGATGAGGTGAAAACGGGGAACAATTCCAAGCTAAACCACAATCATAAATGAAACATTTATAATCATAACCACATGCATAAACATTTGCCTATCTAGAAGGAAAATTTATACATTTCCTGGATGAAGTAAAATCAGCACAGGATCTCTAAACGAGGGCAGTCCACAATAAACTTATAGAAATACAGTCATAAAAGCAATTGAGGAACTCAGACTTAGAGCAAGGTGATCCATATACTATACTTCATAACACATATCCATTTACAGTTATTTATGTCTGAATTATGTTGTGATAAATTTATCCCAGCCAAGTTAGTCAAACGGTTGGCTCGGTAATCACAAGGTTCTAAGTTCAATTTCTGCCTATTAACTTTCTTGGTTTTAGCCGGTCAGTTAGGGGTAATTTACCTAATTGTTCTATTTCCTCTCCTCAAGGGATCCTGCAATCTACCTTCCCCAAACAACCACCATCTCCCACAAACAAAAGATCAAATCTTCATAATAATACTTAGCCTATCAAGCTTTTACCAAGCAATCAATACCCATTTAGCAGCAACATCTAATTAGCAGTGCAGCCATATCAAAGTTCTCATTTTTCCTCACAATTACTTGCAGTTTTTTAAAAAATCAGATACTAAGGATAGCAAAACCACAAGACTAATCACAAAAACACGCGCACAGAGGGAGGGAAAGAGAGGTTCAGACCATGATGAGCATAAATGTAAGCTGTGCGCCATGAATATATATGATCCCCAGGTTTAAGGCTGCTCTTAACAACTCTGTTGTGTATGTTTCGATCAAGAAACGAGGAAACCCAGAATCATAAACCGATAAAACTTGGTAAAAAGGAAAAAGAAAAGAAATTTATAAGAAGTACGATTGAAAATCGAATCCATACCTGTTGGAAAGCAACCCCATCTTCCCCACTTCAGCTTCTGATCTGAATTACCCAAATAAGAAAAAGAAGAAATTGGCACAAATATAAACTGCGTAAGAATAAGAAAAAGAAGAAATTGATGAAATAGGAAGCGTTATAGTGTTTTCAATTTGCGAGGATGGCAATATGGCATCCCATCCTTCCCAATTACGGTTATGCCCCTGTGGCATCTCGTGAGTCGTGTCCGATGACTCGGATTCTTCGTCGTTAAGGACTTTCGCGATCGGGTAAGAAAGAACAGTCGCACGTGTCACATTGCGGCGGCGAGAAGCCGACGGCTGTCGGTTCTAATGGGCCAAAACTAGACGTTGGGCTGTAATTCCGTTATCATTGAAAAAGAGGCCCATTGGGCTGAAATTCGGTTCTCATTTCAACAATATTGAAAACAGAGGCCTATTGAGCTTTTGGAAACGGAGCCCATTAGAGATGCCAAAAGATGTTGGTCTCGATTCCCGAACTCCAAAAGATTATAAAAAAAGTAACTCAATCTAAACTGTTCATAATTAACTGATTCAAACGAAAAAAATCAATAAAAAAAAAACAAAACTTGGAATCTTATTAGTACATTTATTAAGCTAATTGTCTGATCAATTTAGAAGAATTGTCAGAAAAAATTTGTAAGAGAAACTCGCAACTATTACTCAATGAAAAAATTTTATTCTGTACACTTAAGTCCACATTGAAAGGTTAATTTGAGTCTAAAATACACCATTTACATACTAAATGTTCATAATTCATATACGGACGATAAATAGAAAAAAAGTTTGGCGTTGCATATTCGCGTCTCGGGTCCAGAATATTCTAGTGGAATGTTCGAGGAGTTGGGACAAAAGTGAGTAGCTGACGAGAAGAAGCGTCCGAGAAAGTACAAGCTAGCCCATGCGTAAAATGCCACATGGACCCACATCGTTATCCAACTCACGTGAACGAAAACACGTCAACGGATTCCGGGGCTCCACATCATCTCCCGCGAATCTATATTCAACACGGACTTATCTTACGTGTTCAACCACGTGTCTCTCCTTTGCCCAGGACCGTAGGAAGGGAACCCCAAATAAGTGGAAAAAATTGGCCACAAAAAATCCTAGCCGTTAAATCCTAAGCCGCCCCGGAATCGTTTTCATTTCCCCCAAACCGAAACTCGAATTCTCCGAGAACCCTAGTGAGTGAATTTTGATCGGAATTTGATTGCGGGGAAATAGAAAAACGATTATGATTAATATTAAGCCGACGGAGGCGAGGACGGCGCCGGGGACGGGGACGGCCAGTTCCGCCTCGATCGTGTCGTTCATCTCCAAGGGTTTGCGGGAGATGCGTACCTCAGCCGACGCGGATATTGAGCTCCTCAGGAACCGAGCTAACTCCATCTTCAAACTTGCCGACCAGGGGGTGGAGCACTTCATTAACTCCGCCTCGTTTACTGTCCCGACAGTTACGGCGTCGGCCGTTACGACTCCGGCGGAGATCGAGTTCGTTAAGAAGCTCCGCCCGAAGATTTCGGAGTTTCGGAGGGCGTACTCGTCGCCGGACTTCAAGTGGGGCACGAAAGGGAAGCTTCGGATTGACTTGTCAGCGTTTAGGAACGCGATTGCGCCGGATTTCGAGGAGGAGAGCGAGAGTGAGAGGTGGAGGACGTGGAGGCGGCGGCTGAGGTTCACGGAAGGAGGGGAAAAGGAGGAAGGCCACTCCGGGGAATCCAGTTGGGAGCCAATTAAAGCCTTCCAGACGCGGTGTAAGGAGATTGAGGCAGAGCTCAAGACTACAAGCTCTTCACCGGCGGAGATTCTGGAAGGGATTAAGAATAGCGAATTCGTAGAGAAAGTAAAATCAAGTCTGGTAAGTAATTTTTACTCTTGCTGCTTGCTAGTATAACATCATTTATTTTATACTTTCGAATGCTGGATTGCTATGTGTTGAATTTCGGAAATCCTGAGTTTTAAGCTATATCTTTTCAGAGTCTAGACTCTAGATACTGGATTTAGTATAATGTAGCTTAAATTAGGTAAGGTTCAGTATAGTCAAATTTCTAGAGGTTGTGGCTGGATGCTTAATAATCAATTCAGCCAGGTTTCAATTATATTTATATTATTGTTATTCATTCTCTCCACCTGTTCAATTCCATTGCAAAAATATATTCTCTAGAGTCCTGTTCTCTTGCACCCTCTTCTTTTTATTTTTATATAATTTTGCTTAGAGTAAAATATAAGCTGGTTTGTCTGTGCTGTGGAGGCGGTGGTTGAAGCTTTATATGGGAGGAATAAAAGCTTAAATGGGATGCTAGGGATATATTTTTTTACTGGAAGTATGTTAGGCAATACTTCCATAATGCTCTGAGATTGAAGTGATTTTTTTTAATTGTTTAATATTTCTGCAGAAATCAATTTGCAAGGAGCCAGAGGAAACAAAGGTTTGTTTCTTATCAAATTCTTTAATTATTTTATGGACTCCTTTCCTTAGTGCATCCAGATCTTTTAAGAGTTGTACCCTAGAGCAATCAATTGATGAATCCTTTTGTGTATAAAAGATGACCAATCTGTTTTTGCAGTTCTTGAACTATATACTCCAGTTTGAGTTAGCATTGGCATCTTTATCTTGCAAAGGATAACAATGCTGTAAATTGAGTACAACTAGTGAGCACATGAGCCTGCACAATTTGGTGCTTGTTTCAACCAAGTAGATAAAAGGCAAATATTTTTTAAAATAGCTTCTCTGAATATAGGCTTTAGAAAACATTTGTGAATCTCCAAGTTAGCCCACTTTTGGAGAATGAAAAAGTGAGAAAATGGAGTTGGAAAATGGAAAATTTTCCATGCTACTAAATTAGATAAACACTCATAAACCGATGAATACCTTGCTTTCGCTTATTAAAGTTAATTACAGTAGATGAGTATCTCCTTACCCTGGAGTTCACATTATGCAGGAAGTGCCACCATTGGATGTGCCAGAATTGTTGGCGTATTTGGTAAGACAGTCCAGCCCCTTTTTGGATCAGCTTGGAATTACAAGAGGTACACATTTCCTTCTCAACTTTAGTCTTTCTTTTATGGTAATTCTGGGTTGTGTTCCTTGTCTTTGCCATGCCAACATTCTCTGAGTGTTTGATTTGATGGCACCGTCGCAGGAATATCAGACAAGATAGTGGAGAATTTATTCAGTAAACGCAAGAACCAGATGTTACAGTCTTTACCTGAAGGAGAGTCCTTAATCGTTGCAAGTGATAGTATTTCTGATGAGCTGGATTTAAGAATTGCCACTGTTCTACAAAGTACAGGTCATTCTTATGAAGGTGGCTTTTGGACTGATTCAACAAAAAAGAACCATTCAGATGGTAAAAGGCATGTATCCATAATCACAACTGCTAGCCTTCCTTGGATGACTGGAACAGCTGTAAACCCATTGTTCCGAGCTGCTTATTTGGCCAACACTGCGAAGCAGAATGTCACATTGTTGGTTCCATGGCTTTGTAAATCTGACCAAGAGCTGGTTTATCCAAACAATCTCACGTTTAGCTCAGCAGAAGAGCAAGAAAATTATATGCGCAACTGGCTTGAGGAGAGGATTGGTTTTAAGACCAATTTCAAGATCTCGTTTTATCCTGCAAAGGTTAGTTCCTGTCTTCATGATGAATTTGCTGGATTATACCGTTCTAAGCCACGGATTATGTGAATGTTTTGACTTGTGTTTTTTTCCTCATTAAGTTCTCAAAATCAAGGCGGAGTATAATACCTGCTGGAGATACTACTCAGTTCATTCCATCAAAGGATGCTGATATTGCAATCTTGGAGGAGCCAGAACATCTCAACTGGTACCATCACGGCAAACGCTGGACGGATAAATTTAACCATGTGGTTGGTATTGTTCACACAAATTACTTGGAGTATATCAAGAGAGAGAAGAATGGGGCTTTGCAAGCTTTCTTTGTTAAACATATAAATAATTGGGTCACGAGAGTGTACTGCCACAAGGTACTGCTGTAACCCAAATTTGTTCGCATTCATTGCATAATTCCATAAAGGTTATTAAACGTATTCTATAAAGAATAATCACTTAAAATGATTTTTTTTTCTTTTTTTTTTTTTCTTTTTCCAATTAGGTTCTCCGCCTTTCTGCTGCAACACAAGATTTACCAAAGTCCACTATATGCAATGTTCATGGTGTCAATCCAAAGTTTCTGAAGATTGGAGATAAAATTGCTGCTGACCGGGAACGTGGAGAGCAGGTTTTCTCAAAAGGAGCATATTTCTTAGGCAAGATGGTTTGGGCAAAGGGGTACAGAGAGTTGATTGATCTCCTATCAAAGCACAAAAAGGATCTCGATGGCTTCAACTTGGATGCTTTTGGAAATGGGGAAGATGCTCATGAAGTTCAGAGCGCAGCTAAACGGTTGAATCTAAATGTCAACTTTATGAAAGGCAGAGACCATGCTGATGATTCTCTTCATGGGTAAGATATATAGAACCTTGTATAATATTAAGGCAATACACAATCTGTTAATTGTCTTCTTCAATAATGGTGCAACATACCCACACACATAAAAATGGAATGGATTTAATGAATTATGAATTTATTTTCCATGCACGAATGATGCTAAGTCATAGCTACAAACTTTTTTCTTGAGTGCCTTCTTTTAATTGTTCTAATTTACACCATTTTTACTTGCAGTTACAAGGTCTTTATAAATCCCAGTGTGAGTGATGTGCTGTGTACCGCAACAGCTGAGGCTCTTGCCATGGGTAAATTTGTTGTTTGTGCCGACCACCCATCAAACGAGTTTTTCAGGGCATTCCCCAACTGCTTGACATACAAGTCACCAGAAGAGTTCGTAGTCAAAATTAAAGAAGCAATGTCCAGCGAGCCTCAGCCTCTTACCCCCGAGCAGAGATATAAGCTCTCATGGGAGGCTGCCACGCAAAGATTCCTAGAATTTTCTGACCTCGACAAGATCTTGAACAACGAAATGCTTCTAGACAGAAGAAACCAGAAGGGCATTGTGAAATCAACTTCCATGCCCAACCTGGGAGAAATGGTAGATGGTAGCTTGGCATTCGCCCATTATTGTCTCACGGGGAATGAGTTTCTGAGGTTGTGCACTGGCGCTATTCCAGGTACACGGGACTATAACAAAGAACATTCTAACGATCTCCATCTTCTGCCCCCTGAAGTGGAAAACCCAGTGTATACCTGGTAGGGTAGGTACATATATAAATGAGGTGTAGATTAATTTTTCGTGTTGTGTATCATAGATATACACCATGCCACTTGAATGCTTTGTAGTTTAGGTTGTTGATACCTGTGTCTGTAATTGTGATTTAGGCAAAAAAAACTATATATCAAAATCAAATGAAATGCTATGTTGTAGCAACCACAGGCCACAGCACGATTAAATGTGCTATGAAAATTTCTTTTAGATGACGAGAGAAATTCACAATCCGTATATGATGGTATGCATTGTGTAAACTTTGCAAAATGTATATTGCATTCCACTTTTTTCATCCATGTCTTCTTGTTATTAACATGCTATGGTATGCTATGCTATGTATTAGGAGTAGGTCTGATGAGGGATACAATTCTACTTTGATGAGGGATTGCAGCCACTTTAGAACGAATCAAAGAAGCACCTATTAAACATTGCTGATAGTAAACACTTACAATTTACCAAATTATATCATCTTTTATACAAATATGCTTATTCTAATTTATACTCCATTAGAATATTCATTTTAACCTATATTTTCAGTTAGGTACAAACAAAAGCACACCAATTTGGGTAGTGGAGCTTCATGGATTCAAAAATTGAGAAGCATGAAAGTCCAAGAGAGAAAGCATAAGCAGAAATGCATTTCAATAAAAGCATATATAAAATGAAATGTGCTTATATGCTCATGCCATCATGCCACTTTTAGTGCTTTTAAATAATAATAAATAGAACTGTGTGCCAAGAGGTATTTTATATTAGGGTAGATACTTTTTTTTTTCTTCTTCTTAAATTAGTATTAATTAGGTTAATTAGTTTAAAGCTTAATGAGGCCTACATGTGCATGCCATGTCATCTAAGTTAGTAAGTTAATTAATTAATTCTAACCCAATGTGTGGAACATGATTCTTGTATAGGATAATAAGAAGATTATGCATTCGATTCTTGTCATCTCATGAACACTTTCAAATAATGACTGCGAATTTTTCATGTAATTTCAATTATTCATCCTAAGGTTAAGTGCCTATGAATTAGGTTGGAGTCTATATTTGCATTACAAAACCTAATATTATTTATCTATACCTAAAAATAAATAATAACCATAAAATTCAAATCAAATTTGATTACGGCCAACATTGTTGCATGTACATTCATAAACTATTGCTTAATTATTTCTGTGTGCTTAGGAGACCACATAATTGTATTTGAAGGGACAGTTCTTGTATTTAATTTGAAGGTTACAAGTTTAATTTTTATCAAGATATTTTTCGGTTGAACCCTTTGCAAAAAACCCTTCTAGTACGATTATAATAGAATTTTACCTAACAGTAACTGCGGGTTTCTCTCGCCACTTTAAAAAAAAAAAAAAAAACTTCTCAATTGCCTCAAGAAAGGAAATCCAGTGAGCTTAGTTAGACTGTTTGGTCCATAAATTAATCCAAGTAATTAACATGTACGGATTCATATGATCAAAAAAAAAACATGTACGGATTCATAACGGCATACACATCTTCCACTAAGGACTAAATAATTCTTTGACATTGGTAATGTCATATTCGATTTGGGTTGCCTAATTTAATGTTTTTTTTTTTAAAAAAAAAAAAAAGGAAAGAAAGCAAGTCAAAGGAAAATGCATGGTTACGATGGTCTGCCGACATCATAGGATGAATGGTTTGGGCAACAATGTCGGGCGTGTCTTTACAACTTGAATTCTACTAGCTATCTAGCTACCCACTTTTAATCTATTAGCACGAGACATATGTAGAAGCTAAGCTAATTGGATATTTACCTACTTGAAAAAAATTGCTCCGTTTAGTCATTTATCGTTTCATATATAATACGTACACACACGTTTAAATAATAATTATTAAGATAAAGCTATTCGAACATAACTACGTTAGAAGTTATAACTAATAATAAAGATGTAACCTTATATTTTCATATACATAATACTTATGTAGCAGTAGAAGCCATGTTCCAATGACAGAGAAAGTAGTGAGTTTTATGATCAGTAAGTGAGAACAGTCATACAAAGTAATGGAGGAATGTTGGATGTTTTTACCAATCACCATACTCTATTTACCTATATTGGATCTAGGTAGCCCAAGTAGTTATTTAACTGTAAATTTTAGTTACATTAGCACAAGTTTTATCCTGTCTTTTCACCCGTAATTAATTCTTGGGATTTTTGTTCATGTCTAGGTGCTTGAAAGTTATCAAATTCCGAGGAATCTTTATGCGTGTCTTCATCTATTGTAATAGCCACCACTTCACTTTCCGGGGAATCTTCATTCACGGGTTTCACAATTCCAGTTTTCGCCTTTAGTTTCTTGAAACCTGCTTTTTCCGAGAGCTCGTCGACCGATTTCGAGATCTTATCCACGCAGTTAACGATGTCGATCAGTATAGACGTAACCGCAGCGCACGGTATGATCTCGAAGAGCTGCTCCGGCCACAATGACGAGCTCCGAAACACGACCTCGAGATCATTAATGGCTGCTCGGGAGTTTTGTAGGTGGCCTTGGATCGCCGGCGATGGCTGCGCCATGGTTTTGATGGCTGATGATATAGCTTTCAAAGCTTGGCTCGATTCCGAGCACATTCTTGTGCATGGCCCTTCAATTTCGCTCTTGAAGCTTAATAATGTCTGTGTTTTCTGATAATCGTCTTTGATGTTCAGGTAACCGCAGAGTGCTTGAAGATGGGAAGCACATTCCCTGGCAAGACCTCCAACTTTCAAGTATTCCTTCCATGGATGACCAAATTCCCACCCTGCAAAAGTTGCCTGCATACATATCTATACTATTAATAAAAACAAAATCTTACTTTTACAACTTCTGTCTAAATAAATAATAGCTCAATAAATGTGACAACTTTTATCTATAAATTTTGGAGGAGAGGAGTTTGTATTTAATTTCTTACCAAAGAATCTTCAGAGGCTTTAGAATTGAATGCAGATTTATAGTCTTGAGGGAATGCCACGTCACTGCCACTGCCACTTTCTTCACCAACAGCAACAGGAACCCTAAAATATGCATTTCCAAAACCTTCTAAGGACCTTCCAAGCTTTTCAATATTTGCAGCAATGAGGTTCTGAAGATCTTCTCCGGCCCATGCAGGGAATATAAGTACGGAAATGAGCATGCATGACACGGCTCCGATGGCCACCGTCGACAACCGTTGCTGAGCATAATGTATAATCTGCTCCGTCCGGTAGCCGGAGACGGTTATCATACTGAAGGTGAGGATGAATATGACAACCCCATAGTCAAACTTCTTGATTCCAGGGTTGAATCTTGTGAAGGTTAATATGGCAGCTGCATGTAACAAAGTGCAATCCAATGGCCATAAATAATAATTATGAATAGTAACAAAGTCAGACTTTCTAATCTCAACCATTAATCTATATATATAAAAAGGTTGGTAATCCCAACTATATTAGTTGAACAGTTGACTTAGTAAGTATAAGGTTCCAGTTTTACTGCTAGACATGCTAGACAGTACGTACCTACCTAGTATGAAGACAAGTAAACCAAGAACGACAGGCTCGGCTTTCTCGCCGGAAAGGTCAGCCAAATAGTTAGCTCCGACGCCCATAGCACCTGCTAAGAGTGTAGCAAAGCTCCTATTCAAGCCTTTGGATAAGGTTGCACCTATACAAAAATGCAAAGAAAAACCAATAATTATATATATATATAGATATATATACATAGATTGTAAACTAATGAATTAAAACTCACCAACAGTGAATTCGAAGACGAAGACCACAGTCAAAAGAGCCCAGATTCCAGACTGTCCAAACCCATCATAGAGAGGATGGTAATAGTAGAAGAAAGAGTTGACTGTAAGGGCTAATCCCACTTTAGCAGAATGTGTGATTCTTCTCGGATCATCCTTCCCAATTTTCTTTGCATTCTTGGCCATCTCCACCACCTTATCCTTCATTCTCCAGAGAATAGATGATGAATCAACCCCCATTGATCAATGAACAATATCAAGCAGTATAATGAATAGGAGAAGAGTAGAGATCAAGAGTATTGTCCTCTGTTACATGCATGCAAATGCAGTTTTGAATGGACCTCACCAGCAACAGAATTTATAGTTGGTAGAAGGGCAATTTGATCAGTATATTTATTTATTTATTTATTTATTTTAATTTGGATATAAAAAAATTTAAATCTTTCCAAGTGGCTGACTGGACCTGGGATTTCACTTAATTAATTAATTACATATAATTAATGAGAAGAATGCAAACGGTCTCACTCAACTTTTCTGGTGATGCAACATACATAATCAATGTTGTTTCATGGCAAGCCTCATATGCTTCTTCCTGCATACTTCTTTCATCAGACAATAGGAAAACATAATACTACAAGCTATTAATAATATAATATTGTTATTACTAGTTAGTGGAAGATGCATAGAGATTTAATAAGTTGTAAATATAATATAATGTGCAAAAAGACGAGGGAGTGGAACATGATTTTTGTATTAAGACTGTGTTCGAAAATCAGAAAAATGACTTCTAGAAATATTGTCTAGAACCAGTCCACTTTTAATCTTTTTTTTTTTTTTTTAATATCCTCATTTGTTCCTATCTAGTATTATTGTGGAATGATCACTTTTTATCATCTGTCAACAAAAGTGTTTAAATGATGTTAAATACAATAGCATTTTGGTCTATTTAGTTCTAAGTGTTAAATTATTTTTTTGTCCTAGACTTATGTGTCATCATTCCGCTTTTAGTCAATTTTTTTTTCAAAATTAAACATCCTTGTAGCGTTATTGTGACATGACTGTTTTTACTCCTCTGTCAATAAATATATTTAAATGACATTAAAAAAATGATGTTATTAATCACTCAAAATCCTCATCTTTTTTTTTTTTTCTTATAAATGTATGAATTTTTATAATTGATGTATATATCGGAAAAAATTGACTTATGAATGTACACAACAATAATATACTATGGCTGTGTTTGGTTGACAAGTTTAACTATCAGGAGGGTATGAAAGTTATTGTTATTGTTTGGTTGACATGTTTTTAGAACACTACGATACTATAAGTTTTTATTATCCCTTAATTACAAAACTCATCCCCTAATAAAATAAGAGTTTCGTTTCATCCATTCCTCAGCTTCTTCCACAACTATTAATAATCATTCTCATTCCACCCTACTAACAAACATGCAAAATACTTTCACCAAAACCTGTTACCATTACCAAGTATTTGATAGCTATAGTTTTTTTTTTTTTTTTTCCCAGTGTACAATTGATTTACTTCCTTGTTAGGAATTAGGATTGAACTAAATGGGGGAAAAAGGGTTTGGATCAAGCATGATGGGCTGTCTAATCCGTAGCCCAGCTTACTAGCTGCAAAATAAAGCCCACTTACGTTTAGTGTTGAGGCCCAAAAGTTTCCAACTCTGAGTGCCTCCGGTGGAAAAGTTTTACGGCAAATTATTCTGTGCACTCGGATCCACCTTGTAACCTTGGCTATGAAGTATGTATCATTTTAATTACATTTCAGTTTCATTTAACAATATTATTATATTTTTTAGTCTAATTTTTTCACATACACTAGTTTCATTATAGTAATACCAAATGACAAAAAGTGATCATACCACAATAATTCTAGGACCAAATGAAAATATTCTAAAAAAAAATGACTAAAAGTGAACTGTCATCTATTTACACTTTTTGGGTGTACATTTGCGAATTCAAAAGATTAGTTTTGAAATTGAAAAAATTAATGTTAATATTATTTTTAAAATTCGTGATTATGAGTTTCCTCCCTATCTCGGTCTCAAATTTTAGAATATTAAATTAATTAGTAAAATGAATATCAATTATTTATCTAAAAAATGTTGCCAACAAAATAATTGACAACTTTTATTGATAAAAGAGTGACAAGCTTATTATTGTATTTATTTTATGTTATGTGAAATATTATAAACTATTCATCCACATCGATGCCAAACGTTACATAAAGTAGCATTAAAGATTATTATCAATAATACATGGTAGATTTATGTATACATAATGATATCATATATGATCGGCTGATGTTGAATGATATTACTGTAAATTTTTGTTATAATTTAGGCTGCCGAAATGAATTTCTTTGGCTCTGCATGCCTTCGCTCATGTTTAATAATAGCTCATCCTGTGCTCATGATCTTGTGGCCTAGTGGCATCCGGTTTACACTCCCACATGGACGATAGTGGGTTCGAGCCTCAGTGGAGGCGACTGTTGACTCTTTGTGCTTCAATAAGTTGAAAAAGTTATTATGAACAAATACTATATTGTAACACAATCAGTAGTACTAAAAAATAATAGCTCACCTCATGGACTAATTTTTTATATACACAAATAATATATTTTTTATTTGTGATCCACACAGTTTTAGTTACATATTTATTGTCGTTTCATCTCTTATAATTACTTACAATTTGGTGGCCGTTTCTCTATTTATTGCGTTATACGATTTTCAAAATCAAATAAAGGCGAATATGTCTTGTCGTTCTAATAGTTCTGATTGAATTTTGTGGCTAATAATACGTACTTGACTATGCTAATTGGTTTGAAGTCTTTATTGAACACTGTTGATTAAACTAGCTATAGGTGCATGGTTTTGCTAATGTCTACAATGATCAGTTGTTATGCCATGGACCCGGGTCAAACAACGTTGTTTTGCTTCCAAACAACGCGGTCTATTTTTATTTTTAAAAATTGCTTCCTTCCTTGCCATTAACTTGCCGTTTGTCTTCATAACTCGTTCTTTTATATTCATAATTTTTGAACTCTATATTCACAATTTTTGAGCTATATGTTCACAATTTCATAACTCTATATTCACAATTACAGAACACTATATTCAACAGTATAACACAATTTTTAAATCTATATATATTCACAATTTTTGAACTCTATAATTCTATATTCACAAAAAATAACATGAGTGAGGAAACAATGTCACTAACGACACTGTTATTTCAGACGTGCATTTTGAACTTGAGTCCACCTTACAAGAGTCAAATCCAGAGCATAATTTGGCTAGAATGATAGGGTTGAAGTTTTCTTATTTTTAATAATAATTCTTCCATGTCAAATTAATTTCATACGCGGACTTGTTAAAGATTGTGCTAGCAAGATGGAACTCGTTAAAGCCTACCAAAGAAAAGGATAGCCAGTCCCACCCTAGCCTAGGCACATGGGACACCCATCCAACTCTTAAAAATTAATTTAAAAGATAATAATTGCATAGTGTAATAAGTAAACAATTATTAATATAATTAGTTAAAGTTACTATTTTAATTTTATAGTTAATTCCATTTTTATCCTAGATTTATAGGTGACAATCCACATTTAGTCATTTTTTATTAGAACATCCACTTTTAGTCCTAGTATTATTGTGGCATGACCAATTTTAGTCCTTCAGCAATAAAATCGTTCAAATATCGTTAAATACAATGACATTACAGTCTTCAAAAGAAAAAAAAAATATTAGGAAAACTTCTCAAGAAAGGAAATCCAGTTAGCTTAATTATACTGTTTGGTCCATAAATTAATGGAAAGTAATTAAAACGTACGGGTTCATAAATCATAACTACATATAACGGCATCCACTAAGTAAGGAATAAATAATTATTATTTGTGACATTGTCAATGTGAAATTCAATTCGAGTTTATTAATTTAATATTAAAATGAGTTGAGATGATCGAGTTGATCTAAGGTGTCATATTAAGATTTTGGTCTGAAAGGACGTGAGTTCAAATTTCACTCTCAGAAATTTTCGCACCACACCCTCACACCCCTCAATTGACTAGAAAAAAAAAAAACAAACAAACAAGCAAGTCAAAGGAAAATGCATGGCTATACTTGGAGAACTTTCCGTGTTACCAAATATTTGTTTTTACGTTAAATGGTGAATTCGTCAAAATTTTGACATATTTGTCATTTACCAAACATGGCCAACATTGTACAAATATTAATGGTTTGGACAACACAATGTTAGGCTATTCTTAGCAACTTGTATTCTACTAGCTAGCTACCCAGTTTTAATCAATTAATTAGCTAGCTAATATATAGCCAAGCTGTGTTAATAATTTGATATTATCTTTAGCCGCTAGAAAATTTAATTAAGTATGCCCAGTAAGAAATAGTTGAGTGATGAAGTATAATTTTTGTATATGAAAAAGGTCACGGTTTTGATTCTTCTTAACATTTTATTGATTTAATTAGCTTGTTGCATAGTGTTTTTTAGTGTGGTTTATTCTCCAATGCATATCTTTATATAGTGGCTATATATAAGTACCAACATTACCTAGACGAACAGACATGTGAAGTGTTATTTCAACCATCCCATCAATTTAAGTCGCCTAAGCGCAAGCACATGGCATGATCGACTTGTAAGCTAGCACCACATACCCCTCATTAGCGAAAATTTTGGTATGTGTTCTTTAAAATCTAGACCAACACAATAAAAGCCAAGTTTCTCTTCATAAGAAGGGACTTTTTGGAAGCCGAATTCTCTTAATATCACCCAACCTTACTGGTGTTTTCTGACCACAAACTCTAGTGACTTACTGTTTACACAACTTACTAATATTAAGAACATATCTAATCTACAATTAATTAACTTGATCAAATGCTAAGATCTTGTGGTTTAGTTGCACTTGGTTGCACTCCCATATAGAATGCACTGAATTCGAGTTTCAGCAGAGACCTACTTCAGTAGGTTGAATATATATATATACACACACAAATTAAAGACATTTTAAAGTTGTCACAGCCCTTGGCTACTATTATAACTTTTTACATAAATATTTAATCTTTACAATAACCATCACGCATATGGCCACAGAATATATAGTTATTTAACTTTAAATTTTAGTGACAGTAAAACAAGTTTTACCCTATCTTTACATCTGTAATTAATTCTTGTGATTTTTGTTCATGTATCGCTCCTTGCAAATTATCAAATTCCGGGGAATCTTGAGGCGTTTCATCTATTGTAACCGCCACCACATCACCCTCCGGGGAATCTTCATTAACCGGCGTCACAATTCCGCGGTGGAACAATTGCTGTTGCGCCTCGGGAGATTTCGCCTTTGGTTTCTTGAAATCAGCTTTTTCCGAGAGCTCGTCGACGGATTTTGAGATCTTATCCACACAATTAACGATGTCAATCAGTATAGACATAACCGCAGCGCAAGGTATGATCTCGAAGAGCAGCTCCGGCGACAATGACGAGCTCCGAAACACGGCTTCGAGATCATTAATGGCTGCTCGGGAGTTTCGTAGGTGGTCTTGGATCTCCGGTGAGGGATGCGACATGGTTTTGATGGCTAATGATATAGCTTTCAAAGCCTGGGTGGATTGGAAGCACATTCTTGTGCATGGCTCTTCAATCTTGCTCTTAAAACTTAACAATGTGGCCTCATCATCGTCTGTAGTGTTGAAGTAGCTGCTGAGAGCTTGAAGATGGGAAGCACATTCCCTGGCAAGACCTCCAACTTTCAAGTATTGCTCCCATGGATGACGAAACTTGAACTCGCCATGACCAAATTCCCACCCTGCACAAGTTGCCTGCATATATACATATCTATACTATTAATAAAAACAAAATCATACTTTTACAACTTCCTGTCCAAACTAACTCAATTGCACTATATAACATTGGTTGTTATACTTTAAATAATTGTATATCGATCTAAATATTCTTTAAATATTATAACAAATTTATTATGTGCAACGCACTTTCATCACATGTGTAACGCACATGTGAAAATACTAGTTCAATATACAACCGGCCTTCCACGTATGCACCTATAGAAAGGTCCTATACCGTGTAATACAATTTATAATAAAGTTTGCAATCGCTATTTGGAAGTGTGTTTTGATGAACTTGGTCTTGTGATCTTAACAACAAAAGATTACAAGATAAACCAAAGGTTACTTATAGCTAATTGGCTCTAAACAATTTTGTAGAGAGTTCAACATAAAATCTTATGATTGCCGAATCAATTATGTACAAGTTACTCTTACTATATATGTGTGTATACGTGTTTACATTTCTTACCAAGGAATCTTCAGAGGCTTTAGAATTGAATGCAGATTTATAGTCTTGAGGAAATAATGCCTTTGCACGCCCACTTTCTTCACCTTCATCTTCAGGGAACCTAAAATATGCACTTCCAAAACCTGACAACAAGTCAAACCATAATAAATACACATACAAATTGCATTTAATTGGGTCGATTAGGTCCAATCATCAATTAATTTGAGTATGGTAAATTTAAAAATGTCTCATATAATTAAAGCATATATATGTTTAGGTAATTAACCTTCTAAGGAGTTTCCAAGCTTTTCAATATTTGCAGCAATGAGGTTCTGAAGATCTTCTCCGGCCCATGCAGGGCATACAAGCACGGAAATGAGTATGCATGTGACGCCACCTATGGCCACCGTGGACAGCCGTTGATGAGCAAACTGTATAATCTGCTCCGTCCGATAGCCGGAGACAGTTACCATACTGAAGGTGAGGATGAATATGACAACTCCATAATCATACTTAGTCTTGATACCCGGAATAAATCTGATGAATGTTAATATAGCAGCTGCATGTCATAAAGTGGAAACCAAATAGTCATTAACATATACTAATTAGGGACTGATAATATAATTAATGATCTTAATAACAAAGTCAGACTTTCTCAACCATTAGTTATTAATATAATATAAATTGTGAGACAGTACCTAGGATGAAAACAAGGATTCCAAGAACGACAGGCTCGCCTTTGTCACCACAAAGGTCACCCAAATACTTAGCTCCAACACCCATGGCAGCTGCTAAGAGAGTTGCAGAAGCCCTGTTCAGGCCTTTGGATAAGGTGGCACCTAAGAGAAATTAAAGGGCAATTTCAAAAACCAAGAATTATATATATATATATATATGAAGCATATAGGAAGGTTGAAACAACAATGAAACTGACCAACAGTGAATTCGAAGACGAAGATGACAGTCAAAAGAGCCCAGATTCCAGATTGCCCAAACCCTTCATAGAGAGGATCGTAATAGTAGAACAAAGAGTTGAGGGTAAGAGCTACTCCCACTTTAGCTGAATGCACGATTTTTCTTGGGTCGTCCCTCCCAATTTTCTCTACATTCTTGGCTATCTCCACCACCTTATCCTTCATTTTCCCCAGAACAGATGATGAATCTATCCCCATTGACCAATGAACTTTTTTAAGCAATACAATGAATAACTAAGAGGAGAGGATAGCCTACGTATGTGTTGTAACACATGCATGCAAATGCAGCCTCACCAACTACAGAATTTATAGTTTGCAGAAGGGTGGTAGAGAGGTAATTTCAACTTAAACATAAGATAATGTATGTATATCTATCTTAATTTCCAAGTGGCTGACAGGACCTGGGATTTCATTTACTTAATTAATTACATATAATTAATGAAAAACAATGCAAATTGGCTCACTCAACATGTCTGATGATGCAACATAATCAACGTTGTCCCATGGCAAACCTTATATGCAGCTTTTTCCTACATCAGACAATAGGAAAGCCAAAATACTACAAGCTGTTACTAATATAATATTATTATTACTAATAATAAGTGGAAGGTGTGATTTAATAAGTTGTAAATATAATATAATGGTGGAAGTTAAAATAAAGATAACCGCAACCAATAATCAATGTGGTCATATGGATTAAGTTCTTTGAGATATATGGTTTTGGACTGATAGATATATATTAACTCGATCAGTGGTTGGCTCTGTCGACCTTATGTATATTTCCTACAAAACTTCTTATCTGTGGCAACTATACAATATCATATTGAATCCAGTTAGGATGATTAAATATTGAAGTTAAAAAAATACCGTGATATTATTATAACTATATTATGGTGCATTTAGAATAACTTGATAGTGCATTTACAGATATTGATAGTGCACTCGAGATCTATAATAGTGTACTCAAGTGTGTGCACTATTAGAACATCCCTAACAATGACATGAATTGGGGTTTTTAGGCTTTTTGGATAATAAGGTGAAAGAAAGAGAGAATAGGAGAGATAAGAGAGAATCTATTGCAAAAAGAGAGTTCTTTTGTGAACATTTTCCCAAATGCAATGTAAATAGATGTATTAAGATTAATTCATATTTGGAATGCCTCTCCCCCCCTCTCTCTATCTATCTATCTCTCTCTCTCTGATATATAAATATAAAACGAGGAGCCATATTTCTTAAATATTACAAATTTTTGAAATTTGTAATATATATAATAATGCTCCCTCAACAATTTTTAAAAATGTTAAATATATTAATTTTATTATGTAATTTCAAATTAAATTTTAAAAATAAAATTGTAAATAATTTTATTAAAATATAACTCATATAAAATAGTAGGGATAGTATAAAATTTATTTGCTTTGGTCGATGGAGTTGCAATGTGATTCTTTTGGCTAATCTTATTCTAGAACTAATTAAAAAATTTTAAAATTAACGTTGTTGAAATTAACAAATCATTTAATAAATTAAAGTGTCACATTGATTGAATCCAACTTGAGATTTGACTATTTGAGGATACTTTATTATTCTTTCAGAGCTCCATAATAACACAAGTATTTTGTCTCTTTTCAGACTTAACATTGTAATTGACTAATTCGACACCCAAATTTTGTCATAATAACGTTGACATGGATGAAATGGGTAATATTTGATGAATGACGGGTCTATTATGCATATCAGATTTTTAAAAAAAAATAATTAAAAAAGTTAATTTAGTTAAGAGTTTAAAGTCAAAATTTAAGTCATAATTGAAGCACCGGGCAATGTGCGAATAACACACGTGGCCCCAAACAACCTCGTATCATCTACCCTCCACTCTAGGTCCAAGTCTATACCCCGCTCCATACCTAGGTTTATATTCCTATCGAGTGCTATATTTCAACTCCATCTCGATTTTGAACTAAGTTATATGTTGTCAAAATATATTATGCCGACTAAATAAAGTTGACATCCCCATATATTCACGATTATTTAGTATGATGTATTTTTTTTATTATATAACTTTTAAGTGTATGAATTTTTATATTTAATTAATGGATATGCAAGACAAAATTGGCTTTTGAATGTACACCACAATATAATATGTTAATAAGTTGCATAGTGTCCTTGTGTTATATATCACTAAAATAGTTGACATCCCATATATTCATGAAAAATTTATATGTAGGCAAATAGGCAATGTACATTATCTATCTAAAATAGTTGACATATATCTCCAGCCACATATTAATGACTGCTTTTCAACTGTTATGTAGGTTGTACTTTTTTTTTTTTTTAAGTGTACAAATTTTTATATTATATACTTTAATGCTTTAAAGAGATTACCTTTGCATACACGCTATATACTATTAATAGGTTAATTGCTTTTTTTTTAGTTAAAGCAAATATTACCTCTAATTTTAAAAACTATTGATTGCCATAACAAAAGATGCCAAAAACTCAAATTGCTCATAACTAGAAGCGAGATTGGTTCATCCTATTGTGCAGAGGCGAATTTGATCAATATTACCCATTTCAAGGACCAAAAAAAAATCCAATAAACCCTCTATTAATTATACACCATACATTACAAGAAATATAACAAAAATGCCAACAAATTTAGTATAAAAAATAGCTACAATTTAAATGTTTTGCCGATATATTTCCATTATTAAAGTAAATATTTACAAATTTTTCGTTGGTAAATTTAGTTTTTCTAGTTGTAATATTATATTATTTGGATGTATACACGTTATATGTAGTATTCCATCGTCTAAGAATGTGGTGGGTCACGATAGGTCCTTAAACCCCATAGTGGGGAGGCAAGTTTGGGTTTGTTGGACCCCACCAATTCAAGGATACCTCAAGCTCAATACGGATGGAGCTAGAAAAGCTAATTGTATTTAGTTTGGCTATCACCGCACGCGAGAGCCTTGATTCGCGATCACAATAGTGCCTAGGTTGTAGGTTTCACAGCGAAAGTTGGGATCGCAAGCAACTTCATTGCGGAGCTATGGGGGTTGAAAGAGGGTCTTTTCCTTGCCAAAGACCGGTGGATGGAGAAGCTTGTGGTTGAAACGGACTTGGAAGCTATGGTTCACACCGTCAAGAGGGAATCTGATTCTCGCCTGGAAGCTAATACTTTGATCACTGATTATAAAGCCATCGTGAGTTAGATAAGAGATATTGACATCATCCATGTTCTTCGAGAAGAAAACCAATGTGCGGACTACCTGGCCTAGCTGGCTGGCCAACTAAGGGCAAACTAGTGAGTGGGAGACAATATATGATGCTGGATCAACTCTCAGAAAGCATCAAGACCTTGTTGAAAGAAAATATTAAATGCGTTACGTTGCTACTAGAAGAATCTACTAAACTGGGACCTTTCAGCCCCTTTGACGTATTACCAAAAAAAATTACTTTCTAGTTATGATTGAATGAATGGGCTTTTTCGTACCATGATAGGCTGTCTAATTCGTAGCACATCTAATTTTTAAATGAAGGATGGTTAAATTTCATCCAAAGTTAAGCGCATCCCATGTTTAGGCCCATTAACATCCCATTTTTCAGTTACGTAAAAATGTACATAGTATTCCTACGAGCATTTTCTTGTATGTTATGTTACACATGGTCTTTTTAGTTCAATTTATTTACTTGTGTAATTTTCACTTTGCAAGTTATTTCACGATAGAAAGGTTTACCTAGTACACACACTCAAATAGTGGTGGGATATTTTCTTCATTAGCCAAAAAAGTGAATGTAAATATGTGATTTTCAACATTGAAAAAATAGAAGAAAATAAAATAAAAAGTGTACTTGTTTAATTTCTAGTAGTAGGGTGGGGGCTCGATTCCTACCACAAACAGTAGTGATTTGGATTTGGGTTGGATTCCTTGTCTGTAGAAGTGTATAATTTGGTTTTGAGTCTCGATTTACCTCTTCATTAGCTTGGAGGCTAGTTCATGGGGTCCAAGATATTGTCTAGTGAAGTCTAGAAATTTAGATTATTAAAAAAAAAAAAAAAAGTGCGATATATATCAATTATAATAATCGGAAGCTTGGTAGGAAATATACATTAGGTCACACTTTTAGACACAGCCAACCACTGAATTAATATATATCAGTCCAAAACCATATATCTCAAAGAACTTAATCCATATGACCATATATGTTGATTATTGGTTGGGATTATCTTTAATATAATTTCCACCATTATATTATATTTACAACTTATCAAATTACACCTTCCACTTATTAGTAATAATAATACTATATTACTAATAGCTTGTGGTATTGGGCTTTCCTATTGTCTGAGATAGGAAAAATCTGCATATGAGGATTGCCATGAGACAACATTGATTATGTTGCATCATCACAAAAGTTGAGTGAGTCAATTTGCATTGTTTTTCATTAATTATATGCAATTAATTAAATGAAATCCCATGTCCAGTCAGCTACTTGGAAATTAAGAAAAATATTATATTCAAGTTCAAAACCCATTCAAGTTAGTGAGGCAGTTGGCTAGCTCGATAATCATTACCACTACAATTTTAGCTCCTACCCAGTGGGGTCTATTGGCCTTCTTAGTTTGGCACAGTGATTTACCTCCTTGTAATCATTTGACAGTTAAAAGTTAGAAGACAGTATTTACTTAGTGTACACCTTTGTATAGTGATTGTGAATTTTCTTAGTCACCCAAAAAATTACCATTCTACCACCCCTCTGCAAGCTATAAATTCTCTGCATTTGCATGCGTGTGTTAGACACATACATACTCTCTCCTCTCCTCTGAGTTGATTCATTATATTATTGCTTTAAAAAAGTTGATTGATCAATGGGGATTGGTTTACCATCTCTTCTGGGGAAGATGAAGGATAAGGCGGTGGAGATGGTCAAAAATGCAGAGAAAATTGGGAGGGACGACCCAAGAAGAATCCTGCATTCTGTTAAAGTGGGAGTAGCTCTTACACTCAACTCTTTATTCTACTATTACAATCCTCTCTATGATGGTTTTGGACCTTCTGGAATCTGGGCTCTTGTGACTGTCATCCTCGTCTTCGAATTCACTGTTGGTGAGTTCAATAATCCTTTTGAAATTAAATCATCCTATAGGATTCAGAAAAATATTACACATTTTTAGTGGGACCGTCTCACACCAAACTTATCTTAAAATATGTATAATTCTTGGTTTTTCTTTATATTTTTTTTAGGTGCAACCTTATCCAAATGCTTGAACATGAGTTTTGCTGCACTCCTAGCAGGCGCTATGGGTGTTGGAGCTAAGTATTTGGGTGACCTTTGTGGCGACAAAGGCGAGCCTGTGGTTCTTGGTATACTTGTTTTCGTCCTAGGTATTGTCTCACAATTTGCTTTTAGTTGTATCAGATACTATTAACACTTTATCGTGATGATTTAATTTGATTTGGTCCACTCTACATGCATGCAGCTTCCATATTAACATTCATGAGATTTATTCCTGGTATCAAGACCAAGTATGACCATGGAGTTTTGATATCCATCCTCATCTTCAGTTTAGTAACCGTCTCCGGCTACCGGACGGAGCAGATTATACAGTTTGCTCATCAACGGTTGTCCGCGGTGGCCATCGGAGGCGTCACGTGCATACTCATTTCCGTTCTTGTATGCCCTGCATGGGCCGGAGAAGATCTTCAGAACCTCATTGCTGCAAATATTGAAAAGCTTGGAAGGTCCTTAGAAGGTTAATTACCTAACATAAGCTAATAATGTCTTTTATGTGTATTTAATTACAAAATATAGTGTCCACCGTATTGATTTATTATGGTTTAATTTGACTTTTTATCAGGTTTTGGAAATGCATATTTTAGGTTTCCTGAAGCTGAAGGTGAAGAAAGTGGGAGTGAGAAGGCATTATTTCCTCAAGACTATAAATCTGCATTCAATTCTAAAGCCTCTGAAGAATCTTTGGTAAGAAATGAAAATCTCCTCCTCCATGATTATATTATACAAAACAAATATAATATACAATAGTTTCAAAAAAAAAAAAAAAGGTGATAATATTGTTGATTTGGTAACTAGAAAATTACAGGTTTAACTCTCGGAAATAGCAGCCTATTAGTCTTCTTGGTTTCACCTGATCAGTTATTGGTAATGACCTAATTTGATTTATCTCCTTGTGGTCCGACTAGAGTTACCAGATCAGATGGATTTATCCCGTGCACACCCTGCCAGTTTGCCGTGTTTAATTATTATATATATATTGAAAATGCAGGCAACTTTTGCATGGTGGGAGTTTGGTCATGGCGAGTTCAAATTTCGTCATCCATGGAAGCAATACTTGAAAGTTGGAGTTCTTGCCAGGGAATGTGCTTCCCATCTTCAAGCTCTCTCCGGTTACTTGAACACCGGCGACGATCAGGCAGTGCAGACATTATTATTATTATTAAGTTTTAAGAGCAAAATTCAAGAGCCATGCACAAGAATGTGCTCGGAATCGAGCCAAGCTTTGAAAGATATATCATTAGCCATCAAAACCATGGGGCAGCCGTCGCCGGCGATCCAAGACCACCTACGAAACTCCCGAGCAGCCATTAATGATCTCCAGGTCGTGTTTCGTAGCTCGTCATTGTCGACAGAGCAGCTCTTCGAGATCATACCGTGTGCTGCGGTTACGTCTATACTGATCGACATCGTTAACTGCGTGGATAAGATCTCGAAATCCGTCGACGAGCTCTCGGAAAAAGCTGGTTTCAAGAAATCAAAGGAGAAATCTCGCTCGCCGCCGCCGGAAAGGGAAGATTCCCCGGAAAGTGAAGTAGTGGCTATTTCAATAATTGACAAAGATTCGCTGGAATCTGACAACTTGCAAGAACCTAGACTTGAACAAAAATCCTAAGAATTAGTTACAGGTGAAAGAACCAAAATTTACAGTTAAATAACTACTCTGGCTAGAGTAGCGTATAGCATCCAATACTCCATATTGTATTTGTAAACTAAATAAAACTAATTAACTACTTATCCAATATTTGTTTCTTATGGAAAAGTTGAACAATTTTATTTTATTGGCTGCCAATTCAATGAAATTATTGTTTTCTTGTACACTTGTGATTTAAATTATTGTGGACTCTGGTCCAAAATGACATCCAAATAAATATAAATTAATTACAAGTATGTAATATGTTAATTGTAGTAGGTTCATACATAATTTACTAACCACTACCCGCTGGTACAATGTTCGTATGTGCGAATTGATTACTAGTGGGTAGTTAGCTAGTTAATTCAATTATATTATGTCCACCAAAACATTTTTATTTTATTTTTTTAGATGACTAGGGAACCCATAGTTGTGTAATAACAAACTAGGAAGACCATATGTAGCAGATTCTGTCGAAAAATATTAACAAAAATTAAACTCATGACATTTTAATACAAGAATTATACTCTACTCACTCGGCCATTTCTTTCGGGCTAGCCAAACCATCATTAATCCTATGATCTTGTATACATACAAATACCATGTATTGCAAGCTTTTCCCTGGTCAACGTAACCTCATTAACTATATTATAAAACCCGAATTGAATTTGACATTGCAAATTATGCAATAATTTATGAATATTGTGCAAGAAAATAAAAACGTGCAGTGGAGAATTGAATATTACTTTTAGATTTGTGGTCCGCTAAGCACACAGAAATATCATGATTATGCAACCATGCTTTGTGGATATGTATATGCTAATGCAACAATTTAATGTGGGCCGTAATCAAATTTGACTTGGATTTTATGGTTATTTAAGTTAATATTAAGTTAATATTAAGATGAATTAATTAACTTAATTAGTAAGATGGTTAGGCTAGTTGCTTAGAATGTTTCTCGCCTCAACTGAAAGTCTAAATTGATTGGTTAAACATCTGGATCCAATCTCTTTTTTATGTCGTAATATATATAGAAGTCCGAACTCATGGCATTACACATGAGTTGGACTATGATTTTAGTTGAGACGCAATATATTCTTTTACTTAGTAATAGAGTCAAAATCATATAAAAGGTCATGTGTTTGAACATCCATGCTATCGGATAAAAAATACGTTTTACTTAAAATTCATCAGCTGAAACAGAATGCATTATTCAATTAAGGCTGCATATTTATTATTTATATATATTTTGGTCAAAAACCTTAATGCCATACTTATTAATTTGTAATTTAAATAAAAGATTATAATCAAGAGTTTTTTTCCCAAAGAGGTAATAAGGGAGTATGATATCATTGTCATTTTACATTTTATGTCATGGTTCATATAAACCTTCCTACCACATATCATATCATATATATACTTTAATTTATAAAAGTAAAATCTTAAAATGTTATCAATAAAAATTAAACCCATCTCATTTAATTTATATTTTAAATAAAATTAAACATTTAATTTTATTGTTATATATATAATACACCATCAACTTACTAATATGTCAATTGTTTTAATTAGTTACCTTTTCATTTACATTGTATTTGACTAATTGAACACTATCCAAATTTTATCATAACGTTGACATGGATGAATTTAGTAATATTTGATGAATAATATAATGTACGCAATGTACATCTAAAATAATTGCATAGACCGTACGTTTTGTTAGCGATTTCTAAAGGGCTCATTAGATGAGATTAAACCGTTTAATTTCTAGCCATTACTTGTGTGACTATGTGAGAGTGGATCGTTTCGTTCACCCTATTACATTGTAGTATCTGTTCATCTATACTTTTCTCAACCTGTTGAAGCACAAAGAGTCAATTTCGATTTCGAGATCTCTAGTATCTGTTCATCTATACTTTTCTCAACCTGTTGAAGCACAAAGAGTCAATTTCGAGATCTCCTCCACTGAGACTCAAACTCATGACCTCCCATTTGAGGGTGGCCACTACATGCCAATTGAGCACAAGGTGCTTGGCTGTTGTTTAGTTTGTTTGTTTTTGTCTTATCTATTGTATGAAAATCGTAGATGGTTGACGATTTTGTTTGGTATATCTAACTAAAAAGCTAATTGAGAGAGTTTGTTGACAAGAATCGAAATCGGAACCTTTAGATAAAAGAATCATGTTCCACCCACTTCCCTCCCTTTTCAGGACAATATGTATATATTTTTAAGTGTACAAATTGTTGTACTTTTTTTTTTTTTTTGAACAACAAATTGTTGTACTTAGTGTATATATCAGACAAAGTTGACTTATAAATGTGCACTGGCCATAATATAATATGTTAACACTTATCCTCGTTTGATATGTTTATGACTATATCCCCCTTATGGCTTTATATTCGTGACAAATTATTTATTTTGTACAGAATGTACATCTAAAATGGTTGACATTGCATCTCCATATATTCATGAATAAAATAGTTGACATCATGGCCATATATTCATGACTAATTAGTTACCATTTGTAGGCTGTACTGCTTTTTTCAAAGTGTACAGAATTTTATATTGCATACTTTTATCATTTTTAGAATTAATATTACCTCTTTGATATATACGAAACTAGCAATTTTATTTCATTATACATTAGTAACAATCAACGTCACGTTTCAATAACAAGATGCTAAATTCTGCCTTCCAAACCTCCGTCCAACAATATTAGTATATAGGGATCGGAGTATATATTTTCCACATGATTTAAATTAGAAACATGTTAAAAACAAGTCATAAATTAATTTAACTGGAGCTAAGACCTATCTATCTATATTCTTCTTCTTCTTTTAACCTTTCTAGAACTATATGAATCCATCTTTTACAACAATTCATTAGTCAAAGCACTGGAAGGGTGAATATAATGTGCATCTTAGCTTCAATCTGCACTGCAAGAATCGGAATGAGAATGAAGAATTGAATTCATATTAATTAGGAAAAATCGAAATGAGAATGAAGAATTGAATTCATATTCATTAGGAAAATAAATATGTGTGAATTGAATCATTATTTGACCAATTAATAACATTATGGTCAAGTGTGGCGGCAGTTGGGAGGAATGATGTTAGCATATTACACCTATTAAGATTGGATGTTCCATAAGAATAATATCATATCATTGTCATGGTTTAAAAAATCGTTAGGCGCTCCTCGAGTGCCTGGGGGTGCTAGGCGACAATTAATTGGCACCTAGATGTGATTTTTGCAACACTGATCATAGTACGTATTTTATAGTGAACTTTTTAAAAAAAATGTATTGAACAATTAAAAAAATCATTAATTTATGATTTTAATATGAAACAAATATGGTTAATGTGCAAATGGATGCAATAATATAATGGAGAGGGGAAAAAGTTGTCATGTTTGAAGCAATTGAGGGTATAATGTATAGACATAAATAATTCATACAATGAGTTAATTATTGACATATGATATGATTTAAGAAAAAAAAACACGGTTTTCCCTATAATCTTTAGTTAAGGACCACCGATAATTAAGTATGACATTAATGCAACATTTTTCTAATATAATTATATATTAAGAATTAAAGTGGCGTATGTATAAGCCTAACTAAGCCAGTAGGTTAAGAGTTTGGTGAAACAAAAAAGGAACCTAGGGTATGTTTGGTGCGTACATGGGAATCAGAATCGAAATGAGTATAAAATACTTGGTAATAGTAATGGGCCGGTGTTGGTGAAAATATTTTGCATGTTTAGTAGTAGGGTGGAATGGGATTTGATTATTAATAGTTGAGGAAGAGGAGGAGAAAGAGAAATGAAACTCTTATTTTATTAGGGAATGAGTTTTGTAATTAATGCGGTAATCAAAACCTATAGTAGTGTTCTAATAAAAACCTGTCAACCAAGCAATAAATGACTTTAATATCCATTCCCGATAGCTAAACATGTCAACCACAAACACCTAAGTGTTTAGTTACTGGTTTGCCTATAGTGTGAGCTATTAGTTTATTCTAATTATGCTAAAAGTTATAACTAATAGTAAATATGAAATTTTATTTCTTTATACTTTAATAGCAGTTAGCACTAGATATTAATGATAGCCTGATAGGATGTTGAATTTAGCCTTCCCTCATCACTAACTCTCAACACCAGTCCAAATTTTCAAATTATTATTATTATTATTATTATTATTATTATTATTATTATTATTATTATTATTATTATTATTATCTACGCTAAAAATAAATAATTAACCATAAAATATTATTACGGCGGCCAACAATAAATTGTTGCATATACTGATAATATACATATTGATAAACTAGCTAGCCGATGAAGTCAAGGAAAATATAATGCAACCTTACATATGGTCTGTAGACAACATCGGAGGACTAATAACGTTTTGGGCAACAATGTTGGGCGTGTGATGACAACTTGAATTGTACTAGCTTAGGTAGCCACCCAGTACTACGTAATAAACTAACACGTAGCACACATAAGATGGGTTAATAATTTGATATTATTAGCAGGCTTGACGTATTTAACTGAAAAATTAGTCAAATGTTAAATAGTCTTATTAGTCAAAAGTTAAATAGTAGTTAAGCTGGGTAATTTGAATTAATTGTCAACTAGAAAAGTTAATTGTGTTCCTGGTTATGTAGAAGACACGTTTAACTAATACTGCATTGATATTAGTATGTGATGATTTTAACTACTAACCACACAATGTATGTTATGTTAGTTCTATAGTTAAGATTAATACAATATATATAGAGTTTATTTTATCATTTTATAGGTCCAGAAAAGTAAAAATAAGAGACCTTGATGTGAAGTTATGAAGTTAACATATATAAAATACAAATGATTTGTGGATATATATATATATATACATACGATTTATTTTTTCTAGCACCGACTTTGAACAGAGATTTTGAAAATTTAGGATAGTTTAGTAAAGTTGAATCCGAGTTCGATTTTCACAAGTAACGATTCTTCCTGGGCCAGCTGTTGCGCCTCCCGGAGCGAGTGGGGCATTAGTCGGGTGTACCGGATTGTTAAACAGACGGAACGGGGAACGGAGAAAGACTCGGAACATCTCGTGGGTTTAGAAAAGAAAAGTTGAAATTTAATATTTAATGTATCAATAAAAAATAATATAAAATAAAATAAAAATATAAAATAAGGAAAGAACATGTCAAGTGGGACGACTAGTGGGGATGAGTGATGTTAGCATATTACACCTATTAAGATTGGATGTTCCATAAGAACAAATGAACAATATCTTATCATAGTACTACGTACTTCACAGTGGACTTTTAAAAAAGTCAATAGGTTAATAAACAAAAACAATTCATTAATTTTTTATAGTATAATATGAAACATATATGGTTAGCGTTAGACTGATAATTTGTGTAAATGAGTTTGTTAATTTGTTGACATGATAACAATATAAACACGATAAGGCTGAGTATATACGAAATCATGAATAAAATATTTATTAGGTATATGAGAAAATTTAATTGAAAAAATGTAATACGTTTTGAAAAATAACAAAGTGTCAAATTATTCCGGGGAATCTTGTTCCGTGTAATCTATTGTAATAGCCACCACTTCAACCTTGATCTCTTCATTAACGGGTGTGACAGTTCCGCGGTGGAGCAACTGTTGTTGCGGCGGTTGCTGCCGTTCCTCCGGCGCCGGCGAGGGAGATTTCTCCGTTGGTTTCTTGAAACCCGCTTTTTTCGAGAGCTCGTCAACGGATTTGGAAATCTTATCCACGCAATCAACGATGTCGATCAGTATAGAAATAACCGCAGCGCACGGTACGATGTCGAAGATTTGCTCCGTCGACAATGAAGAGCTCCGAAAGACAACCTCGAGATCATTAATGGCGGCTTTGGAGTTTCGTAGGTGGTCTTGGATTGCCGGCGAGGGATGTTCCATGGTTTTCATGGCTAATGATATAGCTTTCAAAGCCTGGGTGGATTCTGAGCACATTCTTGTGCATGGCTCTTCAATCTTGCTCTTAAAACTTAACAATGTGGCCTCATCATCGTCTGTAGTGTTGAAGTAGCTGCTGAGAGCTTGAAGATGGGAAGCACATTCCCTGGCAAGACCTCCAACTTTCAAGTATTGCTCCCATGGATGACGAAACTTGAACTCGCCATGACCAAATTCCCACCATGCAAAAATTGCCTGCATATATGAATATATACTTGTATTAATTAAACTGCGCCGCCCATAAATCCACTGACGTAGATAAGCATATAATATACAAACATAAATGTGTAATCCAACTATCAACTTAAACTTTTAGTTGAGATGAAGCATTTTATAATCGATATCTCTGATTGTGCATTTGCTGATAACTGAGTCTGCATTTAAAAACTCTTTCTTCAAATGCATTGTCAAGTATTTTCAAATGTACAATAGAAATTCTAGCTACCACCTCTTAAAAAAAAAAAAAAAAACCCTAGAGATCATCTTAAATGGATGGATGAAAAGATTAGCCTAAGAGAGTAGAAGTTCTCATTTGAAGATTTCTTACCAAAGAATCTTCAGAGGCTTTAGAGTTGAATGCAGATTTGTAGTCTTGAGGAAATGCTGCCATGCCACCTCCTTCACCTTCAAGAGCCCTAAAATATGCACTTCCAAACCCTGAGAAGTCAGACCACAAATTAAATCAGACACAATATATTTTGATATTAAATAAACATAAAATTAAAGATTTTAATTAGCATATATATGTTTAGGTAATTAACCTTCTAAAGATTTTCCAAGCTTTTCAATATTTGCAGCAATGAGGTTCTGAAGATCTTTTCCGGCCCATACAGGGCATACAAGCACGGAAATGAGTAAGCTTGTCACGCCTCCAATGGCCACCATTGATAGCCGTTGATGTGCATACCGTATAATCTGCTCCGTCCGGTAGCCGGAGACCGTTACCATAGTGAAGGTAAGGATGAATATCATCACTCCATAGTCATACTTCCTCTTGATACCAGGAATAAATCTCATGAATGTTGCTGTGACAGCTGCATATATGCATAAAAAGTTTGAATCTATTAATCATATTACTCTTCTATTGGGTACAATTAGACAATACCAGCTAAGTTGGTCAGACAGTACAGTTAACATAGTAATCACGAAGTTACAAATTCAACTTCTAGTGGAATTGCCTAATGGCTTGAGTAGGTCAGCCTTCTTAGTTTGGACCTGTCAGCCTAAGATTTTTACTAGTGGTATTTTGACGACTAGGATAACAAGACGGGATAATAAGTGTTGGTTTTGTTGTTACTCAACAAAATCATCATAAGTCAGTCAATTGACTTCCCATCTTTAATTTATTGTACTACTGGTGTCAAACTTCAAAAATGAACAGCTAAACTCCTAGGATGAAACAAAATTAAAGGCTGTACCTAGGATGAAAACAAATAAACCAAGAACCACAGGTTCGCCTTTGTCGCCAGAAATGTCAGCCAAATACTTAGCTCCAACACCCATAGAACCTCCTAAGAGTGTAGCAAAGCTCCTGTTCAAGGATTTGGATAAGGCGGCACCTAAAAAATACAAAGAAAAACCAATTAAGAACCATATTTCTGAAGCTAATTTAAAAACAGAACTAGGTAATGACGGCAGATTTCTCTGACAGACTAAGACGATTACTAAACTCACCAACAGTGAACTCAAAGACGAGGATGACAGTCAAAACAGCCCAGATTCCCGACTGTCCAAAACCATCATAAAGTGGATTGTAATAGTAGAGCAAAGAGTTGAGGGTAAGAGCTACTGCCATTTTAGCACAATGCATGATTCTTCTGGGATCGTCCTTCCCAATTTTCTTTACATTCTTGGCCGTCTCCACTATTTTATCCTTCATTTTCCTCAGAAGAGATGGTGATGAGTCAATCCCCATTATTGATCAATGAACAATATTAAGCAATGTAATGAACCTGATCAGAGGAGAGACTACTGAGAGTGTATTAACACAGTCATGCAAATTTATAGCATGCAGAAGGGTGGCAGAGCTGTAATTTGTTCAGTTTTTTACTTTGAAAATCATGTAAATTAAATATCTTCCCAAGTGGCCCGTCTGGCAGACTGGACCGTGGATTTCATTTAATTACATTTAATGAGAACAATACAAATGATCTGATGACCCAAATTAACGTTGTTTCGTGGTAAGCCACATATTCTTTTTTCTATGTATAATCTATATCTCGTCAGACAATAGGAAACCCTATGCCGGCCGCAAGCTAGCTATTAATAATTAATATATTATTTTTTACAGTAAAATATAATTTTTGTATTTAGATGCTCATCATAAATTTTCTACTTCTAAATGAAATTATTACTTTTTTGTCTTGTATTAGAAACATATATTTTCCGTTGCCGGGAATTGAACCCGGGTCTCCTGGGTGAAAGCCAGATATCCTAACCACTGGACGACAACGGAATCAACATGGTTATCATAAATTTGATTATATTAATACATTCTCAATTAAACTTTATCACTTTTTATTAATATTTTTCAATGAAACATATACGTAGCACATAATTTTTTTTTTTAGTATAATTTACTTTTAAATATCCGATGTTTCAAGCTCTGACATGTTTGGACCTTTTTGGTCGTGTCCCAGCTTCATTTGGCCGTTGTGCATGTATGTGCTTTGGGATATTTCTTGTACAATAATTTCATGTGGTTCCCTTTTACTTGAAAAATACCATTTAGCAATTAATTTTTAACATTTCTTTTTTCACCAACGCAATTTTTTTTATAATAAATTTATCAAGCGTTTTATTATTATTATTATTAAGTTTGTTGCTCAATTTTTTGTTATTGCTTATTTTACCTTCTCAAACCCATTTAAATATCTTCCGAAAACATAATAATTATAAGGTACAAAAGTAATTAGGCATGTTACATTTAGTTCATACAATTTCACATATATGCCAAAAAAACATGCATGCCTAATTGCTTTAAAAAATAAAAACAAACAACTAATGTATTAATATGCATTTAAAATGTCAACACTTTTTTTTTTCACCATTAATTTTAGCCTTTTTCTTGCTAGCTAGGTTACAGGCAAGTACATATATACCTAGGGAGGCAAGTACATATATACCTAGGGTTTAAGTGAGAATAATTAAGGGTTGAAAATTAAAAAAAAAAATAAAATAAAAAGACATGATGGTGTTTTCGTAATTAGGTACATTTGAAAATTGATTGCTCATTCGGAGAAACTACTAACGCACACACTTGAGTATAACTTCTAATTAATAAAATGTCACTGCATTTTTTACATTATTTTACCGTCATCAATCAATATAGATATATTGATTATATTAATTTGCACTTTTGTCATTGGGTATTGTTCCCATATGATATGTGTGTGTATGATGTCATAGTGCATACATATTAATTTGAAAAAAAAATTAAAAAATTTGCCCTACTTCTACCTAGGAGCATGCACATGCTCGTATTGACATGTTTTATAACTAGTATGTATATAAAAAAAAATCAAATTTTAAAAAATAGAGTTATGAGTAAGCACTAGTGTTGCAAAAATTGTACATATGCGCTAGGCGACGACCGGCCGCCTAGCGTATCACCGTAATCGGTGGTTTAAGTAGCCGAATGCCTAGTCAATTGCTTACATATTATTCATTTTTTATCGTTTTGAACGAAATAACTCTAAATCATTCAAACCCTAGATGATGTTGTTTAGGTTAATATTTAATATTTTAGTATTAACTATTAATCTATTAAATAGTTTATAATTATCAAGTTTTAAAGAAATTTTTAAAAACATTAAATAATTTTTTTTAAAAAATGCACTAGAGCCTAGACATCGATTAATCGGCGCCTGGGTGCCTTAGACACTAGGCGTCCCTCAGACGCGTAGCGATTTTGTCAACTTTGGTAAGCACAATATAATGCTTTGTAATGAAAATGGTACGCTATGTAATCAATTGAAGTAGCATGTTATAATTTACATGAACAAGTAGAAAAGCATGGACTTGTGAGAATTGTAAGCGAAACTTCTTTAGTCACATTATATATTAATTAATTTAAATTGTACGTTACTATGCATTGGTAGATCCATCAGAGTCAAACAATTTGTGGATAGACTCATATAAAATTATTATTAGCTAGCTAGTAGCAAGATGCTTTGAATTAAATTACAATATAATTAATTAATTAACGTTGATGAAACAAAATAGATACATAGAACCAAATTAAATATATAAATTATAAGGGCACTTTCCTATAAAAACTATTGCACAAGGCTATCTGCATTTAAAAAAATATTATACCACGTTAAAAAGTTGTTCATAATGTCATATTATCGTATTTTTAATGGGGTATTGGCAAAAACTATACTCAAGTGTGTCATGCTCTATGCACAGTGTTGAACTGAAAGCAATTGTGTTGGTAATAATTAAATTTGTGGCTTTTAAATATGAAAAATCATGTTTCATCTACTCAGCCACCCTTTCACATGTTGACTAATTAATACGCAACTTTGTAATATTTGATATTGGAATCACGTACGGCATGTACATATAAAATAGTTAACATTCTACTCCTAAAAGTGGACAGATTCCTTGTGCGCACCAGCATTTTGCCATGCTAGATGCTTGACAAGTGTACGGCCTTGGTTATTCTCCATTTGTAGTCATACATATGTCTCCCACTACTTTGTTGTCATCATTCTTCACTTGAATAAGTAGAGCACCATTCCCTCTAGTGAAAAGAATATATAGTAACTTAGTGGGTTAGTAGATGCGTTGTTAAGTGGGAGGTCGTAAGTTTGAACCTTATTGATACCGTTTTCATGCCCCACCAAGACTTATTCTTTTTGGGGCAAAACCTCAACAATAAAAATAGACCCCTAGAGTCAATATCATTCCAATAAAACAATCCCGGGACCATCCAATAAAAATAAACCCCTTAAATCAAGACCTCCCCAATAAAATAACTCCGGATTCATGATTTCAAAATGCTTAGTAGATATATACACTCAAAACTCACTCACGCAATCAATTAGAGATAAATTAAATAGACAAGTTGTATAATAAGATCGACCTGCTTGTTAAACTCGTTTGAAAATCACTAATGTCAGTCAATATAATGGTTCCACTATCTACCATAAATCTCCATTTCACAATTTTTTGTGTGCATCATTCAGAATCTCCACCATGACTAATCTAGATTAGATTTGTCAAACTTAGATTTCGAAAGCTTAGTTTAGTATTCTAACATCAAAATAGGGTATTGATTGATGTTCTGCTACATTAGTATAAAGAAATAATGTTACACGCCTTTGCTACTAGCTATACAACTTACTTGTGCTTTTGTGTTCTCTATGTTATTTAATCATGAGTAGTTAGTTTATAGGCTTGAGCTAGGGTTGTATTGTCTATATTGATGCTTTATTTGTGATTAATGCATAATGGGTAAGACTATAACCTAGGGTTCATGTGTTTATGAGGGTGTTGTGTTTATATCTTGTTAGTGGTTAATGTACACATTCATTAACATATTTTTGGATAATTCTTGGCTACAATGAGAATTGAGTCAATGATTTGAGTCACCCCTTGCATAAACCTGATTTGTTCATATGAAAATAGCGAAAATTAGGGACTTAGATGCTTTGTGTGTTTGATGGACTTGGAATTGATACATGAGTGTGGTAATTCGTTGTTTTAATCCTTGCTTATTTGCTCGTGGAATTGAAGTGACTTTAGACTAGGGTACCTACGTGCATTCACACATGATTCCTTGGTTATTCACTTATTTGTACGTTCTGATCTCCCTAATTCCATAGGTTATTGAAGTATCTAGAAGATAATGCTCCCTAGTTTAAGCGATATTTCTTTATTTCGTGTTTATATCTTGTTAATATGTGTTTGAGTTATTTTGTTTAGTTGTTATTGCCTTAACTTCATTATGGATTGTTTAGCTTCTTGTTATAGTCAATAGAACTCAAAAAAAAAAATGTATTCGCCTTTTAGTATTCTTGTTAAGATGGATATGAATGGGCTTTTTATTCGCATTGAAACACATTGTGAAAATAGTGGTCGGGTCAAGCACGTTGGGCTGTCTAATTCTCAGCCCATCATAATGAATCCACTGCAAGCAACGTAAAGCCCATTATATTTTCAGGCCCATAAACAACCCATTTTTCAGTCACGTACAAATATCCTGTTATAGCCCAAAAGTCATTGGCCCAATCTGCAATCAACACTAAAAACGGTATATTTGGTCCGTCTCTATCTCAAATAAAAACTAAACTATCATTTAATAACGAAAACATATTATAGTATGGGAAAGCCTATGCCAAAGACTTTGTGGTCAAGTGGCATCCGGTGTCCCGATTAACACTCTCACATGGACGATGGGAGTGGGTTTCGAATATCAGTGGAGGCAATTGTTGACTCGTTGTGCTTCTGTGACAGAGTCAGTAGTACTCCAAAAAAAAAAAAAAAGTATGAGAAAGCCTAAATAATAAAACAGATTATCCTAATTAAGTTATCAAAGATTAGAAAAATATGTGTAATAAAACTCAAATCAATCAATCAATTGAGTGTTAAGGCGGCTTGTCAATGCTTCATTTAAGTTATTGAATTAATCATTATCCCAATGATCATTGTAAAAATCTTATCCGTATTATCTCACGGTAATTATGATAATTATGGTGATCAATGTTGTTTACATGTGTATGTATATAACTATATATACACGCATGTAATCCAACACATTAAGGTAATTATAATAATTATTATGGGTGATCAATGTTGTTTACATGTGTATGTATACACGCATGTAAAACAGCACATTGATTTTATATTATATTCTTTTACATTACATAAAAGTTCATCGTCATTACCCGAAGATACACTATAGATGAAGTTCATTTTTTGACCTTAGCAATAAATTAATCTATGCTAACCAGCTAAAATCAAGAAAACTAATAGACAATTTCTATAAATAGTCAAACTTGAAATTTATAGTTGTCAAAATAAATTGTCCCATAAATTGATTATGGCCCTGTTTGGTTTAATAGTTAGCCTATCAGTCAATTTTTATTTGTTTGACTTGGTTAAACAACTAATATAAGTGTTTGGTTAATTAGCTTTTTGTAAGAGTTTATTGCTCTAAAATCCTAAAATTCAAAAAGTTGCTCATGTATGTAACTTTTTCCTTTAGTTTTTTAGAAAGTAATTTTGCATCTAATCAGCTACCAGTTAGTAACTAATTTACTAAATATCTTTCTACAATCAATCAATACTATCAACTACTCAAATTCACTAATTCAATCAGTTAAAAATTATCAACCAACAGCTATTTATCAAACACCACCGTATATTATATTCCTCATCTCTTGGTATTTATATAGAGAGAGGGACACGTGCAAGAATATCTATCTGAAAAAGAAAGGGTAAAAAAAAAAACTGAAAATGTATGTAATGAGTAAATCCCAATAAATACAGTGGCTGATGATGAAAGGTATGTACATTTATATTCATAGGATGCCACAGGGTGATTGGGTTGGCGCATTAAAAAAAATGGGAATGTCATGATTGAGAAAACAAACACGGCCCTAACAGCATGCACTTAGGACTAGGGCCCCTTTAATGTTGTTGTATATGGTCCCTATCACTGTTTCCCAGTCTCAGCAACAAGTCCCATGGGACATGTTTGGTTTGAAGCATGAAAAAGGAGAACTTGTTATTGTCCCCAGCCACACCAACCCCTTTGTTCATGTCCTTTAGCCATTTCTTCTCATTATTCTATTCAACATCAATTTCCTCCCTTCACAAAAAGCCCAATATGATATGTGTTACTGATATGATTCGATACCGACTTCACAAAAGATTGTCGATCAACCATTTATTACTGCTTCAAAAATTACTCCGTAGTTACTAATAAATTTGAATCTTTATCGATCTCTCTATATTTGCATAACAGTCAGCACATACATTTAAATGGTGGTATATATGTTGGACTCAGCTCTCCAAGCTGCAACCCGACAACAAACCCCTAACCAGCACTTGCCAAGCTAAACTGCACAATATGCCTGCTTGGACCTGATATGATACCAAAAGTTATAACTAGTAGCGAAATAGCAGTCAGCGTCACGTTTTGATAATAAGATGTTGATCGAACTCGCATCTCCAAGCCACCGTCCAACTAATACACTTCGATTTTCAATGACTTAACATGTTTTTCGTAAACTCAACCATATAATATCTCAAATCTCGACTCAGCTAAAGAAAATAATTACTTCAATCGACTTTTCCTTTAAAGTTACAAGTTAATTAAAATATTAGTAATATTAGGGTTTCATGCATACAAAAAGGGAGATAGATGCAGGTGCAAGAGTGATTGATAGATTCATGCATTGCGTTATGTTGATAGTGAAGGGTATGCATTAGTATTACCTCTTCTTGTAAGATTTGATTTGTTCAAGGATCTAGAACTGTCTATACTTTCTGAGGCAAAAACATAAATAAATATCCTCAAAACTCAAACACGGATTCCATCAGATAGAACTGAACTGTGACATAGTACCATTATTATATGATTATAATTATAATAATCAAGTTTAATAATTAACTAACACATGTTGCGCCATCAACCCACAAACTAATCAAGAAACGACCACTTGATCAAAGAGATATTTTTTTAGTGGCATACAGCTTCATAGTTAATATTGTTTATAGATTCTACTCTTTTTTTTTTTTTTTTTTTGGATCATTATCTTAAAAAAAAAAATCCTAATAATGTGATTCTACCTCCATTAAAAATTTAGGGATGTTGTATGATATAACAAATGTATCATGTTTATTATCATTGATTTTATATATATATATATATATATATATATATATATATATATATATATATATATATATATATATATATAGGGTCATGTTCAGGTGTGACCGTGCCTTCCCGTGCGGCCGTGCGGTTTACACCACTCAATGTTACGAAATGCACCACTCAATATTAAGAAATGCACCACAATGAAAATGCATTTCTTAATTGTGGTGCATTTCATATTAAGAAATGCATTTTCATTGTGGTGAATTCGTAACATTGAGTGGTGCATTTCTTAACATTGAGTGGTGTAAACCGCACGGCCACACGAGAAGGCGCGACCACATTTGAATTGATATATATATAGGGTCCGGTTCAGATGAGCTAGAACCACTACGGTAGGAAATAAAGCTTCGAATTTCCCTGAAAAAATGGAGAAAATACAAAACCCAGAAAAGGTCAAGAAGAGGAAATGAACCTACGAAAGGTTAATATCACCTGGAAAACGATCGAGGATGGAATTTGAGTAGATTACAAGTACGAGTCGAGTTGCCTCCCTCCTTAAAATCTTGAATGAACTCTGGTTGGGTGCGATCACAATTAGATTCTTGGACCTCCTAATTTATGATCACAATCAGATGGCACACAAAGATCTAATTTGATACATATGTTGCTAATAGTGTTTAGTGTAGAGTTCCCTTCATTCACTACTGTTTTTTTCCATTCTAAAATGTACCCTTAGTGCTCTCTTTCTTTATTGATCACACAATAATTATACTTTTTGACAAAATTGATGTTAGGATAAAATCTTTAAGGTCACAATCCATTTTCTTTTTGAAAGAGATAGGTAAAAAAGAAGGCAGAAATGCACTACTAACAGAACTTGTAACATGTACATGCAATGTACCAACCTATCAAACCTTATCATATATCGCCACTTAATCTCTTCCATTCAAAGATGGTCTTTAATCTTAATTAGATTCTTTAATTTTCCATGATCGAATTGATTAAAGTAAGAAAAAGTGAATTGTTTAAGGTTTGCAAACAATATATAAGATGTTGAGATAGGGCAAACAATATTCTTGTGCAAGAAATCATATGGTCTAGTAGCTGCTAGGGGATATCTTCTAGAAACCATATTTTATTTTATTTAATTAATTAACTCTGATCTTTCTCACTAAACAAATGTTGTCCTTGCTTGTATTAACCAAAGTCTTTCCATGCATGCATGCCATGGAAAGAACATTATATTATGTCATGTGTTTATCTTCTCTTGGTTCATTAAAATAGTCAAAATTATGAATGTGAAAGAACTAGCTCCACTTTCGATTTCTCGATTATACTAATAACTTCACAATTAGTCTTTAATTATGAATTTAAAGACCGTCCTTTTTCAAATTGACTGAATTATAGTCCATGTTTGATAAAATAGTTAGTATATCCGTCAATTTTTACCTTATTTGATAACTATTAACTGTTTGACTTTGTTAAAAAATCAATATAAGTATTTGGTTAATCAGCTTTTTGTAACAAAGTTGTTCAGAGTAAAATTTTCAATTAACTTTTTTTTTTTTAAAAAAAAAGAAATTATACCAAGCACCTATCAGCTAACCGCTAATTTACCAAACACATTTCAAAAATCAGCTAATGTTATCAACTAATCACACCTTCTAACCCAATCAGCTAACTGCCATTTACCAAACAGGGCCAAAATATTTGAATTTTGCCCTTTCACCAAAATTCACCCACTTTTGATGGAGATCGACCTAGAGGGCTATGTTCAGCTCGAAAAAGAAGTTACATCTTTATTATTATTTATAATCTATACAATGCTCAAGCAATATTACTTCACCATAATTTTATTTTCTTATACTTTTGTAACAATCCGTTTTACGTTTTGATAATAGGATTCTATCAAAATTCAGATTTTAAAGTCTCGGTCTAAGATTATGCATACCTAAACCAAAATCGACCGGCATTTTGGGCGTTGTATGGGTTATAAAGCGTCCACGTTTGCCAAAACATTAAATCCTAGATGGGGGAATTCAAAGCCACTTTGGTGAAATTTCTAACTTTGCTTTTGTTGTGGCTTGCTAATCAAGTTACGTAGTGCCACGTTTGGCTGCTAGAAACGTATTAGCAAAAAAAATAAAAATAAATAAAAATTGAGGATATTTTATCATTTTATGGGGAAATAAATAAATAAATAAAGAGAGTTGGAATATTATATAGAATACTGGTCAAGGTAGACATTATTATAATGGAGAAGTTGGCAGTGGAGGAATTATTTATTATTCTTGGCCCCATAATGCACCTGTACTATGCTACCTATTATATGTGGGAGAATTTTCAATTCCTTCGATCTACTTTTTTTTTTTTTTAATAATATTTATGATTTGTTTATAATTACTAAATTATTTGCATATTCAAAAGTTTCAAAATTAATATTTGATGGTTATAAGGTAGACCAACTAGTTTAATAATTCAAACACCAAGAGATAAATATTAAAAAATACTCAATTCATAAGAGGTGACCGGAAAAATCAATAGCCGGACACTCATCAGGCGCACTTACATTGAGAAGCTCAAATTAAGTCGGCCTATGTTTGCTTCATTATTGAACTGACTTGTCGTCCTCCTATCAAAACTATTGCATCATTCGATTAGTATGTGTTATTGTGTGACTGGTCAATCGTTCTATATCTATCAACTAGAGTATGTCATGTCAAAGGCAGTTACCAAACGCCATTATAACACTGTTGGCTATAGGTTTGAGAATAAATAGGTAGATTATTTCTTGTGTTTTAAGGCATCTTATACTCCATACAACAACTTGCATTAACACTAGCAACATCAGCCATCAAACCATCAAAGTCAACTGGCCGATCACTTTGTACTAGCTTAGCAATATAAAATTCTTATTATTTTAGTTAAAATAGAAACAATAAACTTGAAATATCACTTATATAAATCGGGGCCAAACCATGCACTCCTGCAAGCTAGGGCACCATGGAGACGAGGGGAGTCAAACACATGCATGTAATTGAAATGTGAGGTGGGTGTGTAATTAGTCTGACTGTACTAACTCTGTTACAATGTGATACAACCTTGAGGTTGTATGGATTGCAATTGTTCAAGTCAAAAGCTAAATTTCAGAAAGTGGGGGAGAAGAGACATGGTTGTGTTTCGAGTGGCAACCCAACTCTGGACGACCATGCTTCGAGTGATAATCTAACTCCAGACAAGGGAGATAAAGAAGAGAATATGTCACCAGACATCCATTAATATATTATGCACTCTTTTCTTCCAATACAAGCATCTATTTATAAGGATATTAAAATTACCCACTACCTCATTATATTGTGTTATAACTACCCATAAATCCCACTAATAATAATAACAACAATGTAGTATACAGGTCCGTAAGGACAGCCTAGGTGATAAGAGTGCTCTAACTACAGCTAAGAGGTTGGAGGTTCGTGTTTGAACCGGTTAGCTATGCGTAACTTAGGCCGGTTCACCTCCTTGTGGTTCTTTGCCGGCTAGGGTATACAGTCTCCACCGAGACTATTATAATCACAAGGCCATTCACTGCCTTTATCCTTTTTGAATCAATATTAAAAGTGAATTATTATTAAACTAAAATTTTCAAAACTTATCTTCAAGTTCAAAATCAAATATCAAACCAAAAGTTCTAAAAATTTCTGATTATATAATAAAGAGGGGGGGGGGGGGGGGGGGGGGGGGATGCAAATTGCATTCTTTAAAGTTTTTTTATTTCTTTCCTCCCAAACTATATTAAACTTATATTTATTATCAATACAAAAATTTCAAAGAATTTGAATTTTATGTCGGGAAAGTGGGGATACATTTCACACCATATCGGCTAAGGATATGTTTTTGCATGCTAATGTATTTCATTATTTTATTTTATTTTTAAAAAGTGAAATTTAATAAACCATCATTTCAAATAAATAAAATAATTTAGAAAAAGGGCAATTGCACAGGGAGGAATTCGTCATTCTGGGAAAATGACGAGCGGGGTGACGTGTCGCCAACGTAACACAATCCGACGGTCCACCAGCGACGGGTCGATCGGGCGACGCGTGTCCAAACGACAGCGACGCGCGAGGGTGAGATATGGAATGAGAAGAAAAGGAGAAAAAGGAAGTTGCCGATTAACACGGCTCGCCTCTCATTGGTTGCTTTCTTGACTCCAGAAGGTAGGTGGGACCCACGTATATAACCCTCATACAAAACGCTCTTTCTTCCTCACACGCGGCTCTTCCATTAAAGAAAAAATAAAAAGTTTTTTTTTTTTTTTAGAAGTTTTTCTTTAGTAATGAAATTTGAAAAAATAGATTAAAATATTTTTAAAAAATTATTTTTGGTTTCACAAAAATCCAAAAAGGGTTGATTGGACTGGTGGGTCCCGGGATTAGGCCGGCGAATCTTCGCATCCGTGGATGTATTAAGGGAGCTGAATGGTTGACGCGTGTACAGTGGACGTGGGGCCCGGGATTTTAAATTTTCTTGGGGACCGATGCGAAAGAAGTTAAAAACTAAATTTGAAATTTTTAAAAAGGAGGGGGTGGGAAAGTCTTTAAGAAATGCGTTGGGTGGCACGTGGACTGGACGCGTTCGCAGTGGCGGGTCCGATGCCGGCTCATGGACTTCATCGTGGATTTCTACTAATGGTGTATTTGAGATAGTAATGAAGTTGTCCGCATGAACAGCTCAGTTGGTTACATGATAAAATTAAAAAAAAAAAATATTAGGAATCGAATCTCACCCGTAACAGTGTAGGAGTAATCTCTCAAAGTGAGGGGCTTCTTGTGCACAACCTCGGTATTTAGCTGAGTTACCATGATTTATATCATCTCAAATGTTCTGTCGAGCTGGGATATGGGAGCTCATGGGGTTGAAAATTTAACTTTATTTTAGCAAAATCAGTTTAATGTGAATTTATAATGTTTGTATTAAGCTGAGTAAATTATGTTCGTCTGGAATAGACTCAAAGTACATAAAAAGAGATAAATCGAATAAGAAATATTGTATGCAATAGACTCACCAAGATATTATAAATATTTTAGTTTATAAATCTTGTGTATTGTGTATGGTGTTTTAAATATTTTTTAAAATATAAATATCATGAAACCAATGCTTGAGTGATACATGTTACGTAGTATAATTTCTATAGCAACTTAGTGAATCATGAATGTTTGTCTACAAAACTATTAAAAGCTCTACTTAACGTCTAAACTTTAATGGCCTATATATTTATTTAATGATTTATGGGGTTTTTTTTAATGTACAATTATAACATCTGGTTGGATGTTGGCACCAGAAAATAATAATAATAATAATAATAATAATAATAATAATAATAATAATAATTTGTTCATAATTATTTACATTTAATAGAATAAAAATAAAAAATTATTTTCGTTTAAAAAACTGATCAAAAGACTTGCCACTTTTGTGCTCCAACCAAATACGCTTTTTTATTTCTTAGAAAGTTATGAACCCAACCTTAAATATAGCTTGCCAGAATATAATGCCAGCTTTTATTTTTACTTACATATTTGAGTGAAATTAAAGACTTATTACATTGCATTTAGAATCGCTTTACAGTACATTCGTAGATAACTTATAGTACACCTAAGATTTATAATAGTATACTCAAGTGTGTGCACTATTATTAGTTAATTGCATATGCCAAAACCCCAGCAAGACCTAAAAACTAGGAGAGGATGGAATTTCATAGGCGAAGTTTTCATCACCACGATCGTTATGTGATACCATTAAATATGTTTAAACGTTAGTCTCTCGATGAATACGTACCAAACTACCAAAAAAAACTTGCTTGTCTTCTTTCTCCTCCTTTAAATCTCCACTCATCATTTTCATCCTATTTTTAGGAGTCACTTATGTAACTAAATTTTGTGCATTAGGTAAATCTCACTTCTGTGTAATAACTTACAAATTACACATGTGACATAAATTGTAATAGAAATAAAGACTCTATGCAAGTGTGCGACAAGTTCAATCATTAAGGTAAGGCAGGCAACACAAATGACAGTAATTTAACTCGTGATTTTCTACTCACTTGACTACTGCTTTTGGGGCAGATGTAACCAAATCTTGAAGAAACAAAAAGATTTTCCAATGTTTGTATTTGCATGTTATGGCCTGCAGTTCCAGAGTGTATGCTGCCTTTTTGTTTCAAATCATCAGCAGAAGTATGAGTAACACTGATGGTGACACTGCTAAACACCAAATCTTGGGATGTAGTCAAGAAGTTACCCTTTGATTTCACCCCTACAGTACCATCAGATATAAAATCAATAGAGAATGTTTCATGCAACTATTGTATAAATATATTACTATTATTACAATTAAAAAAAATTATTATTTAATTTATTTCCCGGCCCCTTATGCAGAAACTTGGGCATGTGATTTTTACAGTCAAATCAAGTTTACTATTTTGAAAGGCACTTGGATCCCACAAAACCACAGTTGATGGCTAGGTCACATGATGTATGTACTATGTATATATGCATTGCCCAAATTGGTCCATGACAACTTCCCCATGTCCTCTTGGCCAAATGGAGGGCTAGCTCATATGATGAAAAAAGTATTTCAATTATTAGGCTACCAACACAATAATCCAGACATTTTCAGTCCCGAATATTATTTTTCTATAGCTGTTATACCCATTTCAGCGCGTGCAGTTATTATATAAAAGCATTTCCAAAAGACTTTTAAGTGTGTGTTCACGTGATCAGTTTGAGTATAAGAGTGTAGTGCAGAAAAATATCAGCTGATGAGAAAGTAATAGTGGTGGGAGTCCACGTTTAGACATTGAGGTGATGAGTAATGTAGTTTCATTATTAATGGCTTTTTGGTGGGGTTGATGATTTATTCTTTGAGGGGGAGGGGGCAACCCCCACTAATAAGTGTAGTTAAGTGTTGCGTATTTAGATGGGTTTCTAGCAAAGCAGAAGAATCACACAACAGAGAAAAAGGAACCAAATTCTTGTTGTGGCTAATAAAGACATGGACCCCTTTGTGAAAACAAAATCATCTCTCTTAGTAAAGCCAACTCCCATTTTTCCTTAAAACAAAAATTACTTAAGATAATAAAAGTATAATTTTTTTTTATACGAAATATACATATGGGATTATTACTATGTGACTATCTTAAATTTGACTGATTTGTATTCGCACAGTTTAATTCTTATCTCGAGGAAAGTCTCAATCAAAACTCTTTAACATGAGGCACACATACTAGGCCATACCAACTTACATATCTAACCTCCTTTGATATATCAATGTATAAAAAAAAATCTTAATAAAAATCAAAAGATGATGCTTATATATATATATATATATATATATATATATATATATATATATATATATATATATATATATATATATATATATATGGAGCATACTAATTAGTAAGGATAATCCTAGGTAATTATTGTACCAAACCATTTTTTAAATTTGATAGAATATAATATTATCTAATTAATGCATAGTAGTATATGGTCAATTTACAAATAACTAAATATTATTAGAGTTGTGGCAACCTATACATTTAATGAAATATTTAATACAAATAGATATTTTCGAATAAATAATAATTTCGTTTATTTTATATGCCGACACCAAGTCAGAATAATTTGGATTTGCATCACTTTTTAATATAAACAAATAATTATAACGACAAAATCGGTTTCTTATATTATTTTGTTGTTTCGTTATTTTTAGCTGCAAGTAGTTACAATATACAATTATAATTATTTTTATTATTATAATATGAATATGAGGGAGAAGGAAACCACAAAACAAAGTAACTATTTGTTATCATGACATATCTTTTTTTTTAAGACATATCTAACACAAATATCGCATTGTTTTAGTCATACGCGCATCAATAATTACAATATATACCCACACAATTAAATGTATTTGATGGAATGTGAAAATCAAACTCTAGATCAAGAGACATACCGATTAACATTTAGTCTGAGAAGTCATTGATATCATAATAATACAATTCATAATAATTTTTAGTGAAAAATTATAAGTTTACATTTTAAACTTGATCACAATTTCATGTGTATGTAAGGAATTGAACATATAACAAAGAAACTCATTTTAATGGACAAAGGTAAATGAATAGAAAAGTTTCACCAAATTTATTATCGTTTGGCGTGACCCTACAAATTTGTGATAAAATCAAATAAATCATGAATAATCAATAAATATAAATTGTACATTACATATCATGATACATTTTTCATATTAATAACATCAATATAGATGTAAAATACAAATATTGTGTGTAATTTTCCGCAAGAGAAGGAACATACTTGATCGATAAAGTGTTAGCAAAAATTAAACTTATAATATTTTGACATAAAAATCATCTCTTTCGGGGCAATTATTGCATTCTTATATGTATGCAACACGTCCAATATAATTAGATACAGAATACAATTATTGCATTCTTATACGGTGTATTTATTTATTAAGTTAGATAGATGGATATCAAAATCGTGTACTAAATCAATTGATTTTATTATATTTTTGTGTTTTCTAAGAAGGATGACGTATGCTATGATTTAAAATAAAAACAATTGAGAATTGTAGATTTGTAGGCTAATAATGTAATTATAAGGTGATAATCGACTTTTGTATAGATGCATCGTCATTATAAAAAAAAATAAAGTCAGACCTTAATTCTTTTCAATTAAAATCAAACTTTTTAAATCTGATATAAATTAAAATTGAACTAATTTTATAGTGGTGTGAATGTTGAATGTTATAAGTAGAAATGATTAATTCAATGGTTCAGTAGGCAGTATTTGACAGAAGAGATCAAATTTTGAATTTTGGTAATAACAGCGTGAGATTATGCTCAAAATAGACTGATTTCTTGTACGCATTAACATTTGGTCTTGTCTGCTACTGTCGTGATTTACATCCTCTCGAATGTTCCGTACCGAGACTAGGAGTCTCTTGGAGTTAGGGATTCAGCGTTTTGCGAAGAGATTAAAAAGAAAAAGAAAGTTAGTGGGAATTCGTGTAGGTAATAATCAAAGAAATGAGGTGTGGAATGTGGATGGCTTTAATTAAGTGAAATGAAGAGATGAATAGGATAGGGAGCTTTTAGTGACAAGCTTCGTCGACGAATTCAAGGATGGTTTACCAACTAAACGGGTAACGACACGCAACTGGGACCCATCACTTCCATTCCTTATCTACATCCTATCATGCATCTTTCCATTTTTTTAAGTGCTCCCAACTTGTGTATTCATTCTTTCTCCTCTAATTATCTCTTCTAATTCATGCCTCTCAAATACAACTTCACTGATAAAAGTAATTCAAAATAAGTTCATAAGTTTTGTTTTATTAATAGTCTCAGAGTACATGATATATAAGAATTTGAGAACATGTAAACTAATTGAGACAGATCCGTCAATTTACTTTATCTACTCGTCTGATCTCCCAGATGTACTGTGAAGGGTTTTTCAAATTACTTCTAAAAGGGGTTTAACTATATTGCTAACTGTTTTAATATTTTTTGGGCTCAAACTAAAAAAGTCAATAAACAATTCTTGTTGGGAGTCAAATTTGTAATTTTAGTTGTACAGAGGGTGGCCGGGAAGAAGAAGCAACCAATAAGTCTTAATTTAATTTGAAGGGCATGCAGAGAATATTCTATAAGAGAGGCATAAAGATTTGGGGCTCCTTGGACATGATGTGAACCATATATATATACATACACATATAATGTCATCACATCTTTGAAAATAACCTAATCCATACCACTAAAGAGACATCCTGTACGGACATGTACAAGGATGTCAGACGTCTTTTGTTATTATTTCTGTTCTGATCTGGTGATGATATATATAATATACTGCCTTAGTCTTCTCACATGTGATTGCTACTCACATATAACTCCATCCTCTTTGGTCTATTTGTAATAAATAGATTGATACATGCTATTATATAATAATAATAATTATTAGATCAGCGGATTAAATCTTTAAATAATGGAAAATTAGTCCCTTTTGCTGATGATGAAACTTTATCCTAGTTAATGAAAAATACTTGAATGGATATTTAATTAATGTTACTTCAATGTCACACACAATATTCTCACTACTATGTTGCATGCATGTACTTCTTGCCCTACTTATAAAATGTACCAAAGTTTTGCATATGTAGTACATCTAGCTAACTGAAGTAATGTTGTTAGGGATGACCACGGGACAGAGAATATGTGCAGGGCATATTTCGCACCCCAACCTTAATCCTCTCCCCAGTCTCGACTCCACATTTGGAGAATATGCTTTTCTCATCCGTGCACCCACATGAAATTGTGTGGGTAGGAGTTTTTAATTCTCAATATTAGCGTAATTATATTATATATAATAATAAAGTATTGTGATCATTTCCTCTTTTTTTTTTTTTCTTCTTTTCTTTAATGAGATTAAAGTATTTAGAGAAAATTAAATACTCCAGTACATTGTTTTTCTTCTAATAAAAAATGGTGTCCATAAAGTAGATGTACCAAATTTGCACTAACATTATATTATATTTGATATGACAGCTCCTTGGATAGGTATGCATGTCATCTATGCCAAGTAACCCTAAGATTTCTCTATATAGCTTATGTACGAACAAAAAATATGAGTATGGTTGAAAGATGGAAAACATCACTATGTTAAAGGAGTGCCTTAAACAAACATCTTTACAATGTAAAGTTATATATATGGTACTATGTGATCCAAATTAAAGTTTCAACTTTTATTTTAGGTAGTGCTAACATACATCATTATATTATAGTTTAAGAAAGCCTAGTCTCAGGACAACCTACCTCAGTCAAATTGATAAGACAGTTGACTTTTCTTTTGAAAACTAAGACAATTGACTTAATAGCTACAAGATTTTATGTTTGATTTTGTGTGGTAGTTGTCCTTAGTCTTATCGATTTGAGTTGCTCAGTTATGAGCTATTTAAACTGGTTTACCACATTGTAGTTACTCTTTGTTAACTAGGGCCAAAAGGTGGGTTCACCCAGAGTGCACATTCATGTAGTAGCTATGGGGCCCTCTGTAAATCAAAGAAATTCTACTCTCTATAAATCAAAGAAGACTCTTTATAATACAAACTACAAGAAAATATTTACAGATTTCATTGAGTTACCTACAGATTTTTCATAGATATAAAGTGAATAGATATTATGTTGGGCAGAGGTTCGGAAGACCGAATTCAGCATCCTACCATCAAAATGTGGTAATAGATATGCTATATAAGTATAAGGGAATAGAATTGTACCTTGACTACTAGACAAGTGCTGATAACTACTATAGATTTTAACGTAATGGTAAAGCGTTTATATACATGCTCTTTAGTGATTTTACCCTTCTTGTTTTGATGAGGTGTCAACTAATTAGCTTGCCCACCAAAACTAAACAAATTTAAAAACCTAATAATGTACTTCCAACTTTATAAAAGAAAAAATAAATTAATATTTGGCAATAGATACACCTTTTGCATTGCACCCAATAACAACTTGATTCAGACTAGTTGTTGTATAAGGTGTGATGTGCACATCATTCTTCTTTTGCAGCTCTCCCATGAAATTTGGATTAAGATTGATGTTTGAAGGGTTTGCTATTGTTTACATATATAATATAAAATAATTTTATTATTTCTCATTTTATTTGTACTATGTATTTGAGGTATTTACTCCCGATTTAGTCTTTGACTAGTAGTTTTATTGTAAGACTAGTTGTTCATCACAATGACTTATGTGCAAGTTTCTATCGTAAGATAGTTTTTGGCTCCATGTCTCTTCTCCGTATATAGAATGTGTTTTTGACTGTTACATAACTCTTAATGAAACTTGTTGTTAACTATATCTATATGAGTTATGACTACTACATATGTTAATTAGTTTGTTAGTTGGATGACCTTTGAGATTCTTGTAATGTCTTCAAAAATATGTTGTAATCTTAGGCAGTATAAGGGATTTATCTTAGAAAATTAAATGCCGCCAATAATATTGATATCATCGATCAGAGAACGACACTCAATTAAATAATTAAATATAATAAATAAATAAATAAATAAATAAAAGTTCTCATTTAAAATTCCCACCAAGTTATTTGGCCATTAAATTGCATACAAATCTAGAGGCAATGTTTAATAGCATGTAAAATACTACTACTTTTTTATATTCCAAAGACATATCAAAAGGATGTGAAAGCGAACAACCTACTTGTTTAATGCATATATGCATTGCGATATGCTATCAGGAATATACTTAATTTCTACTACTAATTAATTAAACTATCGAGATAGATGGATAAGATTAATCGTGAGACGTGTGTTAACTTCTTGTACACTAATGCCCTTCAAGCCCTACACATTGTAGTTGCTAGCAAAACAACGTTTATGAACTGAACTTATTTTAGATTGGTTGACCAATTGAGTTGTGTCTCGATTGCAAATGTTACTGGAATTATCATTAGCTATGATCTAGGGGTATCATGTGCCTAATTTTTTTAGATCGTGCTACAGAGAGACTAATATTTTTCACCAAAATAATCTTTCACCATCTGTGGCAATATATAAGTATATTTGTTTTTCTAATGCAAGGTAGAGTCAATCAATTCACGATGATCAACGAATAAACTCATACAGTGAAACTTGTGGTGTCTAGTTGAGTGACAAGAGACTCATCAATCCTTAACCAAATATCAAGGATTTGATCCTTGGCTTTGGGTTTGGAGCAGACTTAAATCTCCAGAGGCCAACTGTCCACCTAAAGAAGTTCCTACAATTCAGCGAGGGGAGAAACCCTAGGTACACAAAAAAAAAAATAATAATAAACTCTTACTGTGAACAATTGCCGTCGCTTCTTTATTGTTTATTTATTTATTGCTATCAATAATAAACTTATATATATGTCTTAACATTTATATTTATAGAATTTTAGTTGAACTAAAAAAAAAAAGAAGTTTTCTTTACAAAAAAGAAATTGAGATGATATTATGACTTTTTTTGGGGGTCATTAAGTGTTCTGGTGGTTGGCCCTGTGTTCCTTAGCACGTTAATCTCTTTATCTTCAAACTCTTGCATCCAACACCACAAAAAATACAAAAAAGTGGAATACCAAAAAGAAAAATTATGAAAATAAAATTAAAGAAAAAAGACAAAAGAGATATCAATAATTATCAATGAGGGTCCCTCTCAGTGCTACTCCTTGGACTATCAACTTTAATTTTTACCCTCTCCCCCTACCTATACCTTTTTAAAAAAATCAAAATCATCTAATTATATTCTTTTCTTCATTTTTAATTAATTTTCTTTCCAAATATTTGGATCTTCTGACAAACTTTAATGATGGATTCAAAGGTTTCATTTTAGCACACTGCAGTCCGCGGTATTCTTATTACAGTGAGACTAATTTGAATTTTATATAAGTAGCATCTAAATATTTGACTTTTACTTAGAAAATGTTTGACTCGTAACTTTTTAATATGGTACACTCTTTATAAGAATCGAAAGTTCGACTTTACGGTTGCATAATACACAAAACATACACATCTACATCTTTATTTCTCTCTCTGGAAAGTTGGTTTGTAAGTTCATCTTTCAACTAGGAGGCTCCTCTTGTTGGCTGCGCCAAATGATTTGAAAAGGAGAGTCAAATCATCAATAGCATAAAATAAAAATTTTAAAAAGAAAAAGAAAAAAAGAAAATAAAGAAAGAAGAAAAGAAGAAAAAAGTTGGCTTCTTTGATCAGTTTCAGTTTGCAGCAGGTACTTCCATCACTCCAAAAAGCTTACATGAGTCTGACATGAACTCATCAAAATTTCAACCCGAAAAATTTTATATGTATTCTCATTTTTCACTATTAATTATTACTTTTACACATAAAATCTTGATATAGATACTTGAATTGAGACTCACATGAAAAAAAAATAATTTATCAGTGTCCGTCATATCATGAAGTAAAAATTTAAGAGTCCATGTAGTAAATTAAAACTCTTTTACACGCATATATGCTAATTGTTTTACCATTGTAATTAATAAAATAACAGTTTTGTTCTTATAGATGTAGTTAATTACATTGTCGAGCTACGTAAATCTTGTCTTTTTTTTTACAATTATTTTTTATTCTTGTTCTGATTTATCTCAACATTCTTAGAAATGAGTGGATAAATAGGGTGAATAAAAAGATGGGTATCTTTTGCTTTTAACTTTCTAGCCCCATCTCACTCTTATATGTGTTAGCTTCTTTCCCTTTTCTTCTAGCCTTATCAACAGGAAGAGAAAGACTGAAAGAGTGTGTTGCAGAGGGAAATTGATTGAGACCAGTATTAGTATATTGCTTGTACTCATCCACACACACACATATATATATAATATAGAGAGAGAGAGAGAGAGAGAAATAGATACACAGATCCATCTTGCTTCATGCGACAGACATGGGGTATGTTCACTACTCTCGCTCGATCTCCATCTTTCCAGAAAATTAAGATGTTTGAGTTGCTGTCTGAGTGTCTGTTCATTGTTTTCTTTATGAATATATATATATATAGAGAGAGAGAGAGAAAGAGAGAGAACTGAGTCAAGAAATCTCCCCATCCATCATATATCCTTCTCTCTTTTCTCTCTAATCTGTCTGGTTTTCTTGGTGTCACTGTTAACAAGAATTCTTGTTCGATTTTCTTAGCAGATGATTATGAGACTGCACGTGTACCCTCCCCAGATTTCCATCGCTTCAGCAACAGGTACACAATTCTGCATATATATATATACACATGTTTTCTGTGTGATCTTTAACGAACCAGGCATATAAGTTTCTGGGTAGTTCATGCATATATGGAGATTGTTGATCTGATCTGTGTACTGTAGAGGATAAGAAGATGATGAAGAAGAAGAAGATGATGATGATAAGAGTGGGTTTTTAGGGAATTGAATATAATTTCCATGTTAATGATTGGTTGGTTGGTTCTAGGCTTTGAATTTTCAAGGGCTTTCTCTATAAGAACAAGACTAGTAACATGTAATATCATCTCTTTTCTCACACATACACTTTGAGTCAATACCCAAAACTGTTCCTTTGCCCAGGAAAATTAGGTTTCAGTCACTATTCGAGAGGGTGTATTAATAAACTGTTTCGTTTTTAATCACTTTTTATCATAATTTGAGAGTATGCACTTAGTAAATCAGCTGTTTCGTTTTTAACCACTTATTGGTCTCACTTCACCAACCAAAATGAGTTGAATCTCATCTCTTCTCATCTCCACCCTCACCCAACTTTCTTCCCCTCTCATCATCATCATCATCATTAGCAGGTAACACATATATATGATTGATTGTGTGTGTATATATATATATATATATAATATGAAGATGTATATGCATGGGATGGTTTGGGTAGATCGAGGTTAATTGAGGTTTGGTTTGTGTGTTTTGTGGGATTGTTTTATGGAAGATGGGGGCTAACGTAGTGTGTTGTTTTCATGAGTTTTATATAGGGGGAAAAGATACATTTTAGTCAATTACTGAAAGGGAAAGAGACAGACAGAGATAGATGGCTACGTACTTTCATGGGAATTCTGAAATCCAGGCAGGGGGTGACGGCTTGCAGACGCTAATACTCATGAACCCGGCCGGGTACGTTGGGTTTTCCGATGCACCGCAGCAGGGGCAGCCGCCGCCGGGGAGCAACTTCATCTTCCTCAACTCCAACGCGCCGGGGAGCTCGATAAGCTTCGCGCACGCGCCGCCGACGCAGTCGCAGCAGCAGTATGTCGGCATACCCTTGGCCACCACCGCCTCCGCGCCGCCCTCGACGCAGGAGGTCCACGCGCCGTCGCATGACATCACCGCGCTCCATGGGTTCCTGGGTAGGCCGCAGTATAACCTGTACGCGCCGCCGATTGAGCTCGCGGCGGCTCGTGAGGTGACACGCGCCGCCCAGCAGGGGCTGTCGCTCAGCCTGTCCTCGCAGCAGCCGGGGTTTGGGAATTTCCGGGCGGAGCGTGAGGTGGGGTCGCAGCAGCTGGTTACGGCCATATCGCCGACTGCCGGCGATGAGGTGAGGGTTTCCGGGGGATCGCCGTCGTCGGCGTCCGGCGTGTCCAACGGCGTTAATGGCGTCCAAAGTGTACTGTTGAGCTCCAAGTTCTTGAAGGCGGCGCAAGAACTCCTTGAAGAGGTTGTCAATGTTGGCAAGGGAGTAAAGGCTCCTACTGAATCATCAAAAGATGCCATTTGTCCGGCCAAGAACCCCGGAGACTCCTCCGGCGCCGGCGACGGACAAACCGGAGGTGAGAGCAGCGGCAAACGCGCCACCGAGCTCACCACCGCAGAAAGACAGGAAATTCAAATGAAGAAAGCAAAACTTGTTAACATGCTTGATGAGGTATATATGCTTTTAATCTATCTTTTCTAAGAATTTCTTCCCAATTTTAACATAAAGTTCATAACTTTGGCTCTGACAATTCATGGATGCATATAATCCTCCCCAAGAACTCGGGAGGAAAAGACAGGTCTTTATCAGTAAAAGCTGCAAAATTTCTGCCAAAAAAGTGTTCTTTTCAAAATTCTGCAGAAAACTGCTTCTATTAACAGAATCCCCTGCAACTAATCTGCTAAAATGGGTGAATTTTGGAATTTTCAGGTGGAGCAGAGGTACAGACAGTACCATCACCAGATGCAGATAGTGATAACATGGTTTGAGCAAGCTGCAGGGATTGGTTCAGCCAAGACCTACACAGCTCTGGCATTGCAGACGATCTCGAAGCAGTTCAGGTGCCTGAAAGACGCGATCTTGGGGCAAATTCGCGCTGCCAGCAAGAGTTTGGGGGAGGAAGACGGGCTGGGAGGGAAGATCGAGGGCTCGTCAAGGCTCAAATTTGTGGACAATCAGCTCAGACAGCAGAGGGCTTTGCAGCAGTTGGGAATGATCCAGCACAATGCTTGGAGACCCCAGAGAGGATTGCCAGAGCGATCTGTTTCTGTGCTTCGCGCCTGGCTGTTCGAGCATTTCCTTCACCCGTAAGCACTCAAACCATCTTTTTTTTTCGTTTCGATAATTGTGGCTTGATTCGTTGTTGTAATGACTCGAATTTCTGTTCAGTTACCCCAAGGATTCAGACAAGATCATGCTGGCAAAGCAGACAGGTCTTACTAGGAACCAGGTTAGTGATTCTTGAAGTTGTTTGGTACTTACTTTGCTTCAACTGAAGCATCTGCTCCATCTTAACTAAAAGCCTAAGCTGATAATTGGATGTCTGATACCAAATTAAAGCATGTGTTCCATCTCAACTAAAAGTCTAAGCTGATATAACAGTGTCATAAAAGAATGTTGTGGTTTGGTTCAGGTGTCTAACTGGTTCATCAATGCTCGTGTTCGCCTATGGAAGCCGATGGTGGAGGAGATGTATATGGAGGAGATCAAGGAACAAGAACAGAATGGATCAGAGAACAAAACAGGCAAAGGTGAACCAAATGAAGATTCAGCTTCTCACCAGGACAAAAGCCCCGGGGGCTCAGATCATCAAGACAAGAGTTTTGCCCAAAACCAGTCCAATACCATGCCTGGAGGGTTCAATCTCATTGTTCCATCAGAAATGGAGAGCATAACTCAGGGCAGCCCGAAGAAGCCGAGGAGCGCAGATATGCTGCATTCCCCGAGCAGCGTTCCCTCCATAAGCATCGATACAAAGCCTGCTGATCCTTCTACAGCTGCAGGAAATGAACAAGGTTCCATGAAGTTCATGAATGACAGGCAGAACAGAGAAGGGTTCACATTACTGGGAAACTCAACCAATTTCATGGGAGGGTTTGGAGCCTATCCAATTGGGGAAATCGGGCGGTTTAGCACTGAGCAATTCCCCGGAATCCCTGCACCATATTCTGGCAATGCTGTCTCCCTCACCCTCGGCCTTCCCCCCTCCGAAAACCTCCCAATGTCAGCCACACACCACGCGTTCCTCCCCACCCCAGACATCCATATGGGGAGAGGAGTGGAAATGGGAGAAGCCAATGAATTCGGTGGCATGACGACCCCAACATCCGCCCATCCAACCAGCGTTTACGAGAGCTTCAATCTCCAAAACCGAAAGAGGTTTGCTGCACCATTGTTGCCAGACTTTGTAGCCTGACCTGATCAAACCACATCTGCTAAGAACACTCATCATATCAGTATCATCTTCTGTTCCCTAGGAAAGGAAGGGGGATTCTTCATGTTAGTGTAAAGAGTCAAAAGGCTTTACATTTAGCACAGGTCTCTATATATACTTTGCAGAAGAAGAAGAAGAAGAAGAAGAAGAAGAACCAGTAGAGTTCTTATAGATAGTTAATTTAGGGTTTTAGACAATATATGGTTGAGGATTGTATATTAATTTTTTTTTGTTTTGGTTGCAGTCTTGCAGATAGTATAGTTGGATTGTTATATTGGATGTGGAAAAACTAGTTATTGGGGTGGTATAGAAAATAATGTTTAATTTTGAGTTCTTTTTTCTAGTAAATTAAAGCCTCTTTAGTCGAACTATCGGGACTATATATGAAACATTATATTCACAACCTTGGAAAACATTAGAGATCATGGAATTTTTCTTGGTTGGATGGTGATTGATCAGCTGAAAAGGAAGGGAACCTTATATGGTATTTGCTTGTGGATAAAAGCAACATGGGAATGATGATGATGTTGTTGAAAACTTTGTGTTTAAAGGCTGTTGCTTCTTCCATCAAAACTCTTTGTTTTAGCTTTTTTTTGTGGTGTGCTATCCCAAATGCCACTCATTTCCTCAGGACCACTTATCTGGACTGGCTGATTGTGATGCTACTTAGAGTGGTATGAAGACGAAAGGGAAAACTCAAGTTAGTCAGACTGTTCATTTAGAAATCACACGGTTACAAGTTCAACTCTAAGCAGAAGAGGCCTATTGGTCTTCCTGAATTGAGCTGGTCAATGAGCAGCCTAGGCTGGTTTACCTTTTTGTGGTCCTTTGTCGACTAGATCAGAAATGGTCCCCACAAGCTATAAGGCATCAAGAAGAGAGGGGGAGACAACTATAAAGCCATGAATTGACACAACCTAAGATTATTTTTGGGAGGGCTGTTCAAAACACAGATGTTTTATGCAGAGAACAAAACAGGAGAATATATTACATGATAATGATTAGACTGACCAAATGTGACCTGATTTGTGGGCAATATCATGGAAGAAAATCATCATCCTTCATATGTATATCTGTGTTGTCATATGCTCCTCCCTTCAATATCTCTGTAAAGTCCATTCTGTCAAGATCTATCTCAGCCTGATCTGATGATCAATGGATGGAATGAGAATCATCACTGAAACAAATGACAACTTCATGGATCATTGCCATGGCTCAACAGTACAGCATCCATGTTTTGCAGTCTCATCATTGTTCATCCTCCATATCTGCGGTCATGTCAAAATTCAAATATTGCAATTATGTAGAATGGAGTGTTCTATGATGCACAACACTCAACTTTACCATCTTCGAAACCTTAAATGCACACTTTACTGTAAAAGTAGAGATGTCAAAATGGGTCGAAGCTTACGTGCTTTTATATATATATATATAACTCATCCCGCTTTAGTGGTTAAACTGGCCCAATAAATCCGATAACTTGTAGATAACCTGTAGTTTTGGGTTAGGGCAAACCCAATCCAACAAAAAAAGGAAATTAAAAAAAAAAAAAAAAAAAACATTTAACCCAAATCAGTTAGTCCAACAACTCTGCACTAGCTCAAAACCCAGTGAGTTGACCCAATTGATATATCTAAGTAAAAAGTACTAAAAATACAAGTGTTATTTTAATGAAAGATTGCACTATCAACAACGTCTTTAAGAAACTTGTTCTAAATGGAACTGTGTGAAACTCAATTAGATTAGTCTATGTGAGCAGTAGTGGATAGCAGTAAAAAAAAAAAAAAAAAAAAAAAGCACTTTGCATTATGCAAACTTTTTCCTATTTTACCCAAACAAACTATTTCATTCTTTGGTATTTAAAAAAAAAAAAAAACAAAATAAAGAACCAAATTCTTATAAGTCATAAGCGAGAAGTAGGCCCAAGTATTGGAATGATCCCATATTTGGCCCATTCTTTCAAAACCCAAAACACTTGGTAAAACAATCCTAGGCCTGGTTATTTTAAGGTGGCAAGTTATACTGTTTACATTTCAATGTGACTGATAGGTGTTTTATTTTCAGTATAATGAAGATTCATACATTAAAAATGAATCTTAATGAATAAATTTTTAGTACACTAAAAATTAACATCAAATATATTAGAAATGATCAAGTATGTCTTTCAAAAAATTAAAAAAAAATAAAAAAAATGAACAAGTATGTGTTAATCTTGCAATGTAGAACATAGTTCATGGTATATAAGATGTACTCCGTATTTGAAAATGAAAAAATATGATTTGTTCTACTAAATTATAATTAGATTGTAAATTTATATTTGATATATTATACGCTCAACATGTTTCTCATGTGTGCTGACTTTGATTCGGGATATTAAATAAACATTTAATTAAACTGTACAATTATATTTTACATTTTATATGCTCAATAAGAATTACACAAAATAGATACGGAGTACATAGTAACAATGTACACTATGAAATCTTATGTGACAAACTCAAATGAAAGAGTATTAACAATAATCAAATTTATAACCTTCAAATACAAAAACTCAACCACTTATTTCAAGATACTACATAGGAATTCTTAACCAATTAAGTCCGAATGTGTTGTAATAATATTGAGTGTGAATTTTAATGTCAAAAGAAGGAATTAATAACATCTTAACTAATAGGTAAGAAACCTCAAAATCTCAAAATTTTGAGTTACATCGAGAGTATTCAAACAAATTAAAAAGGGCAAAATCATTGAAAAGTACATATTACAGAAAATATTCTTATTTATTTATTTAACACCACCCCCCCCCCCCCCCAATAACGTAGAATGTTGGTTAATTATATTATATTGCATTGTGTTCAATATTTATATCAGTCTAAATTCATATATAGAACACTTTGAACGACAGTCTGGCCATCCAGTAGGCCATATATGCCAACCTCTCATTGCAAAGCTATTTAATTCAATCAAGAATGCCATCATCTTCTAGATAAGTCAAACAAAATTAATGGCTCAGATCCACTTGCATAATTACTATGAATTATCCATATTTTTCTAAACTTTTATTCAGTTTTAATTTTTAAATTATTTTAAATCAAATTAACAACGTTTAACTTCGAGACTTTAGTAATTAAATAAAATTAATTTCTTCTTACTTAAATTAGGGATCAAGACCAATATATCACCTCCTTGTCAAATCATTTTCCTTGGACTTGGAGCAACTTTAGATTAAATGCAACAAAATAATGGAGTTTGAATATGAATTTTCAACCTCAAGAAACCCTAACCAAACAACAATAATTTTAATGGTGATTAATTATCACTAAAAACTTAATGATAATATATGATGCTTTCAATTTATTGCCTGAATTATATCCCTCACCTCCCCAACTATATCTCAATAATGATTAATTTTAAAGAATTCTTTTAAACATTCTAACTATACATGGACAAGTAGAGTTTGAAAATGTATATGCACATATTTAAGGGATTCAGACTCCACTCACCTAAATCATTGTTTTTTTTTTTTTTTTTTGATAAAATTGGTCGGTTGATGAACCTATTACGTGTGGAATTGAATAATTACAATTTAACTATATATGGGATTATAGGGTTTCGAACTATATCTACACATCATATTTCAATGATTCAAACACCTCTCACTTGATTTTTTTTTTTTAATTTCTTGTTGATGAACCTATTATGTGTGGATTGAATACTTGCAGTCTAACTATATATGAGATTATAGGGTTTGAAATAGTATTTGGATATCATGTTTAAATGATTCAGACCCCTCTAACTTGAATTAATGTTTTTTTAACTGGTCTGTTGATGAACATATTATGTGTGAAATAGAATAGTTGTGGTCTAACTATATATGAGATTATAGGGTTTGGAACTGTATTTACGCATCATGTTTAAATGATTCAGACACCTTTCACCTGAATGGATGAATGAATCAACGCATTTTGATAAAAATAGGTATATTGGTGAACCTATTACGTGTGGAGTTAAAGAATTATGGTCTAACTATATATAAGATTATAGGGTTTAATTTGGAAACTAAAATTGTATATGCACATCATGTTTAAATGATTCAGACCTCCCCACTCACCCGAATCAACGCTTTTTTGAAAAAAAACAAATTTGTTGATAAGCCTGTTACGTGTGAAATTGAATAATTGTAGTCTATTTTCTACGGTTATTTTTTCCTCTTTGGGGGGAACCACAAACAAAGAATCTTCACCAAAATATAAACTTTAAAATGGAAATTAGAGTATTTGTTCTTCCCCTTGGACTGAACTGGAGTCTGGGTCTGTTCTAGAAAAGCTGCAATGTTCACAGTGTGATACACACAATGCAAGAGGAGGTCGTTTGGACCGTTGACTTGCCTTTTTGACTAGCATACGGCTAAATTGTTTGGGGACAATTATTATGGTTTTGATTTTTGATGGCATAAATTCACTGAAAATTTCTGGTGATTGGAGTATGGGTCACGCCGTCCATCCTAACGTTAATCTCCTTATAGATTTCGTATTTATGTTGTTGTTTTCTATAGGATTACTGTCAATCGATTTGTATTTTTGTTTTTAAATGTATAATCAGAATTTTGAAGTCAATTCGTTTTCTTTTATTTTGAGAATCATCAAATTAAAATCAATCGTTATACCCTGCACCACGGTGCACATAGCAATATGCACCACGTACGTAAAACGACGTCGTTTTGGTATTAGTGGGCGCGGACGCGAATGACTCAGAGAATTCATTATCTATAATACACACAATCATTATCTATAATACACAGAACGTTTGCCTAGAATACACAGAATGTTTGCCCAGAATACACAGAATATTGACACAAAATACACAGATGTTAGTTGACGCGAATGGCTCCAGGGAATTCATTATCTATAATACACATAATCATTATATTGAATACACAGAACGTTTGCCTAGAATACACAGAATGTTTGTCCAAAATACACAGAATATTGACACAAAATACACAGAACTCATCCTCCTAACATTCGAATGCACAAACACATAAAACTCATCCTCCTAACATTCGAATGCACAAACACATCACAACCTGTGTTAATAACATGAATACACAGAATATTGACACAAAATACACAGAATTCATCCTCCTAAACATTCGAATGCACAAACACATCACATGTGTTACTAACATGAATACACATAACGGTTGTCTAGAATACACAGAACGGTTGCCTAGAATACACAGAATGATTGCCTGGAATACACAGAATATTAACATAAATATGGAAACGGGCGAAACGGGAAACATGATTTCCAAAAAAAAATGGATGATTAGTTTACAATACTCAAAACGACGTCGTTTAGGTACGTGGTGCACATTGTTATGTGCACCGTGGTGCATGATATAATTTGCCAATTAAAATACAGGAGTTATGTTTCATCTAGTGGGTTACTTATAATTACTTATATTTGAATAATAAGTTAGATATATGTTTTAACCTAATCTTTCAAACAAATTTATAATACTTAGTCGAGGGCCTCGTAGCTCATTGTGTGTACCGATTTTGATGTTTAATATTCATAATTACTATTGCCAATGACATCTACTTTGGATGGCTAATTAAACTAATGTATTATATTTTTTTTACCTTAAGGTGGTCGAAGAAATTTTTATATTGCAATTGCTGATTTTTTTTAAGTGAAATTCTTTTGTAGAAATGGAAATCAGGCGGGATGGAAGTGGGGAGTATATTCTTGTCCCGATTCCTAAAACCCCACTTTGGTTTCCGTTCCAATCTCCGATCCATTTGGGATAGGAAATCTTTCCTCACCCTTGTCCTTTTAAGGATGGTGGAAATTGTCATCCATATTCTTTTGCAGTGAACCGGCCTATTGGTCAAGTCCATTACACAAGATTTTTCTAGTGCGGGTTATCCTCTCTTGTGTGATTTATGGGTAGCTCGTGCATACTTTCAATTAGTGACTGTGGGTTTCTTTCGTCGTTAAAAAAATAATAAAAATGTATTTAATATATAGTCAATACTTTAATTTTTTTTTTAAATGTAAATTGAGATTTTGTCACTTGAAGAAAATAAAAATAACAATGCTTATAAAGTATTATTCTTTGGACTAATTGTGAGGCTCCTAATTAAACCTATATTTAAATAATGAAGAGAGCCATCACTTGCATGCATCACATGTACCTTTTCATCTCCTCCAATTTACCAACTTCTCTCAAGTTAAGAAATTGACAAAAGTATATAGCAGGAAAAGAAGATATAATTCCTTTTACACACAAAATTATATACCATACATATTATAACTTTTTATATTTATTAGTCTCTCTTTTTTTTTTGAATGCTACTGACTCTATTACAGTGTAGTATCTGTTCATAAACTACTTTCTCAACCTACTGAAGAACAAAGAGTATTACAGTGTAGTATCTGTTCATAAACTACTTTCTCAACCTACTGAAGAACAAAGAGACAGCAACGCCTCCACTGAGGCTCGAACCCACCACCTCCCGTATACAGGGAAGGGTTTGATACCACTGGACCACAAGGCCCTTGGTAGAATATACATGTAATTTTTATATTTATTAGTCACGGCCTCACTGGCAAGAATTTCACTTTGACAATACTACTCACCATGAGTTATTAATAAAGAATTTACAAAATAATTAAATACAAAATATATAGCATATTATGGAGTACTAAATGTTAGGGTTTTGTAGGGAAATATGAGCATGTAGCACTACTTACATGGAAATTTGTGTAGTTAAAACTACTACAATAAAATAAGATAAAATAAAAGCCCTAGTTTTTTGCCCAATTCAATCAATTGACTGTTGACTTTTTTGTTTTCTTACATTCTGTACCCATCTTAATCTCAGTCAGTCTATTTGTATTGTTATTTCATGCAGTTTCTGAATCAGGAATGACTAATAACCCATTGTTTAATTGCTTTCATTTTGTTGCCACAAAAATTTAAATTTCCTCGTCTCTAAAACCCCACACCTCCACACAATAAAGCAGTGAAAGACTAATCACAGTGATTCAACGACTTATTACTTTTATTTTCTTTAAAAAAAAAAACATTTTAAGGGTTAAACTCTTTGTAAGTACGTAGAAGTGTATAGTCAGTTGTAGGTCTCAATGCTAAGTGAGTTTGATTTACCTCATTATGGACCTATGAGCAGGTTAATGTGTCTCAGAATTAGTCCAGCCAAATTGAAATAGCTTATGTGGAACAAAAATTTAAAAGAAAAAAAAAAAACATTTTAGTTACTAAACGGTGATTGGTTCATGGTGAGACGGATTCTTCCTTTTTCTTTTGACCGATCGACAATCACACCCGTTAGAATATACGACTAAAATTGGAATTTCTATGATCAAACCTCCAACCCTGTGTTGAATATATCTTCATCTCTCTCTCTATCTCTCACTCCGACTGGCGTCAATAAATCAGCCGCTATGTTTTACCAGATTACACATATATAATTGAGCGATTTTCAAGACTTCGATATATTCTCCACAAAATCAAAAAAAAAAAAAAAACAAAGATTCATGGGAGACATCAGTGTCGAAATCCCGGCCTTCTTCATCTGTCCCATCTCTCTCCTCATCATGAAAGACCCCGTCACGGCCGTCACCGGCATAACCTACGACCGTGACAGCATCGAGAAATGGGTGCTCGACGGCGACAACACCGTCTGTCCCGTAACCAACTTGCCGTTGCCCCGAGACGCCGACTTAACGCCGAACCACACGCTCCGCCGCCTCATCCAGGCCTGGTGCACCGCCAACGCCGTCGATCGGATTCCGACGCCCAAGACGCCGCTCAGTAACGTTTACGCCGGGAAACTCGCCCGAGATCTCTCCCGGCCGAAACTCCGCCTGAAAACGCTGCAGAAGCTGGAGATTTTGGCGATGGAGAAAGAATCGAACCGGAAATCCATGGTGGAAGCCGGGGTTTTTAAGGAGCTGTTGTCTTGCCTCATCGGATTTTACAAAAAAGACGAAAAAATCGGACTGGAACAAACCCTCTATGTTCTTTACCTAATCCGAGGTTTCACCTGCGAAGCCACGAACAAATTTATAACGGAAAACGATACTCTCCTCGACGCGCTCTTGTGGGTTTTGGACTTCACGCAGACCCAACAAACCGCCGTGAAAAGCCACGCGCTCTGCGTGATGAAAACCGTGGTCGGAAAAGCCAGCCCCGCCGCCCTGGAAACGCTACTATCCCCGGAGATTCTCAAGAAAATCGCGAATTTCTTGAAAGAAAACAATACCTTAACACAACAAGGCTTACACGCCGCATTACAGATAATGCTACAAATCTGTCCCCTGGGGAGAAATCGCGTGAGAATGGTGGAATCCGGCGCCGTTTTCGAGCTGATTCAACTGGAACTGAATCTTTCCCCGACAGACAAGAAAACAACCGAGCTAGTCCTAGGAATCTTGTTCCATTTATGCTCCTGCGCCGACGGGAGAGCGCAGCTGCTCAGCCACGCCGCCGGGATCGCCGTGGTGACCAGGAAGATCCTCAAGGTGTCTCCGGCGGCCGACGATCGGGCCGTCCTGATTCTCTCGTTGATTTCTAGGTTTTCTGCTACCACTGGGGTGCTTCAAGAGATGCTAAGGGTTGGAACTGTGGCTAAGCTTTGCATGGTTCTTCAAGCCGGTTGTGAATCTTACTTGAAGGATAAGGCAAAGGAGATTCTAAGAACACATTTTGATGTTTGGAAGAATTCACCTTGTGTTGAAGTGGCTACATTGACAAGGTACGCTAGGTGATGATTTCAATTTTGATGTAAAACATGCAAGATAATATATATACATGGATATAAATATAATCAAAGTTGAATTATCCCGGAAAATTGCACTTTTGAGGGTTTTGTTGGAGGAGGTTTGGAGGGATGAATCCAGAATCTTGTTATCCAAACATAGTGCTAACTATTCTACATGTATAAAGAAATAAAGTGACCTCACAATTAAATTGTTAATAAAGTCACAATTTATTTTCAAAAAAAAAAAAAAAAAGTCACAATTTTGTTCAATTCCCTTTTAGTGTTAGAAACCTAAAGTTAATAATAGAAGTTTATCTTCTATCATCTTCTCCCCCGGCCCATTCCATTACTTAGTGCTAAATATGCAAAAATGTAGATAATTGATATCTATCGCACTTAGTGTTGCAAGAATCCTACTTAGACACTAATTAATCAGAGCTAGGTGGTCACCTAGCGTATCACCATAATCGGTGTTCTACGTGGCTAGGCGGCCGACTAGGCCTCCTAGGCACCGACTAGGTCGCCTAGCCGGCTATTGTTCCCTTCTTTTTTAAAATGGATTGTTTCACTAAAAACATAGTTTTAAGCGAAATAACCTAAATTGTTCAAAGTGTACCGTAGGTGATTTTTAGGTTAATATTTAATATTTTTGTATTAACTATTAAAGTATTAAATATTTTATAATTATCAAGTCTTAAAAAATTTAAACAAAATTAAAATAATAAAATACACGGCCGCCTAGACGTCCCCGAGCGCCTAGCGATTTTTTCAACCATGATTGCACTTGTTAAAATTTTTTAAATCAGTATAGTAATGGTTGGTTGTCTACATTTTTTGGGACTAAATCATGAAATTGAGTGCAACCATGGGAAAAGGAGAAATAAGATGTAACATTTTATTAATAATCTAGTCTAATAATCACATGGAATTTTTGGCCAATCAATTTTGACAGGCTTATTAATGAAGATACTAAAAATGATAACGCTTATAATATATGGATATTGACTCCATTATTATTGTATAATTCATAAATAAGAAATGCAATTGTTCCGCAATTATATTCCAAAATAAAAATAAAAAAATGCATAGAATGTGGCAAACATCAATAGAGAAAAAACCACTCAAATATTGTTGGGCAGAAATTTGAAATATCGTGTCCTATAACATGTTAATGAAGCATGACATTAATTGTTACGTAAATATAAGAAAATAAAGTTGTTCTTTACTATTAACTACAGTATAACTTTTAGCGATAAGCATTTCATCATTATAATTTTTTATTCTTTTTGAAAACCTTGATCATGATAATTGGTATCATACCAATTTACGAATTTGAGATTTTGGTGTATTATATTCAACCCTAATTATTAAATCTCCACGAAGTCAGATGTGACTATTGACTGCGCAAAAAGTTCTACAGTACACATGCATGCTGGTGGATATGGAGAATATCTCTTTGGTGTATTATTTAATGGGATAAAAGTTAAATGTTTAATCAAATTATTATATTAAAGTAACATTGATCCAAGATCATGATCGTGGAAAGAAGTCAAGCTTTTTAAAATAATGTAATTTGTAAAGGCAATGTATATATGACGTTTCAATTACATATTTGTTTTTAATAATATTTGTCCCAAGTAGAAAATAATAATAATAATAATAATCAGTTCCTGAATTTGTGGTTTGGAATAGATTTATGAACTATGAACTTTAGCAAAATCATTATTTATATATCTTGACTATGTTAGTTTAAGTATTAATCTCTCTCACACACACACATTAACAAGAATTTAGAAGTGTTGAAAATGCTTTAATAACATTGGAGTGATCGAAATTGAAATGTAATTTGAACCGAAAATAAGAATGTTGCATGTTAAAAGAAAAAAAGAGAAGGTTAAGTTTAATATCAACCTTATCTTCTTTTCGATGACAAGAATCTTGTCAAAGGTTGAGCAAAAGTAGCAACATAAGTTACATCCGGTGTACACTCCCATGTGGAAGGGAGTAGGTTCGAGCCTCAGTGGAGGCATCTGTTGACTCTTTGTGCTTCAGTAGGTTGTGTAACCGAGTCAGTAGAACTCAAAAAAAAAAAAAAAAAAAGCAACATAAGTTACATAACTACTCACATGCATGTCAAACTTCCCACACAAAAAAACTCCATAGCCAGAAAATTTTTATACCTTATCGTATATGTATAAACAAACACAAGTGAGGTGACGTTGAGGTGTCGTGGTGTAGTTGGTTATCACGTCAGTCTAACACACTGAAGGTCTCCGGTTCGAGTCCGGGCGACGCCATTTTTTATGTTTAAGGATGTTTTGGATAATCTCGGTCCGACAAGATCCCTGTTTTCTCGCATGTGGCCCATGATCTTGGATGTTTTAGATTATCTCGGACCGACAAACATTTCTGTTGTCACAAGTTGATTAAATGTAAGCCCAATGGCCCATATGCAGTTCAGTTGGAGATTAATACGAATCTTACATTTCTCTAGGATTGATAATATGGCCCATTAGATCATAATTTACCATTATTAATTAACATTATTACACACTCTAAACCTCTCTGGCTCTCTTAGTGAGAAGCACAATAAAATTTAAAAAAAAAAAAAAGAAAAAAAAGAGGAGTCTCAAAATGGATGAACGAGAGGGTAAAGTATGATTCTTGTATAAAGTTACGAGTTTAATTCTTACCAATACCCTTTTTAGTTGAACATGTCGTACTGGATAGCTGTGTTTACTTAATGTACACTCTAGGATAGTGATTGTGGATTCACTGGTCACAAAAAAAAAAAAAAAAAAAAAAAGAAAAAAAAAAAGAGGATAAAAAAGAATATGAAAAACTTAAATACACTTCAAGTGTGCAAGGCATCACGTTTAAATTGGTTTAATCCAAAAAAAACTCATGATTTCTATTTTTTGGGTCTAGCCATAAGTTTCTTCAGCTAGTTAACGAAAAGTCTCATGTTCAATCCATCCGAATGTAACTAATCTAAAACTTATAATGAAGCATTTTGTCACCCTTATACTTGGTCTTATACGACACAAACATGATTAGTCTTAGCTTGATATGTGATTTTCATTTACTGTCCCAATATTAAATTACATAACATATTAAATAAGTTTGATCTTACCACATGTATGTATATATATTTTTTAAATAATCCAAAATCTTTTCAAACCATATAAATAGTTCTAAAGCCTTATTTAAAAAAATAATAATAATAATAAAAAGTTAATCCATTCCTATCCCATTGTCATGCCTCAACACAGCCACGTCATCAGGTGCACTAACCCTTGCAAGTTGGTTGCAACTCCATCGGCTAAACACTAAACAACAACCTCGTTCCTAAACAAGCAACGTTTTTTCCCCTTCAAAAAAAACGTGCTTTTTAAAGTTACCCCAAAAAAAAAAAAAAAAAAAAACCATTGACTTGTTGACTGCCACTTAGGAGCATAGTATTATGCATGTGCCCTTTTCTCTCTTTATCTTTTCATAGTGTTTGACGTCGTCTTTGATGACACGATCTTACACTCGTAACAGTTCATCAGATAGAGCATAATAAATACACCATTTTAGCTTTTTAGATACATAAAATTAATAATAATAATAAACGAGAATTATTATTGTGGGTTTAGGGTTTAGGGTTTATGTCCCAAATCTATAAAAATTCGATATGTTTAAAGATTCAAGTGATTTGTTGATGCAAAAATAAAAATTATTTAAAAAATAATTTAATTAAGTCTAATTTAAAATTTAAGGAATAATTTTTGTCTTTTGTTCATCTAGAGCTTGCCCTAGATCGATCCAACACCATATTTGTAACGTAGTATTTGATAGCTTTAGGTCCATGCCTATACGATTTGGACGGTGTGATTGTCTTAAGGAATATGCTAAACTACAATATAGAACTTGAAGAACAAGACATTGGGTAGCGAAATACACATTCGGTCTCCAATAATACTTTTATACTAAATAATAAATCAACATATTATAATATTTTCTATAATAAAAACAATCTCTCTAGCTCCCAAAAAGTCACTCGGCCTTCTTATATTCTCAACATAATTAAGATTGGATCCATGTTCCACTATCCTCACAGTCTCTTGCCCGTATCTCACCATTTAGCAATATTATGTAACGCCCACGTTGTTAACATACTTTTAACTTAATGAGTTGCCAATCAAATCATTCGTAACGACCTACACCTTACTAATCGTAACCTAACAACCATGTCCTCCAAATAATCGCCACATACTATGTCCTATCACTCCCTCGCCCTAGATCGATCCAACACCAACCTCTTAGAGCAGCCACAATAGTGATTTTTGCTCAGTTTTTGAGGAGAAGTTGGTTGAAATGGAAGAGAGAGAATGAGGAAAGAGAAAAGAGAAGATGTGAGACAATGAGAGTTTCCTGCAAGAATTGGTTTTTAGTCTCTGAAGTGAGCCCCACCAATTCTGAAAAAGATATGCCATTTCTCGTGTAAGGCGCAACAACAACACCTAATCGGGTGCGTTATCATAGCTTCTTTTTTTTTTTTTTTTTTTTTCCTGAAAACTCATTTTTCTTGTTTTTTCTCCTTCATTCTTTCCTACTTGACATCTTAAAATTTGTGCAAAAAACTAACTATTAAAGTTAATCTTAAGATCTAAGCCAACCTTATCACTCATACCAACATCCTTTTAACCAGCCTATTACCCTCATCAATACATTTGACTTAAATTTAACCAAATACTTAGGCCCATTCTTTACGATAAAAGTAATTTCTAATTACAAAAATATATTAAACTCGACTCCACATAATACAATCGATTATAAATTGTATCTATACCAACCATATAATTATTCCCTTCATTGGAAAATTATCCAACGGCCACAAAACCAGCGGTACGGTGGTTAATCACATTTTCCACAAAATCATGCTCCAAACTTTGAAATGCATTTAATTTGGATAAGAAAATTCTCGTTTGAAACAAGTTGACTAATAATTAATGCATATTCTAGTTGCCAACACGTATTCAAAGCTGTTCTTTCATTATCTTCACGTATTCATTGGTTCGAATTGAAGTACGTAGTATTTTATGTTGATTTTTTGAGTGGTCGACGATAATACACACCACATATCTTTTCAACTGCAAGTGGCAATGCAAGGCGTACAGCTGAGGCCAGGGAGGAACGTTTAAAAGTCAAATTTGAGTTTCCTTTTTTAAAATTTAAAAAAAAAATATTGAGAAATGAGAAGTGCATTTATTTTTGGTAAGTTTCATAATAATACTCCCACTACTTGTTTGGGGTGTTGACCTTTGGTTGGCGTACGTGTGAACTCATTTGACATAAATATATTAATTACTAAGAAAATAAATATATTTTAGTCTCTCAATTATTCTTTCTATTCGTAATTTTATTTCCTCAATTATTCTCTTTATTAGTAGTTTTAGTTCTTAATTTTTATTGTGATAATATATTCATTAAATTTTTAAAAAAAATTATTGTTTTAGTCCATAGAGCAATCAAATTGTTAAACGTTGTTAAGATTTTACTTAATACATAGTATTCTAGTAATTTTTTTGTTAGATATTGATTTGGAGGGCAAAGTCAACCATTTTGTCATTAAAACATGACGATTACTGTTATGCAAGTATAATGACATAGAGTTAGTTGCGCTTTCGTTACTAGTTATAACTTTTGAAATAGTGATAAGTGTTTGACTCTGCCTATTCAGGCTGTATTTGGCAGAGCTTATTTAGGAGCTTATAGCTTATTTTAAGCTACTAATAAGCTATAAGCTTTGTTTGGTAATGCTCTCAAAATAAGCTAGTAGCTTAAAATAAGAGCTTATTTTGAAACGCTACTTCAGGTAGCTTTTCAAAAATAAGCTAGTAGCTTCTTAACTTTTTTCCATCTTTATCCTTATTATTTTAAATAAATGACATCACTTATCCCTCCCAATTAAAACTCTTTTGGCATTTTTTCTTCAATATGTTTCGTTGTAATTTTAATTTGATATTTGTGTTTGAACAATAATTTTTGTATGAACTAATTTTATGAATTATAAACATTTTTTTTACGTTATATATTTTTTGAGGAAATATATTTTTAAATATATGTTCTTACTTTATATTTTATTAAATTATATTGATTTCATTATTTTATATTTTAATATGTGAACAAACCTATTTAAATTTAAAATTATTTAACTTTTATGTAGATGTCTTTTTTAGTCTTTTTACATTTATCAACTTATCAAAAAGCTAATTTAACCAAACACTTTTAAGCATAACAGCTAGCTTAACAGCTCTTCAGATTTCAGCTTCGAGCTTATAGCTTTTCAGCTTTCAGCTACTTTTCAGCTTTCAGCTACCATTTCAGCTAGGTTTGCCAAACATAGCCTCAACCTTAATATTTCATATGTAAAATATTGAATTTGAAAAGACTATAATTAAAAAAAAAAAAAAAAAGATAATAGATTACAAAAGTACTAATGTACTAAGTAAACTCTAATGTAGTTTAATGGTTTTGAAAAGTTAAGTGGTATATAGTGCAAAAGTTAGGAACTAAAATGACGAAAAGAGAATAATTGAAGGGCTAAACATGCAATTTGTTCTAATTACTAGCTATTACAACAAATTAACAATTGTGGAATTAAACTTAACTAGATTTTATTAATTTGTGTAAATACTTTGCCCTTAAAGAGAGTATTTAGTCTTAATGTATTTAGAAATGTTGAAATTAATATGAAATAATTGACCATTAACAAGTAAATTAAATATAATGTTTTAAGTAAAAAAAATCTATAAATCTAGTATTGGAGTAAGCATTATCTAAAAGAATTGAGAACATTTTTTTTTTTTAATTCAAACTCATACAGGCATGGGTCTAAGCCTGTGCCGTGCCGTGCCGTGCCTGGACCCAACCTTGAGTTGATTTCGAGCTGATCCCCAAACATGTTTTTAATAGGACTTGGATCAATCCTGTACAAACTGGTTCTAGTCCGAACTAGGCTCGATAAAACTCAAACATAATTTTTTCGAGTCAACTCATGATTGATTCGATCTTGAACCAATTCGTGGGCACCAGTACTATCTACGAGCTAGTCCTAAACAAAAGGCATCGAAGCTGCCAACCCCAATCCCCGACCCCGGCGCAGCAAAAAGCAGACCAAGTCGAAATGGCGCATCGCCCCCGAAACAACAACGTTGTCTCAGTCAGTAGTTGTCGGCGACCAAACCCATCCATGTCCCGCTACAGCTACAAATAAAACGAGTAGAGAGAGAAACAGCACATGCGCTTTTCTTTTTTCCCCTATTACATTGCAGTGAGAGAGAAAGTCAAAAGATCACAATAATATATATAATTATTCAAATATTATTATTTCCTTCCGTGTCCACACATATTGCACACACAGTAGACTTGGTTTCTTGGATGCACCCTTTCTCGAGCTCTTAAACTTAAATTTATTTCCCCTTTTGAAAAGTCTCACCTCCCATGCCTACTCTCTATCTCCGTGTTTTGACTTTGACAATATAATCTTATCCCCATCTCTCTCTATATATATATAACCCACCATTCTTCATCTTCATTCAAACCACAAAAAGCTTTCAAGATTGCATTTTGAAGAAAAGGGTTTTTGAATTAGAAGTTTTTGGATTAATTCGATGGAAGAGATTCAAGTTCCTCCGTATTTTCTTTGCCCGATTTCACTGGAGATCATGAAAGATCCGGTGACGGTGTCCACCGGAATAACGTACGACCGGGAGAACATCGAGAAGTGGATATTCTCCGGCAAGAACAACACGTGTCCGGTGACCAAGCAAGGGATTTTGGACGGCGATGGTGGGGAGTTGACTCCGAATATCATTCTCCGGCGATATATTCAGTCGTGGTGCACTCTCCACGCGGCGCACGGAATCGAGCGGTTTCCGACGCCGAAGCCGCCGGTGAGCCGATCCCAGATCGCGAAGCTTCTCAAGGACGCCGAGTCGCCGCATATGCAGGCGGAGTGTCTCCAGCGCCTGCGGGTCATCGCGTCCGAGAGCGAGGCGAACCGCCGCTGCATGGAGAGCGCCGGCGCCGCCGTTTTCTTGGCGTCAATCATTAGAAACAACAACAACAACGGAAGCGACGAAGCCCTAAGTTTACTCCACAACCTTAGATTATCCGAAGAAAGCCTAAAATCCCTAGCCGGACACGACAACTATTCCAACAACCTCCAATTCATCGAATCCTTAATCCGCGCCATGCAAACCCAAAACTACGAATCCCGAGCTTTCGCAGTAATGCTCCTAAAATCAATCCTCAAAGTCTCCGAGCCATTGCAGCTAACAACCTTAAAACCTTCCCTCTATCACGCCACAGTCCAAATCCTAAAAGACTCAATTTCCCAAAAGGCCTCCAAAGCCGCTCTACACATTCTAATCCACGTTTCCCCCTGGGCGAGGAACAGAATCAAAGCAGTCGAGGCCGGAGCCACGGCGGTCTTGATAGATCTCCTCCTAGAATCTACCGAAAAGCGGACATGTGAAATGATCTTAACCTCCCTCGATCAGCTCTGCCAGTGCGCGGAAGGGCGAGCGGAGCTGCTGAGCCATCCCGCCGGGCTGGCCGTCGTGTCCAAGAAAATCTTTAGGGTTTCGCATGCGGCCAGCGATAGAGCCGTGAAGATTCTGTACTCCGTTTCTAGGTTTTCGGCCACGGCGGCGGTTGTTCATGAGATGTTGCAGTTGGGCGTGGCGGCGAAGCTGTGCCTTGTGACGCAAGTTGATTGTGGGAGCAAGACGAAGGAGAGGGCTAAGGAGATTCTCAAACTGCATGCTAAGTCTTGGAAGAACTCTCCCTGTATTCCCATGAATTTGGCTTCTTCTTACCCATCTTCATGATGATGATATGAAGAAGAACTTAGATAACATAGCAATTGAAAATTGTGCATAGTTGTTCGAGCATTTTACACCCAAACAAATGAAAAGAAAATTTTATCAACTCCCAATTACTATCTTTTAAAAGATGTGCAACTAATAAATCCAAACTTTAATTTACTTTTTTCTATCTTGATCTTGGAAAAATTATGAAAGTTTCTTATCTAACAATCTTATTTTCATTTCTTTAATTTCTTCTATCTCCTTAATTGAAATCCTTGTAGTTCACACCTTCTCCCAACTTCTTTAAAGATTGAATCCCCAACTTCGAGGCCCGACATAACATTTGGCGGGATGTAAATCACGGTGACTCAATAGCTTAGCAGACAAGGTCAAAACTTTGGGCATAATCTCCATATTGCTGCTGTGTGGTTGGAACTAACGTAACCTTGATCACTTCTTTCAAATAGTATTTACTGAACTAGTGAGTTAAGCCTGTGCGGACAAAGTTATAATGAATTATTCTAACCACTAAACTACAGACTTCGTTAATAAGTTCACACCTATCTAACTTGTTAACTAACCTTAACCATTCACACTTGACACTTTTTTAAAAAGTAAGTAAAGAAACTCTTTGTAGATAGTAACGTCACACTCATATAATTAGCAGTTAGTTAAATGTGATCGAAGATCATTTGGTGGTCACTACCGAATGATCACTACTAGATAGTATACAAGTTAATAAGAATCAAAATCATAATTTTCTGCAACTAGAATTTTACTTCACCCGAGCTACCTATTTCCTTGGCTCAACTTAATTGTTAACTAGTCTTAATCCTTCACATGACACTTAATTGAATAAATAAATAAATGAGTGGCTCATCAATAATTATATAATGAGCTAACTTTACTCTCTTTAATTTTTCTTTATATAAATTCTTTATTTTTTTTCATTGGAATACCTTTGAAATGAATGGCGGAATGAATAAATTAAAGAATGCAAATTAAATTGAATTGGGTGGATGGGCAGCTCAGTGAAATTAGTGGAAACTTGCACTTTTGGAATTGAAATATCATTCAAGCATGTTTCACGAGTAATATGTAGTATTCTTGGCTCTAAGCACAAAATGATCGATGAACACATACAATAATTGCTCCACCCTATTCCAACCCACCCGCGGCTAAGCTACTATCAAAACATACAAAACTTATTAACTTATTTTGAATTATTTGACGTGTTAAATTATTTTTCGAGTGTCAAAATAATAAAGAGCATAAAGTTTTGAGAACAAAGTAATAGGAAGAATAAGAAGATTGAACTTTATCACTTTGATAACTGTCATATTACTGGCCGGAGAATTGGAAGACAACTATTTATACTAAAATACAGAAGCATTTAGTATCGAGCTGAAGAATGAAACTGAAAAACAAAATATACATCTAGCTTGAGAATACGATATATATTAAAAGTTAAAACTAATATTTGAGCTAGTAGTCTTCTAGTGTTGACATCAAGAGCTACAACTCTTCTTTTAGTTAGGTCAGACCATAAGATTTGAATTATGATACACACTATAGTCCTATATTGTCTATAAATAAATGTAACTCAAAAATAATATTTTTAATGAAAATATAAGTTTATATAAAGGTTTCCTTTCAATCATGTAACGGAACCAAAAATTTTATTAGTAGAAATCAAATTTAAATGATTTTTCCAGCTAGCCAAGATTCGATTGAATGAGTGACGGGTCTCATCCTACGAAATATAAATACCTATACACGTTAATTAACAATGCTAAGGAAGTTGATTAAATTGGAGTATTGGACTACTTCAATGTATTGCTTAACAACCCTGCATTTAGTTGACAAAACCAAAAGGCTAGAGCTTTCTAGTTAGGTTGTTGATATATTGGTTTCAGTTATAAATATATTGGCCCAGCCTTCTAATAATCAATTTTCATGGTGACCTAAGTAGTAAGTACATATAGCGGCGGTCCATCCCATTTATAGTTATTTTAATAATTTTAAAATGAAAACTGCCATAACTATGTTCATACTACTAACATGTGTTAACGTGCCATACGCACCAGCACTTAATTGGACCAATGACCGAAGACCTGTTCGTATTACATGTTGGCAAGTTGGATTGATACATATACAGTATTAATTACTACTTGCTTACAAAACATTTTTTTTTTGTTAAGGTAATTGTGATTTTGCCTGGTAAAACAAGACATATTAGACTAGTACAAGGTTAGTTCGTCAATTTTGGTACTATGAAGGTTGAAAATATAAGACTTGGTAGTATAAAGTAATCAGCAATGTTACATCATTTGATTTGTTAAGTCGTTGATTAGTAAATTACCCACAATTTTATAATCTATTGGCATATATTGATTTAAAAACTACGTGTAAAAGATACCGGATCTACTTCTTCTTTTTTTGTCAAACGTATTATGACCTAAAGATACCGGATCTACTATGTGTAAACGCACACATTGGGTAGCAGTCTAATCCAATAAGTCCAATTTAGTAAAGTCAAGTTTTTGGCCTTATCTGGCAGGTGACGACGACGTCGGGTTGACAGCAGAGAAAGACTCGCCATTTAGGCGAGCCGGTTCAACATGTATTCACAAGTTTAACGGATCTGACCCCAAAATCTAGGAATCTAAGTTTATTATTAAGCATGCGTGTCCAACATTATTAATCTCAGCAACATAACAAGCAAAATGCTACCTTGAAACCCTTAACTTGATGATTACATTCATTGATGCTTTTTGGGAGAGTTTTAGAATAAATAATGTTCCAAATATTGTACCCAAATTTGATTTTATATTAGCCACATGCATGAGCTATTACAATGGAGTATCATTCAAATAGCACGAGAGAAGACCTTGGTGAACATATATTTGTTGATAATCGTCAATTTATTTTCAATTCAAATTTTTTAAAATCAAATAATAAAGAAATGTACAATTTTTGACCAATGTTAAATGAACAATTAGAAAATTCATAATAAAGACAATATACATGTGACCCCAGTCCAAATAATCAAAGTAATGATAATGTAGTGAAGTCACTATATGTCTAAATTAAATATATATTTATTTATTTTCTTATGGCGACAAGTCTACACAGCCGAAGCCGGCGCCGGCGACGGCGACATGGTCATCCTCCGATCCTCACGCCTCGCCCATCAAGTCACGCCCCAAAAGCTGACGGCGTGCAGAGGCCGGTGAACTCACTGCAAAAAAAAAAAAAAAACACTTGAAGTCTTGAATATACATACAAACTTGTCCATATACATAACATCTCTTCTCGAATTGAGTACTTTATAGAATTTGAACCTCTATCCATTTACCCTATATAATGAATGTTATATTACATTATTATGTAGTTGAGCGGAGGCCTAGAGAGTCAAGTTCAACAGTAATCCGTAATTGAAAATGTGATAGTGACTATTATGTAAGTGTAAAAAAGTACAGTTACATTTTCGCTACTATTTATATAACTTTTAGTATAGTGATAATAAGCGTTTAATATTAATATATTACCAAATATTTAAATATTTCAACTTATAAAACGTTAAATATAAATTAGTTCCTACCTTTAAAATATAAGATTAAAAAATCTCATGCAAACAAATGTTTCTAGTGAACTTTGAATTTTTACTACCTAAGAGTATTAACTACTAACTAAATGGAAAGGGGTGGCCAAGTGATTTTGACTTTTGAGCATGATTTTCATATCAGTAAATCACAAATTCGACTCTAACTAACACATTCTCGGTCATACTCATCGCACAAGATCTTCCTAATGCAGTTTACCTCTTTTGTGTGATTTGTATGCTATTACTATACATACGAGAAAAAAAAAATATAATAGACCTTTGATCCTAGACTAATGTTTGGATTTTTTAACCATAAGGTTTAAGCTTAGCCCTTGCCCTTTAGCCTTGCTTTTTATTTTGTTATTTGTAGCACTTGGATTGGGCTAGTGAGAATAAATTACCCAAGCTTGAATGGCCAACAATAATTCAGTTGGGCTTTGTTACTTGTAAACACAAAATTTTTTTTTCAGAAGAATTAAAAGAAAAATTAATGAAAGACTATAGAGTATAGAGGTCTGATTCACCGGGTGAGGTTTCAAAGAAATGGAATTTCAAATGTTGGCAATCATTATTCTATAAATCATTCTCCACACAACTATGTAGATTATAAATAAAAAATATATTTTAATATATTAAAATTACATTATTTGTATATATAAAGTACATTATTTAAATACTGAAAGTACATTATTTTGTATACTATCAAATAATATAATTCAATACACAAATAATGTACTGAATACTGAATATATCAGCTTCTGGTTGAGACTCGTTATCGTTTTCAATGGCGTGAAACATACGAGCCAATCTCAATCAACCACAATCCTATGCAACCCATGAAGCATTATAGCCCTATTGATCACACACAAGATCATGCCTACCCAATCTCTCTTCAACAACACATAACACACTTACCTATTGATCTCACATAATATCATCCCGACCTTACCTAGCTCTCGTGTACTAAGTTTCTGTGAGGCCCATTCACACTTTTTGAGATTTTACTTGGACCTATTCATAAAATCTTAGCCCATGAGGTCATCCAATCTATGCCAATCGACACACATGTTAGACTTCTTATAAGTGTGTTTTAGCATGCATTCTCTCCTCAACAATGCATAACACACATATAACCCTATTCATCACTACTTATGGATGACAATTTCTCTTCAAACTATGCGGATTCCCGTTTCCTATTCCAATTGGGACAAGAATGAGAATAAAAATTCAAGGAACGGGATGAGGATATTGCGTCCCATCTCACACCGTCCTTGGTACATTAATTTTTTAAAAAAAAATTATATATATTGATGAGATTATGAAGAATTTAAAACTTAACTAGTAGACTAATATTTGAATTTGGTAACCTTAAATTAAGAATTTAATATTTAATCTTTTTACTTAAATATAAAATATTATACTAAACTATTATTAGTTTAACAGTAGAAATGACTATAAAATTTTTGTCCTAAAAAAATCTCCATAATGATGGGAAAGGAATTCTATTTCGAATAAGTTTAAAGATAGGGACAGGAAATAAAGTAGGGCTTAGAACGAAGCGGAATAAAACCACGAGAATGGAGATAAGGAGTATACTCTGATCTCCACCCCAAGCCGTTGTCATCCCTACACACACAAGATCATCCCAACCACAGCCATGCTCTCCTCTACCAAGTTTCTCCAAGAATAATTCACAGTCTTTGAGATTTTACGTGGACCCATTCTAATATGTTTTTCCTAACAAAAATAATTGACCCACTTAATTAATGATTCTATTCAACTTGAACAACGAACCCAATTGAGAAGACTACAAATATACCCCAAGTACAAATGTGGTCCAATTGATAGACAATCTCCCAAAATATTAAATTGTCAATGCCGGTTGTGCAAAATCAATAAATAATGAAATGTATAGTATATCCTTCTATTTATTGTATTAATTAAATACAAAAGAAACACCTGTAAATTGACATATGGTGCCTCATATATTCAACCACCCAACACATATAAAACACTCCAATAATTAAAAAATATATATAATCACACAAAAAGAATACTCGCAGCCGCCGCCGCCGGGCGAAGAAGAAGAAAAGTAAGACTCAAGAATGGAGCTTTGACTTTGAATGATAATTATCTGATCATTTCCACGGCCGGATTGAGAGAACGACGATCAAGATGATGATGAGCAAGAGTATGATGGCGAAGCAAGTCCACTTGCGGGTGTTTTTCTGGTGTTTCCTGGCCGTGAGGAGCTGATCGGCGCCGTGGCGGATGACGCTGTTAGCTCTGTTGACCTGGCTCTCAATGTCGTCGAGCTGCTCGCCCTGCGTCTCCACCAGGACCGCCATGTCCAAGAACACCTGGTGAAGCTCCTTCAGGTTCCTCTCCACCTCCTTCACCGCCTCGTGCCGCTCCTGAATCTCCAGCACCGTGTTCATCACCTCCCCTCTCCCCTGCTCCTGTATCGCCTTCTGCATGAACTGCATGTAATAATAGCCTTTTCCTATTAGTATTCTTGTTATTATGAGGATTATATTCATAGTCGATAGTACTCAAAAAATATTAATACACTAGGGAAATTGTAGGTTCTAGCCTAAATGGAAGCAGTATTGACTCTGTGTAAGTTTAGAAAAGTAGTTATGAAAGATACTGCATTGTAACAGAATCAATAGTAATCAATAAATGTTAATACACCACAGAAATTGTGGGTTTGAGCCTAAATGGAAGCAATATTGACTCTGTGTAAGTTTAAAAAAGTAGTTATATGAACAGATAATGCATTGTAACAGAATCGGTAGTACTCAACAAATATTAATATAGAAAATTGTGGATTCGAGCCTAAGCGGAGGTAGACTCTGTGTAGGTTTAGAAAAGTAGTAATGAACATATGCTGCATTGTAACAGAATCATTAATACTCAAAAAAATATTAATACACCAGGAAAATTGTGGGATCGAGCCTAAGTGGAGACAGTATTGAATCTGTGTAGGTTTAAAAAAGTATTTATGAATAGATAGTCCATTGTATCAGAAGATTCTGAACATAGGTTCATACCGTTTCGCTTTGGCCGGTGGAAATCAGCTTGTCGAGGACCTCCTCGTCGGGGTTTTCTCCGGTGACGGTATAGTATCTCCGTTGGACGGTCTCCCGGTACTCGGACTCGATCTTTTGCCGGAGGTCATTGAACTGGTTCATGTACTCCTTAAGCTTATTCCTCAGCCCGTTGACCACCGACGTTCTGGTCCGGTCGGAGGAGCTGCCTGGCCCGCAGCCGTACACTTTCCGGTTGGCGGCGTTGGCCTTGTCCAATTCCTCGAGACGGTGTTTGATGAGCTTCGCCTGCTTGAGCGCGAGCGAGACGTCTTTATCCATCCTCGCCCTGAGCTCTTTCACCTGTTTAGCGTTGTGCAGAGTCTTGCTCTGTTCGTGGGCGGTTTTCAGGCTGTTAAGGATTTTTTCGATGTCCTTAAGGTCGTCCTTGACAGCCTCGACGTCCTCGAAAAACTTGGCCAGGTTGGCTCCGCCGCCGTCGGCGGCGCCGGTCATCTCGATGGTGTGGGATTCAGGCGACGCGCCGTTTTCCCGGGACTGGGAGAAGGATCGTGACAAAAGATCATTCATTTCGATCAAAATCAGCAGAACTGTACTCACCGGTTTCAAGAAAATGAATCGGAGAAGAAAAGATTGGATTTTGAAGATGGAATTGTGTTAGAGAGGAATTAAATGGGAGATTAAAAGTGATAAAGAAAAGGAAGACGCGGTTCAATGTTGAATGCATGGTGGCTTCTGGAATTGGTAAACACCAAAGACCAGTCAAGATAGGTCGTCTAAGCTGTTTCTGCTGCTATTCACGCGATAGGCAAGGGATTTTTATATTTTTGTGAGAGAAAAGTCCATTTGATGTTAATTCCTGGCAGGATCCAGGAGCTCCCACGTTGCAACTCGATAGGATAATGAAAAGATAAATCCTTATAAGGAGTTCAAAGTAAAGTTTACAGCGCTCCTAAAAACTGTGATAGTGCAAGAAAATAAAGTGTTTTATTAAAACTCCGTTGTCCATTAAGTACGAATTGCCAGACACTATGATCTAGATCAATTGAACTTGAGAGCAACATTTATTCGAGTCATTTCTGGTTCCGTTGAACAAAATTAGAGTTGTAAAATTGAACATTTCTATCACGAGACTAATTTTTTAAGGCTACAAAAGAGATTTTCGGCAGCATGTTGAGAATTTCACACTAACCAGCATTAATCCTCTATCAATAAGACGATAACATAAGAGTTAAACTTGCTTACATAGATAATTCAGGAGTGGAATTTGAAAAGTGAGAAGGTTAAAACTTAACTGCCCATTTTCTAGATTAGAGTGTTGTTTTCCCCAGTATTTCCAAAAACAAAAATTGTTGCCGGAATGAGAAAACGCGTTAGGGGAATATGGAATAATTATCATTTCTTTATACATAAATATATAATGCTTAATCCTTAAGCTGCGTATAGGTTTAGACTTTGAAGAAACAAAGAAATTTCCCACTTTGACAAGGTTCAGTTGTACCTTTCCCATTGAAGAAATAATGTGTATATGCTCAATTCTATAAAGGAATATATAATCAAATCGCAAGAAAGTAAACAAACCCAGAAAGGAAAGAGTTCATAAAATCCATATTTATATCAAACACAGTACCAGAAATCACACATAAGTTTTATCAATATTTTACAACACACCAAGTTTCTGCAAATCTGCAACTTCATATCATGGACCCAATATCTGGATCTTCATGATATATGTATTATTGGAGATAGGATTATGTATGTATGTATATATAACATGAAAATGAGGTTGCATTCTGGGTGAAGAGCCTCAAATCAGTGCCCAGATTGTTGACAGGGATGATAGGGGCAGCCAGAATGCTTGTAAGCCAAGGATGATTTGCCAATACAGATAGAGAGATAGCCAAGGATGAACTCCCAGATTGATAGCCAAGGATGAGTTACCTAATCGTTGCAACCGGATGGGAATAAGAGCAGGGGTTTCGGGTTTGGTTGCAACGAGGACAGGGTTGTGTCCCGAGAACGGGACAGCAACCCCGTCCTGCATCTTTAATTGTCAAATTTTGAGGTTGCAGCAGTTGTCTGCTGCTGCTGCTGCAACCATCCACTTACCGGGGGCGGTGAGGATGCTGTGTCCAGCGTTCATGAGGTCGGGCAGGGCGAGGAGAGGTGAGCGGAGGCGGGTGGTTGGGAAGGGGTCGAGGTCTTGATCTTCCCTCGAGAACAGGCTAGTCACCTCTGAACCGAAGTTGTGAGACCCCGGGGAAGAGCTCAGGTTCCTGCTGTCAGATTGCTGCTGCAGGACTTCAGAAATCGGGGATATCTGCCCTTCTGCTGCAGTCTTTGTGTTGCCACTCGAGTCCTTGCAGCTTCCCTTGGCGTTCCCCGTGTTCAGGAAGCGCCCACCGCAGCCCCTCGGGCGACGCATTGCGTGGAGGTGGCGGGACAGGTGCAAGTATGGCTAAGAAACATTGACACAAAATGGCAACAACAAAATAAGCGAACAGATACAAATAAGTCTGCAGAATAATGTTACTCACTCAAGAAGATCTTACTTTTCTTCGGTGGAAATGTAAGAATTTAGGATTAAATGCAAGCCAACGACACACCTAACGCTCCACTAAAACTTTCATCAAACATTTATGGTTCATTAAGGACGATAATGCAGCAGAGAAAATCCACAATTTCTGAAGAACAGTTATCATCAAAACCTTATAAAGGCAAGACTTATTACCTTGCGGGATTTAGGCACTACGTTCGCCATTTCAGCCTTTGCACGGGACTTCCTGCGCCTAATTATCCCATGGTACTGCTTAGGATTCACGAATATCGGGCCTTCATTAGACGTCAAATTCAGTGGCAGCATGATTCGCCCCTAAAGATCATTCAACACTCCAAGTATATCAGTATGGCCTATTTCAGATTTTCAGTAATAGTTGCTGGTCTATTTTGGCAAGAAACTAGCAAAACTCTTTATAAAAGGCCTCGAGATCAATTCCCTTTGTATCTAAAACAAAAACATAATTAAATACGCATAAAGTATCAGATAATGAAGACATACCGCAACCTGAGGTCCATAAGCTGTATATAATCGATAGCACTGCTCTCCATAAGGATACTTGGTACATATCTATGTCGTTTAAACGAAAACCAGGGGAAATGACACTGGTAAGACGAGAAAAATACACTTTCTGGCTACACTATGTTTTTTGTTTATATCACGAATAAACTTACCAGAGGTTGGCCAAATCCAAACTCATAGGGACCTCGGTATTCCACACTAGCCGGCTGTGCAGAGGCTGCACCTTGCACTTGCGAAAACTTCTGCAGATTTGCTGATGATTTGCAATCACCTGTGTAATCAGTACTTAATTATAAATTTTCACTTGAGAGTTCATGTCCTAAACGCCTAAAGGCTCGAGCTTTAAACACAATTCTTCTAAAGGACTCTCATATCGAGCTCACAACAATGGAATCACAACTAAAACTCGAAAAGAAAAGCCAGAAATTACCAGGGACAATAGCGAATTGGCCTGTGTTCCCCTTCGGCAGATGCTGTTCCACAGCACGTTCGACGTGCTTGCCGCCTATGGCTTGATCCCCAGATGCAGGCTGCTCAACAGATAAAGCCATCAAATGCCCCAAAGTCTCAACACAAGATGCAGATTGCACTGTGATCCCACCCCACCAAGGCACTGTCGTTGGCGAAATCGCAATGGGGTTTTGGACCATCCCTTCATTCTCTTTGGAAATTACACTATGCATAGTCATATCCGCCCTTCAAATCACTTACCAATCCACAAACCCTTTCAAATCAATGGCAATACTACAAGAACATCAGAAAAATAACAGTTCTTAGCAATTCCTAAACCAAAACTCTTGTCTAGCACTACAAATTCCCAATGGATTACAAGTTACATAACAGCAAATTAATACCATACTATCATCATATAACAACACAAGCCAATCCACAACAAGAACTAAAATCTTCCAAAAATGGGGAAAAACTGGCAATTACTTAGAGACCAGAAAAGGGTATGTACTAGGTACTATGTAGTTGGTAAAGAACAAAACTTTACACAGAATACAACCAAGGGCTTAAATTCTACTCTACCACAAACCTGAAATCATTACAAGAAGAAGAAAAAAACAATTTTTTTTTTGAACCAATTAAGGGAGATGGTGAAGGGGAGCAATCTTCTTGAAAATGAAAGACTGGTGAGATTAACAACAGTGACAGTGATACATACCCAGCAAGATAGGAGAAGAGAGGGGAGAAGGAACTGTACGGTCAGAGAGTGAGATCCCATTCGCCAGGAGCCATGTTGGTTACAAATGCAAGCAAGAAATAGGGAGAGAGAGAGGGGGGGAAAGGAAATAATGGGCAATGGCCAATCAGACACAGCTTTCTTGTTTCAATCACTGTTCTCTTTTGTTCCCTTTCTAATCACCCTTTTGTTTCATCAACTTTGGGATAATATGATGAATTTTTTTTTTTTTTTTTTTTGAATACAACTGACCCTATTACAGTATGTCAATTTCGAGATCTCCTCCACTGAGACTCTATACTTTTCTCAACCTGTTGAAGCACAAAGAGTCATGACCTCCCATCTGAGGATGGCCACTACATGCCAATTGAGCACAAGGTGCTTGGCTGATAATATGATGAATATAATCTTGAAGAAATTTATAAATTTCGTGTAATGCGATATCATATCACACTTTACATAAAGTTGACATTCTTTATTCTTCTGTTATTTATGTTTTCATAAATAAACAGTCCATTTTCACCCTCTTCATCACTTCATAGTAAATATGCCTTATTAGATCATTAGTTTATATTAATCCATCTTAAAGCTGCACTTCCTTTTCCCTAAATTCTTTATTCCAAAACTGGAGCACTCACTCATTCTCTCCTACTTCCACTCATATAAATACAGAGCGCACTCGAAAGAGGTGATCGAGTGGGTAAAGTATAACTTTTGTATTTAAAGGTCACAAGTTCGATTATTACCAATATTTTCTGTATCGAGTATTTCTAGTGTATTTTATCTCTTTTGTGTAATTTGCGAGCTATTACACAAGAGCATAATTTATCTCGTACACACCGTACCCTCTAACAGCAGAACAATTTAATTGAAGTAGTTGTATGTTGTTATTAAAAGGATAAGTGTGGGGATCTTGGTCCTTTCTATTATTAGTGGGTGAAAAGGGTAAGTATGGAGATCTGGGAACTCTTTTGTGATGAATCAAACTATCAAAGTACCATTTGGAGTAAAAATCAAGCTTTAGTTATGCAACTTGCATATGCCTTTTTGTTTTTTAAACCTTAGTACTTGGTGATAAGCACAAGTGGAATGCAATTTGAAAGATTGGGAATGTCAAAAACTTTGGGGAGTATAAGGTGGTGCTTTGTGGATTACTATTCCTATAAAGGCTTCTAAGTTGGCCCCATAATTATTCACTATAATTTTTTGTTCTCAAAAAATTATTCACTATAATTGGTTTAGATATTGGTTGATCACCATCAATATGGTCAAAATGTCACTTTAAGATACGACAACTTATATAATTTTTTATGAACAAGTTGTTTGATTTAATATTTGTTGATTTTTTATTTTTTTTTTGTTAATAAAGGTTTAGATGATGGCATAACAGTTATCCCATTTATGATTTATGGGTGCACACAAATTCTTTAGACCACGATTCGGAGAACCCTAAAGAATCTTATAGTAACATATTCACACATTTTAAAGGGTAGAAATATATTCATATTAGTCCAAAGTTCCAAACTCATATTTATTTGACAAAAGAATCTTTTGAAGCTTTCTCAAGTTTTATTTTTCAACTTTATAAGTATGCTTTGAAAGTTGATTTCTCATTCATCCAATATTAGTGTATAAATGTATAGAATCCATCACCTTACCTATGAGAACACAAATACACTTTTACTCGTGCAAATTAGTGGTGAACGACAAATTGTTCTGTGGGCCCGAATCCACCTTCCACCCGAGTCTAAAATACACAATTTACATACTCAATGTTCATAATTTATATATTGAATGTTCACAACTAAATATTCATACTTTACATACTGAATGTTCGACAGATCCATCTTGCAAGGTGGACCCAGGTCCATAGTATAACTATTGGGTGGTGAACCCACTTAAAACAATATAATGTCTCAAAGTCATCACTCAACATATCATTTTTATGCTAATCTTTCAACAATCTTTGATTTATGGGAAAGTCCCCAATGCGCTATAGGTGAAACTCGCATTGTGATTCTACCCGACAAATGACCACAAAAAAAGTAATCATTTCAAGTTAGAAAAATTAATAGACAACTTTTACATGGAGAAATCGAACTTAAATTTACATTTGTGTGAACATGTGTGGTTGAATACTTGATTGAACACACCACTGGACAACATATATGCTTTTAATGACATGGAAAGAGAGAGTGACAACTCTCGATATCTCCAGCAGACGTACGTGTGGACGTGGATTCCTGCATTTGCAACGTCCATACTTGATTGTGTTCGAAACTACCGAATTGCTTTTGTCTTTTTACATTTTGGAATCTGCCAACCCTCTCATCGTACCAAAATCTACTCATCTCTTGCAACTACAACTGTACTTCATGTGATCTATTTAACTCCTACCTAAAATCACAGTTTTGATCCACATGTTGAATGTCTATCAATTTTTATCCATAACTATTATTTTAATACCAATTTTTATCCACAAATATTGTTTTAGTGTCAAAATTAATTGTGTCGGTCATCATCTGTTTAAAACGTGCCGAAATTTAAAAATTTTAACGGCATGTTCGTCCTTTCCAAATTAAAATCCCAACTTAAGTATAAATAAATGGATTTAAACACTAAGATCGATCGCAATTCATAGTTCTCCTCCTCAAATTAAGGTAAGATGAGGAGGAGAACCGCAAATTGTGATCAATCTTAAATCTTAAATCCATTTATCTATGCTCAAATTTGGATATTAAGTTGAAAAAGACAAAAATATCTTTACAGTTTTATATTTTGACACGTTTGAAACATATGGTTGACTGGCGCGATAAATTTTAGCACTAAAACAATAATCGTGGATAAAATTGGTATTAAAATAATAGTCATGAATGTAAATTAATAAAAATTAATTAAATATATTGATCAAAACTGTCATTTTATTAATATTTATGGAACTAAAATTAATATTTACTCTAACTTCTACTATACTATATTTTATCACGTCAGGGTGTAAGGGTCTTTCAAGTTCAAAAACTTTATACTTTTGTGAACAAAGATTATGCCAACATTTGTATACGGCGTCCCAGGCCACCAATGTTCTAGAATATATACTAAAGTCTAAGATTTTTATTTTTATGTTTTTGCATTAATTCCAGACATTTCTTCCAAGGTGAAGCATTATATACATCATCATCGGCATCTTGGATTTTCTATTTGTAATTTATTATTGTGCCCACATCGATCATTATGTTTAGGAATAAGTCATTAAGTACGTCCTTGTCGCCGTCGTCATGATATTTAGGGTTTCCTTGTTTAAGTAATTTTTTGTTCGTAATAATCGTTGTCACTGTCGGATTTAAGGATTTTCAAGGAAACATATGCTGTATATGGAATCATTCTTACTAAGGTTTATGGTTCCATTTTTTGGCCCAATCCAAGGAAACGTAAGTGAAATAGTTACATTTTTTTAAATTTAGTGATTGAGATAGAAGATGGTAAATTATATTGCGGATCATGGTCCACATTGTAAGGTAAATTACGGATAATATGGAGTATGATCCTGGTAGTAATTGATAGAAGATTCATCGATTAAAAGTAATATGTTTTCTAAAATGAAAATAGAAAACATGTATGGAAACTAGCGAATGAAAAGGTAAACGGGTTGGGTAAGTTTGGGTGAAATTTTGGTCATTTTCTAAATTTTCTTGCGAGTGGCTCCAAAGTCCTTGCTCTTGAAATTGACAAGCTACTTGCCTTTTCTTCTCACTTTCTTTGATGATGTGTGGATTAGCAATTTCAAGATCTGTATCAATAATGCAATGTTTGGTGGATTATTATATAATATTATTCTTGGGTGCAAAAAGCTGAATTTCTCACCTCCAATGATTGTGGATAAGTTAAATCACGGCAAAACAACGACATCTTAGAAACTACTCACAAAATAGTGAAACTCACACTCTGTAACTACAATCTTCAATCCAAAAATTAACTAAGCTACCTATATTCCTGTCAAATGTCTAAGTTGTATTGAAATATGTATGTATATAAATTTGTTTTTTTTTTCTGAATTAATCAGAATATGCAAATTAAAAAAAAAATAAAAAAAATTAAAAAGAAGAGTAAGTGTAATAATAGTATATTACACAACAAAAAATTGCACTGGATTAAACCAACTTAGATTATGTGGTCCATCAGCTCAAAGCAAGCCACTCTCTTTATGCAAATCACCACACCTTTTTCCATGCTCCTTTTTAACATTTCCCATTCCAACTTGAACACAATATCTATAAAAAAAAATTAATTAAATTAAATAAAATACAAACAAAAATAAAGTGGCAGCCTACATTGAATGGTGGGCGATGACGTGTGCCACGTGTCGTTACGTAGCAGGGGGGAAGGATAGTTGGAACGCATGAAGTGGCAACAAGTGGAATCCCGTAAGCAAATACGTGCCAGAGTGCGCATACAAAAAAGGTTTGTTGTACGTATTTCTGTGTCTTTTGTGCTTTCATTTGCTTATCTGCATCGGATTTAGCCTAACTTTTCTGCAAAAAAAAGAAGCTTTTAGGCTTAGCAAACACCCACCATTGGGCTGGTCTGGATAGGTTAAATATCTGTACTAATATATTATATTATTATATATGTATATGCTTTAAAGCTAATAATACATTGGCTGATATATGTCACACTCAAATGAGTACAAACCCCATCATCTAAGATTTTACATTCGATTTTACATTCCTTTATATGTATGTAATGTCATTTAGTAGAAATTACAATGACAAAATATGGGTATGTAATGTATTTTCAGACTATAATATAAATTCACTTGGTGAAACATAATTTTTGTACTTAAAAGTTATCAACATCCTTCTGAATAATCACACAAGATCCTTTTAGTGCAATTTACATTTGTTGTGTGAATTACGAACTACTCCGTATTACATAAGAAAAGAGTTTATCTAGTTCACAACTTCACATATTCAAATAGTGGCAGTAAATTTTCAAAATTTCATCCAAAAATCCTAAGTTCATTATAATGACAACATAGAAACATGGTCAGTAATACATATTGTAGAAGTTTTCTCAACACCAAAATAAAGAATCTGAAGCATAATATTCATATACAGCAAATAGCAGACAAGGATTAAGCTAATAATGAGGGGTTTAGTTCCATAAAGTAACTGGAGTTCTGTGAAAATGCGAGACATATATAGGACAGACAAAATATCACCAAAGATCAAAGGTCTATAGAACGAATATGCATATATGGGATTCAGGGTGTAGTTTAGTGTTAAGTTATACCCTTTTCCAGGGGTAAACTTGAATTTGAAGCCCATCGCCCGTTGGCATCGTCCCCTATCAGATTCAGATGTACCCAAAAAAACGATATACATGTATGACTGACTCAAATATCGCAAGACTAGATCAATTGCCTCCTTTCTGCTTGAGAGTGATCTTGTCCCCCAAGCTGAGAGCAATTCCTTGAGTTTTGCTCCTAATCCTTATATAGCCGCTAAGCTTCCCATCTGTTTGTTTCTCAATGCTCACATTGACCAAAGCATCCTCTCCAAAGACACTCTTTGCGTACAAGTTTGCAGCAAGAAACCCACATTCACCTTCTAGAGCAGACCTATAGTCAACAATCAACAATTAAAAAATATATATATATTGGTGTTTGACTATTTTCAGTAAAGTGTTTACTCATCAAAAAATTTATAAAATAAAATGAAATTGAAAATGAAAATAGAACCAAACACAACTTCCTCTGTGAGGGATCCACCCTAATGAGTATAATCACTGGAAAATGATATCTGTGCACTTTAAAATCAGTCTAAGCAGGAAGGCTTTACACAATGCATTCACAGAAATTTCTTCTTTTATTAAAAAAAAATTATGAACAACCAAAAAGAAATAACTTACGGAGCAGTCAAGCATTTCATATTGGTTGATTTGATAATATGGTCCAGAAACTCTTTCTCATTTTGAATAACAGTATTTACAGCGACCTGAAAAGCATAATGTTAGAATCACTGCAAAAGGACAATTCAACTGTGACATCTATAGAAACAAAAGAGAGGGAAATAAAAGCAAGATAACTTCCAACATAAATATTTTTTTCATGTTAAAAGGACAGGGGCCGCATATCATGAAATGGAAGTAAATCATAAATCGACAGAGATAAAATTACACTCTCTCCAACCCACTTTAATTGTGCTATTTATTGTATTCTTTGTCAATGTAATTCTTATAGCTTAAATTTTGAAAATAAAAAAATATAGATATTAAGAAACTACACCTTATGTAGTACTTGTTTCAAGAATCAAAGCTCAAAATTTTAAAGAAATATGCTTTAAAATACTAGTCAAATTTAGATTGTGTTGATCCTTAGAGAAGCAAAACCAGATAACCATTTTGGGATGAAGGGAGTACCTTGTTTTCCCACTCAAATTCTGCCCACATAGTTCTAAACACAGTATCACTGCACACAGCTGGTGAGATGTAATCCATGATATCAATATGAATGTCATTTAACACAACAACAGTCCGTTCATGCACCTTTGAGGTCTCATACACAATATTACCAAAAATGACTCCAGTCTCTGTTGAGGAGACCTTAATATTTGCTTTTATCTGCTTGCTTGACTCAGGAGCCAGGGTATAATTCTGAGGTCGTTCAACAAGTTTCAGATCACCCATAGTTGCTAATTCCAAGCATAAATTCTGAAGGGTCTCCTTGGTTCTGTTGATTATTGTAACATCCAGGACAATATCATAATGGTGAACTGTCACATAGGCCTCAGCATAAACTGGGTCACTAAATCCAGTAAGTTGAAGAATACGATTTAGTTTATTGGCATCATTGTCATCCTTGACAAATTCTCCAGTAGCACGTTTCAAATCATCTTGGATTTCATCTTCTAATTCCAATTGGCTCATGCCCTAGCAAATAAGTAACATTGTCAGGGCATGCCCCAAAAAAAAAAACAGATTAACAACGATGAAGAAGCATAAATATATAAAGTGGTCAGGTATGTAGAAAATAATCAATGAACACCATATTTGCATTAGTCCAATAAAGAATATATCTAAGATAGCAATACCTAGTACTTTCAGATCAGAAAAGGATGAAAGTGATTAGTAAAAATCTAGAGGATGTACTCAGACACATAATTCTTACCCTCCTGCTTTTCAAATGATAGAAATCAATGAGGTCATCTGGTTGAGAGTGAGAGATTTGAGCCTTTGCTTTAATCTCCTCAATCTCACATAGTTGTTTGTCTGAAAGCATTTTAACAAAGCTCTCTCTGCAAGATGACAACCAGATCTTTCTGACATCATCCCCTGTGTTACATAGCAATCTTATGCAAAGCACAATCCTGTCATAAGAATCATTATCAATTGGGTGAGGAAGAACTGAGGACTGCCCTAGCTGAATAATTGAGACCATGATCAATAATGCATTAGTCATGGCTATGTTCACTTCAATTTTTGATGGTTGAACCTCTTCCAGTCTCAAAATCAGCTTTGTCAGTGTGCATGCAACAACTGCCCCGAGGAAAAAGTCACCAGTCAAAAGAAGAGTTCTCAAGTTGCCATTAGCCAAAGATCCTTGGGCAACTATTGGAGGAGAGAAAGCAGTTTCAGAGGCTGCACTTTGAGTAGCATAGGTCCCATCAGCAAGTATAGCTGGTCTTCTAGAAGAAACAGTGATGGAGTTCGCTTGTTGAGGCTTCTTTGATGAATCAGCGCTTTCGCCTTCTTCAGAAGCAGAGTAAAATGGGAGGTCACCAAGGCACTGCTTTATGGTTGCAATCCCACTCTCAACTTCAGAAAGAGAAAGGCAATACTCCCCAATGATCCAAAGTGCACAGGAACAGACACGTGCAGCTCGGATCTGATAGAAAGTGTCAAGTAACCTAGTAACAATGGAAACCCGTAATTTTGGGTTAGTTTCAATTATCTCTCTCACAAAGACAGCCACATCAATAGCAGAAGCAACATTGCTGTCTCCCAGGAAATCCATCAGTAGATGTACCACTGTGCTTGCCACTTCTGGAAATTTTATTGCACAAGAGTGAATGGCTTGGATGAGCATTTGGCGGTATTCCCCGTTCTTCTCAAGCTCCCCGCTTTGAGTCTTCATGACTTCTTTTTTAAGGGTAAGGACAACCTCATTTATATTACGAGGAGTGATAAGCTCAAGAACAATATCAATTGTTTTCCTCCGAATGTCCAGGTTTGGGCTGGAGAGTGCTCTAAGAACGTCCATTATCATATCAACCATAATATCTCTGTGGGAAGATTTCAGTTCATTAAGTCGATCAAGCACAATAAGCTTAATATTGTTGTCACTCTGGGAGAGAAGAAGTTGGCAGTAAGTACTGGCTGCAGCTCGTATAGCTGTAGGGGCTGAAGACAAAGAAACAAGAGTTGTAGCACATTCATAGACAACAGCAGCAGAGCGGGCATTCAGCAAAGATATGATAATCTTTATGTACCTCCCTTTCTCTGCTTTGTTAGTCCTGCAAACTTTTCGAATCAAATCCAAGACAACCAATTGAAGTAACTCATCCCAGTCTAGAATTCTATCCACATGGGTAAATAAATAATTAACTGCACGTTCCTGAGCACAATTGAAAAGCATCAAAAACGCATTCCTCTTAGCCGATGGATCCTGTTCAGAAGAGAGAACATTCTCAATTTTCTCAGGTGCATCTGCCAAAAGCTGTTCTCCTTGTGGAAGCTGGTAAACAGACATCACAGCAAGAATTGCATTCCTCCGTACATATGGATGTCGGTGTTCTAGGTTGCTCATGATGGAAGGAATCAGAGGCTCAATGATATCAACCTCATTCAGCCGGCAAAGGAACCTCAAAGTAACTCCACGAATGTATTCGTTTGGGTGCTGCAAGTTGTTCCTTAAGTTTTGGCAGATCAGAATCATCTCAGGCAGCACTCGCCCCTTGGAGTCTGTCTTATCAATGATCTCCAAATACAGCAACAGCAATTTCTGAATAGTATGATCCTCAGAAGGCAATACATATCTAATAATTGTTATAAATAGATGGGGTATGGTTTCGCCATTTAACAAAAGCATGATGGCTTTTTTCATGGCTTCAATCTTTTCTGGAACATCATTGCCTTCTAGGGATTCCTTGATCTCATTGGCAAGAGCTGGTGTGCCCTTGTCAAAATGTATTAGCAAAGAGCACGACTTCTCCATTTCACATTAATTACCTGATAGATTGATATGCAAAAACAAATAAGCAGAGTCACTAACCAAACCAGTCAGAATTTTAACTGCTATAACCCAGATCGATTCAAACGCAAGCTTGAAATCAAAAGTAATGCCGCACAGCAACATACAAAACACAATGCACTAATTCAGCTGTATGTCTACAATTTTTCAAAGCGATCATTGCAACTAGCTCACTTTTGAACAATACATCTACAGTATTTAGATCCAAAAACGAAAATGAACAATAAAAGCAATCTTCAATATTCATAAATGCTTGTTTGGCCGCAACACCGGCAATAGACACAAATCAGTCAGAACGGTCAATACTCAATTGCAAGCCGGAAATTAATAGCATATAAGAACAGAGAGCGAAACTGGAAGTATAGAGCAGATCAAGCTTGAATCAGCAATGTTGTATAGAAGATCGCAGAGCAGCAAAATCAGAAGACTTACTGGATAGAATGCCGGAATGTTTTTATGGCCGGCGATGGTAGGAGAGGTAAATAGGCGAGTTGAGAGAAGCTTTGATCGGATGCCGGAGATCCTCAGAGTTAGAGGTGTTAAATGGCCGTCGGAATAGAAGCTTTTCTCAGATCTGCGAGATATCAGATGTAGAGAAGGACAGACCCGGAGTGTTCGTTCTTCCGTAACGACTATGAAAGAAACGAGAGATCGAAAACGTGAAAAAAATAAAATAAAAATTGGACGAGTGGATTAGAAGCGGGTCAAGTGCTCCATGGGCTTTGAAGGCAGGCCCAAATAAGTATAAACTCACTGAAGTCCAGCCCATACCCGAATTCCCCAGCCCATGTATATAAATATATTTGCGGGTTTTCCTGTAAATCAAAGGTATATCAATTTCGACATTCAAGAAACAAAATTTAAGCATGTCTAGATCAATTAAACAAACAAAATAAAACGCCAAAAGTCTTGTGGTCGAGCAGTATAGATGTAACTTCTCAAATGAGAGGTCTCATGTTCAAACGAAAGTAGAATGGGAGCCAAAAATGGCCAATATAGTAAAGTTGAAAAGCTCTATCAACTAAAAACAATGATATAGACTAATATGAGTAAAATAAGTACTCCCTCTATCTTATTTTATTTGTTTGGTTTAGTTAATGAGGCTTGAATGAACTTATTTTTATTTCAAATTTTTATAATATTAAATTTTATATTTTCTGTAACATTTTTGTTGTTATTTTCCATGCTATTGTGTAATAGCACATAGATGCGACGGGTTCAGCCGAGAGAATATTGGCATAATTAAATTTGTGACTTTGAAGTACGAGAATCATGTTATACACACTCAATCACATCTTTTAGGCTTGTTTTATTTTAGTATGATAAGATAATAATACCACATTATCACGTAACATTTTTTAAGGTAATCAACGAAGAGTATTGTGCACTAGTTTTCCTTAAAAATATAGTGGCGACATAAAATTAAAATAATTTTATAAACAGCACTTATTACGTATAGTATAGCTAATTTTATATCTGCAGACAACTACAACTGCTCCATATTAGAAACATGCGTGTAGGTTGCTATTTGTTTTTCAATTAATAACGACTTATTTAATCTTGTTTTACTATATATGATATTTTAAAAATTAATTATTGCACAATTAATATAGGGATGCATAATTTTATATTTTTATGATATATAGTATTAAACTACTTTAACGTTTAGTATTTAATATTTTAATTGCATAGTTTTCAAATGAATTAAACGCTTAAAATATATATTGTTGGGTGTTAGCTGGGTTGACCGAGTTTAGTCCCTGATCGATTCGAGTCGTGGCGATATGATGTGGCTTACCATGAAGGGATGTGGTTAAACGATTAATAACCACCTACTTATTACCGATTTTAAGTAAGATTTGACAATCAGATAACCAAATAACTCTATGATTAAACGTGCTTAATTTACAACAGTCACATAATGGGTGATTCCCTAAGAGGGTTGGCCAAGTCCAGCCCTATGATTAGTCAAATAAATCTTTTTTTTTTTGCCAAGCGAGCATCATGTGCTCAAATGGCATGTAATGACTTAGCTAATTAAAAAAAATAATTTCAGCCCCTATGGTTCAGCCAAAAATAATAATAATTAGATAATGGAGTTGAGTGTTTCACAAAAAATTAGATAATGGAGTGAAATTTTATGGCCGAAAAGAAGAAGATTTGAAAGTTGGTTCCACCAAAATCTATCATTAATTAGCATAGCTGGCTAAGGATAGCTAATTGGGTGTATAGATGTGCTGTTGTGTTGATTAGATATTTGATGAAACCAAAACCAAATTAAGGTTTATCAGCTAGCAGATCCACATCCATCAGAATATTAATTAATGAATAAACAGCTATTTAGTCTACTTAATTATTTAATTTAATTTAAGGGATTTGAAGAAACCTAGGATAGCGGACCAAAATTTGAGGTTAGAATAATAGGGTTTGGCACATTACCTATTTCAATATTAAAATTTGTTTGACAAATCTATTGGATTGTGATCAACCACCTCCCTACTCTATATACCTTTCATTTGATGCGTTTTGAAGGTGTATACTTAGTTAACTCTACTACTGCATAATAATTCATAAACTATGTAAACGGTAATATAAATACTAAAGGACTAAACTATTAGTTGGACTACACATTATATTTTACATATTTTAGTACTATTGACTACTTGACTTTATTACAATGTAGTATTTGTTCTATATTTTCTCTATCCCACAACCGGGGTCTGTGACATGCCCTCAAGGAGAGTCTCAGTGGTGTTATATGAGCACAAAGTGTTTGGCGATTTAATAGTACTATCTATTAATGTAGTTTTAATTTAAATATATAATACTAAACCTAATATTATGAAAATTTTAATTATAAATAACTCAAACCAATCTTTGTTAACTGAACTATACATATAAAATAAGACAGAGAGATCGAGTATATACTATATTATAATCACTACTTCAATAATAGTAAAATTTACAAAGTATTGTTCAAAATCAAAAGCCAATCCAATAACATTAACAAATTCCTTTCACCTTTCGTAATAATTTGTGAGAATGTCTCAAAGTATTACATTTTTGTTAAAAAATATTAGACGTTTAGATTGTCTCACACAAGATCATATCTACGATCTCTTTAGTTAAATAATTTGTCACAAAAAAAGTAAATAGGTGAAACATGCCTCATAAATTTAATTATTGCCAATATCACCTATTAGGGATATATAGTTTTTTCGATGAAGTTATGATGAAATTTTGAAACAAACATTTCTCAACAATTACGTTGAATATGGATCGCAACTCATATCAGAAACCCAGAAGATTCGGGTTACGTGACTTGGACTGACAAAGTAAATATGAAAATATTTTGTTATATAATATAGATAAATTAAAGATCAAATATGTCCTTGTCGACATTTAAATAAGTATTAAAATTACGACAAAATTGTAGGCAATGTTCTCGAAGAATAAGAACAGAAAAGAGAATACCACAACCTAAGTACCTAACTCAGTGCAAAGTCGGCATCAACCCTTTGAAGTGACAAATTTCGACTCAAACCAGCATTATTGATAGTTTTTGCCACTCAGTGAAATTTTATTTGGTATTAATAATATCTAAAAGTAAATGCGTGGTTATAAAAAAAGTCTACAATCGTTATTTAATTGTGTTTTTGATAAAATCTGTCCTGACAATAAATAAGTTAACCAATTATGTTTTTACAAATATTCGATCAATTCAGTTGAAGTTGCCTTCAACAATACCACTTATGACAATTGAAATGCTCTGTCAACAAAAACATATATGTCATCTCCTTAATCTACCAATCAATATATTTTCTTCTTTCCTATTTCTAGCAAGGCATATTAATGAGTTTTTTTTCTTCATTGTTTGCTCTCAAATTGGTTTATTGTGCGAATTGGCTTACCTTATTTGTTGTGCTCTAATTTATGTATCAAAAATATTTTATAACAAAAATAGTCATTAATAAATATGTTCTTTTAATATATTCCCAAACAAAATGACATAATCGGTAACGACCAGTAACAACTCAGCATGCAATCACCAACAACTCAATCTACAACGTCGCTAACAAAGTTCTTGCTTCCAACAACAATGCAAATGTTTGATTCTCTTTAGGAACTTGAGACGAAGCTGATCAATCAATATGGAGGATAAGAGACAGCTTCGCGAACTGGAGCTGACTCGTGATTTGTCATCCTTTAAAATTTTAAAGGCGGGACTCAGAATTAGTTCGACGAAACTGTGAAAAATTGATCACACCAGAACGCTTTCGAGGCCGAATCCATTTTGAATTTGATAAATGCATTGCTTGTGATATAATGTAAAAAAAAAAAAAAAATTATTATTACAAAATAGTAAACTAGTCAGTCAACCGCGTTGGGATAAAAATTAGAATTGCACTCGTTAAGGAACGAGACACTGAAACCCTCTGCATTCTTGACCCCCAAGTAATCCAGTGGGCCCCACCCCTGGGAGCTACTCTGTCATCCGCCTATACCAATCGCATGAATATTTTAGTTCCCAAAAATGTCCCCACCGCCTTATCTTAGTCGCCATTATACCCTAGAAAAGCCCTGCGTTACCCGTCTCCTTCACGTATAAAACTCCCTCTGTTTCACGTCTAGAACCCTCTGCGATCTTCTCCGCCATTAATGAGCAATCGTGTTGTGTGAACTCGCTATACTATCGCCGGAGAGATGGTTGAGGATGTTGGCGGGACGCCGTTTCAGGCGGTGTTCTTCGACGGGGAGCAGGAGATCGGAATCGGGGACGTATGTGTTAACCCGATGATGGATTTCAAGGCTTTCCAGCTGATGCTTAGCCAGAGGATTGGGATTTCCCCTAACCAGATTTCGATTTACCTGTGTAGCCGCAAGGTGGACCGCCGGAAGATTCCGATCACCGGGAAGGTGAACTTCGCGCTCATCGCTCGCGAGAAGGACTGCTACTTCCTCGCGGTGTTGAAGCGGTCGCGGAAGTCGCGGAACCGGAAGGCGAAGATGAACGGCGGCGGCGGCGCGGTGGTGGATTACGGAGATTACCTGTCGGAGAACGACTTCGCGGTTTCTCCGCAGCCGGAGAATTTGATTTTGCTACGCCGTAACCAGCCGGAGATGAGCGTGAATATGATCAGGAATGTGGATCCGGTATTCAACGGGTTCGGACCTTCCTACTACGACCAGATTTCGCAGGCGGAACTCGCCGGCCTGAACGATAGGCTAAACAATTTGCAGATTCAGAGGGAGAATTACGCCATGGCGATGGCGAGAACGAATCCGAATCTAATGCATCTCGCGATTCCGAGCCCTAATTTGGAATTGGATCCGAACAATTTCCCGAGAATCGAAGACACCTACTGGACGATAACGGCGAAAACAGAGGGAACTACCTCTACCTGCAAGGAATGTATGAATGCGAAGAACGGGAATCCCGCCGCGTTCCACCCGTGTGTAAACGACCCGGTCATCAAAGGATGGTTCCGGAGTCGGGCCGGCCCGATTCGTCGCACGCCAAAAACTCCTCGTTGAACGTTCACGTGGTTTTATCTTCTCTTTCTTCTTCCCCTTTACTTTCTCTTTTAGGTTTTCGTGTATAGAATAGAGCGGAGAAGCTCCAATCCGCTGTGGGCGGCTACATTGTAGACTTTAATTGACCAATTTAACCCTTCTGGGGAATGGCACAAACCGCACGATGAAGGACATCGGATTTGTTTTTATGTTTTTTGGGAATTTTCTTTGAAACGAAGCAATTCGAATTTTAAATTCGGGAATTTGTTTAATTCCGAAATTGTAATATTAGTTCTGCCATCAATGCCAATTCGTTTTTTTTTTTTTTTTTTTTTCCTCAATAGTTTTGAAAACCATATTTTGAAGTGTTTGAACGCGTGGACGGTGTAAAGTTTTGGACGGCTCCTAATGATGTGAGAAAAACACAATTCTCCGTGTGATGAAATGGTAAAAGCTGCCAAACCATAATTATATCCAATTCTCCAAACATAATGCCCATCGCAATTTCTCACCTTTATTAAGTAGGAAAAAAATTACTTCTCCCAATGGTCTTTTACTTACCATACAAGAAGTTGATTCGATGCTATAACAATATTAATAATGCCACAGAATTATTGTTCACAATTTAATGTAGTTATAGGACTAAATATGGAAAAAGAAAGAGAGTATATTTTTGTCTTTCAATTATTTTTTATCTCTCCATAATTGTGGTGGTCAAGTTCTAAAATCATGTTCGCACAATAAGTGTGGTGGTGACGGCTAGACCACGAGTGCAACCATCTCTATTTACCATGATTTGAATTAATTAACCTAAGTCACATACTTCGTCAAGATGTGATGACTATCATGTCACGGATTAGTTAATCTCATATCACGAATTAGATGTGATGACTAATCATGTCACGGATTAGTTAATTTCATATCACGAATTAATTGACATAAAGTTATTATATTCATCACGATAGTCAGGAGTCAGGACAATATCAATATTGGTTTACAATTTACAACAATTATTTTGTATTTAGAGCCTTTTTTTTTTTTTTTTTGTCTCTTTTAAGATGTTCTTTATAGAATTTTTTATATAATTCTTTCACTAAATATGATTCAAAATTCAAAATTAAAAATAACAATCAATGTTGTACAGATCGACCTAAGCGGCCAACTAAGCACTAGATATTTCTAGACGTGCTGGACCACCACGCCAATCATGTTGGTTAACAATAATTATTTTTATTATAGGACTAAACATGAAATTTAGTCTATTTATAGTAAAATATTGTTTCAATAGTTGACAAAAGTTGTATTCAAATCTAACATAAGATTCTAATTTAATTATGGCTAATACTTTATATATATGGTAACACATATTTTGATTGATTGACTCATGCCTTCTTTGATTTGTGGGAGAGCAATCTATTTTAAGAAGATTTTATAAAGAGAGACAATACTTAAGTATTAAGCACTTACTAAAAATTAATGACAAAAATTTGAAAATTAATTGAGAGTTCCCGCAAAGGAAACAGACAAAAAGGGTGGAGCGAACGGAGGTGATACTATAAAGGCGTTCATTTTCATCTCCATTGATTTCTGGAGAAGAAAGGGAGGCAGCAATGGCGGTTAATCCGGAGGTAGCGATGGAAATCCTCAAGCAGAGGGCGTCGTTCATGAGGGATTCGCTGCACAAGAGCCAAACTATCACCGATAGCATGGTCACCATTCTCGGATCATTCGACCACCGCCTCTCCGCGCTCGAAACCGCCATGCGCCCCACTCAGGTCCCGTTTTCTATCACGATTTCGTTAATGTCTCTGCTGAGAGTATAATCAATGCAGGATTGTTTAATTTAATTTAATTTAATACGCGCGTTATCTTTGTGGCTATGAATTTGGATCTCAATTCAATACGTGTAGATATGCCTACTAACATAGTAACATGATAATATATTGCAAGTATATACGCATTGAAAATTGAAATGCGCCTTATGCATAACACTGAGTCACTGAAGTTGCTTGAGTTTGGATCATATAGATACGAACGCATTCAATTAGAAGAGCACACGAGAACATTGACAAGACACTCAAGGCTACTGAGCTTATTTTAAGTCAATTTGATCTTGCACGGCAGGTATGATTTGTTTTTTTACATGTTTGTTCATCCAGCACTTCTCGATCTCCTATTAGTCTTGTTAATTACCTTGGTATTTGTTGTGTGATGATATCAATGTGTGGATGCTTGATGATTTGAAGTCTGTAAAAAATTGTTCTATTCATGTATATTTGAGTGTCTTTGTCTACTTACATCATTGGCTACTTCAAATTTTCAGGCAGAGGCAAAGATACTGAGAGGGCCACATGAGTATTTGGAAAGTTATCTGGAGGCATGTGATCAGTTGAGGGGTGTAATTAAATTTTTTGGTAGTAACAAAAACTTTAAGGGTGGTGTATCGGTGATTTCCCATGCCACTACTTTGCTTAACAAGTCTGTTGGTAAACTAGAAGAGGAGTTTCGTCAGCTCCTTAGCTCATACAGGTTTGCTGATTATTCATGTTACTGTTCTCAAATTCATAGATTTTTGGTATTTTGAGAGGCTTATTGGGTTCTTCAATGCTCTTATGTTAGCTTCTTTCTGCACTTAATACCATACCTGTTTAAATAATGTAATTCAGTTATCCTTTTCTTGAAAGTTTTCGAGTTTTATTTGATGCATTGCTGCAGTGGCCAAGTATTCATTTATTGATTGTTATATCTGTGCTCAAATCTGAAAATAATCGTGTTCAATTCAGTAGTCAAATAGCTACACCCTCCTTCCCAAAATCCTGCAAAATAGATTTTTGTATTTATTGCATAGTCTATCCACCTAATGCTTTCATGCTTAATTTGGACGGATCTCAGCAAACCGGTGGAACCGGATCGTCTTTTTGACGGTTTGCCTCAATCTCTACGTCCATCAACTGGTCCTGATGCTGGCTCGAAACAGCAGCAACAAAAGAGTTTAGAAACTGCTGTTTACCATCCTCCAGCTCTTATTCCACCAAGAGTTCTGCCACTTCTACATGCATTGTCCCAACAACTGATTCAAGCTGGCCACCACCAGGAAGTGTTTAATATTTACAGGTAAAAGTAAGATAACTAATGTATTTTATAAATTTAAAATATTTAACAGTATTAGTTTTTCAAAATAGTTTTTAAAGGGGATTAAGATCCGTGCATAATATGCATGTTGTTTCACTACATCATCTAATGTTTGTAGTTTCTTCATATTGGTGCTCCTATGGCAGGTTCTTGGTAGTTCAGTCCGTTTCCTTCAAGTTTCAAATTTTGCAGTGTGATTTCATTCTTGAATATTACTCATATGGCTCCTTTGTCCCTTAAACACCCATCCCTCATTGCTCATCTGTATTTGGTAATTTAATTGTTATGCATAAAATGTAATCTGTATTGTGAGGAGTAGAGACCTGATATTCGGGAACAATCTGATGGGGGTGGGGTAAGGGAAGCAAAACTTCATTGCTGGGATTTTAATTACTTGAAGCATTCTCTTGTGCATATTTTGTTCACTTGACTTCAGTGTATATTCCCCTGTTTATCCAGAGATGTCCGAGCTTCATCTGTGGAGCAGAGTCTCAGAAAACTAGGAGTGGAAAGAGTGACTAAAGAAGATGTACAAAAGATGCAATGGGAAGTTTTAGAAGCAAAGATTGGAAACTGGATCCATTACATGAGGATTGCAGTCAGTGCCAACTCCCCACCCATCTCTGATTCTTCTTTCTTTTTATGTTTCCCTTGTACTGACTGCCTAGTCTTGTTTGTTGAAACAGGTCAAGCTTTTATTTCCTGCAGAGAAAAAAGTATCTGATCAAGTTTTTGAAGGTTACGATTCTATTAGAGATCAATGTTTTGCAGATGTTACCGCAAATAGTGTATCTGTCCTCCTTAGTTTTGGTGAGGCTATTGCAAAAAGCAAAAGATCTCCTGAAAAGCTATTTGTCCTATTGGACATGTATGAAATAATGAGAGAAATTCAAACAGAGGTAGAGAAGTTGGTTCACATGCTCTCATATTAGTTATCTGCATATAATTTTTTGGTGACAACTGTTGATGACAGATGGATATAATTTTTGGAAACAAATATTGTGCTGAAATGCGAGAAGCTACTATGGTTTTGACGAAGCGCTTGGCTGAGACTTCTCAAGAGACGTTCGTGGACTTTGAAGAAGCAGTGGAGAAAGATGCCACAAAAACTACTGTTCAAGATGGAACTGTCCATCCTCTAACAAGCTATGTGATCAATTATGTAAAGTTTTTATTTGAGTAAGTCTACTTGATTCCTTTTCTTTTACTGCATTTTCTGTGTCAGCTCCAGATTTCTTGTTCTTCACCTCTGTTTAACATTTTCTTCTGTTCTCCCTCACATGCTGCCTGATTATTTGATGTTATCTATGAACAGCTATCAATCGACTTTGAAACTACTATTCCGAGAGTTTGATGACACTGATGCAGATGTCCAAATGGCATCCATAACAACACGAATTATTCAAGCACTCATGACTAATCTGGATGGGAAATCGAAGCAATACAAAGACGCTGCATTGACTCAATTATTTATGATGAACAATATACACTACATTGTAAGATCTGTCCGCAGGTTAGATACTGTCTTTCATCATGTCCAATGATAATATTCATTTACAGAGTATTACACAGGTTCAGTTTCTTTATTATTTAGGTCAGAAGCTAAAGATTTGTTAGGCGACGATTGGGTGCAGATACATAGAAGGATAGTCCAGCAGCATGCAAATCAGTACAAGAGGCTCTCTTGGTCTAAGGTTTGTTTAGTAGCTTTTAATCACACTTTTATATACATCCACTAGGATTACAATAATTCTAGACAATCCGAAAAGTATAAATGGTTGCATCATGTACTAAAGGCAGAGTGTCACATCTTTAAGCAAACAAATGAATAAGTGTGAGTAGATGGAGCTGATCCATCCTTGAATTGCTTGCTACAGATTCTTCAGTGTCTATCCATTCAGGGAGTTACCCCGGGGAACAGTTCGTTCATAATTGATGCTCCCCCGGTTAGCAGCAATGTGTCAAGGGCGACAGTGAAAGACAGGTACAAGACGTTCAACGTCCTGTTTGAAGAACTTCATCAAAGGCAATCGCAATGGACAGTTCCGGACAGCGAGTTGCGCGAGTCGTTGAGGCTGGCGGTAGCAGAAGTTCTCTTGCCTGCTTACAGATCTTTCATTAAGCGTTATGGGTATGTTGTTATAGCACACTCTATCTTCTCATCATCAGTCAATAATATTCAAGAATTATAGAAAATAATGACTGTCCTGTTAGGCCTATGATTGAGAATGGCAAGAATCCCTCGAAGTACATCCGCTTCACTCCTGAGGACCTTGAGAGGATGCTGTCTGAGTTTTTTGAAGGAAAAACGTGGAATGAGCAAAGACGATAAATTCAATTGCGGATATCAAGCAGTAGTTTTGCCTAGATCGAGCTTCAATTCTGTTCTCATATTATTATTAATATTTAAATTTAAAAGTATATGAATAATGCATTTTGATGCCTCATTAAATGCTGTATCAATACCATACCCCTTTCTTTGGTATGTAATTTTTTCTTTTCATTTCGGTGTAGATATATACCAAAATGTTTCATTCTTAATAATTGTCCATTATACTACCAGATTCTTTTTTTAAAAAAAATACATCACGGGCAAATTATTCTGAATAAATATCTTGCAAGATGGACCTGAATCTATGGTATAACTATTGTATCAGAGCTATAGAGGTGTTAATTAAGCACAAGGTTATGACACTATATTCATATTTAATGATATATATAGTTTGATTGAAATTATGTATGAATGCAATACCAAACAATTAGGTATGCTGTGCGAAAACTTTAATTAAAATTTAATCAGAGAACAAAAGCTATTAATTTAAACATAACAAAGTTATGTCTCACCCTTTGGCCATGCCATTTCATTCCCCCTCGGTTCTGTAAATTAGATAGGAAGATACCAAACAATACAGTGGTTCTGGTTCCGTAACACGAAAGCCAAAAAAGTTAAAAGAGAAAACTTCGAGTGTATATGGATTACGAGTTTTCTTCGTCACTTAAAAAAGTCAAAAAGTAAAATCTCAAACGAAAGGTGATAGGCGTTGTTGGGTTATAAGTGGCATTGGTTTGAGAAGCTTTGATAATTGTCTAAAAATAAATTTGTGGGCACAATTATGTTTTCAAGCAGTGCAATAGATTCAATAAAGAAAAATTATATTATAACGCATATAAAAACGTAGTTAGGTAAGCAGTAAATTAATTAGCCATTGCATGGAGGAGCACAAAATACGAAACAACATACATGCAGGATACCCACAAAACCGGGGCAGACATATCTCTCCTCATTTGATTCTAATTTGAATTCAAGTTTAATCAATCATCTTTTCTTTTCTTTTCTTTTCTTTTTCAATCACTAAATCCTTTGAATTATTTGATCTCTATTAATTTCTTCGTCTTTTCCAGAAACTTAGGGGAGATGGACAAGAAGTCCAAGGTCTCCCCCCAACCCGACGAGGACGAAACAAAGGTGGCGGTTTTAGGATACCCTCCATTACAACCGCCACTCCCTCACCATCACTATCCCGGCTACCCTCTTCCGGCGCCGGCCTATCATCCCGGATTTCCGCCGTCTCCGTCGCCGTACGCCACCGGACCGCCTGGCTACCCTAACCACCACCACCAATATCCGCCCATGCAGACCTACTACCAGCCGCCGCAGCACCCCGGGTATTACAACGCCGCCGCGGTGCCGGCGCACGTGGAATTCGAGCCCCGCCGGAAGCTACTTCTGGCGCGTGTGATTTTGTGCCTCTTGGTTTTCTTGATCCTCGGGACGGCCGCCATGAGCGTGCTGACGTACGTCGTCTTCGGCTCCGCCGTCCCCTTCTTCGACGTCGTCGCCTTCTCCGTTCCGTCGTTCAATCTCTCCGACACCTCCCTCGCTGGCACGTGGCAGGTAGGGCTGTTAACGAACCCTCGTGTTCATTTGTTAAGAATTTTGGAGTGTTCGTTGACTTGTTAAGGTTTCTGAAAATTCTGTTAATGTTCATTTGTTAAGCATTCATTAGTGTTTGTTAAGGTTTGCGAACCCTAATGTGTTTCTTAACATTAATTAACACGTTAGCGACCATTAATGTTCTTTTGTTTAGCTGATGTATCCAGTTCTAAATTTTGTTTGTTAATGTTTGTTTAGCACTTTATAGCTTAATTTTATCGAACACAAACACTTGTAATTTGTGGCAGGCGAATTTCACGGTGGAGAATCCGAACCATGGGCTCGACGTGATGTTCGAGCGGATCGAGTCTATGGTTTATTACAACGAGTTCTTGTTGGCCAACAAGGTGGAGAAGCCCATGGAGCTGAAGCGGGACGGGAAGGCGGTCCTGGCGACCCGGCTTTCGAGCCCGGCGAGTAAAGACCGCAGCACGGGAGAGCCGCCGTTGAAGGAGATGAAAAGTGAGCTGGACGGCACCCGGAGCCTGGAGTTCCGGCTGGCGATGGGGGTTCTGGCGACGTTCAAGTCCGGCTCGGATTTGAGCCGGCGAATGACGTTTACCGTCGTTTGTTATGGGTTGAAAACCCAGTTTAAGGATCCCGGTGTCGGAGTTTGGGATGGTGTTAAACCGACTTGTACCCTAATTTTTTAATCTAATTCGCTTTTGTTAAATAAATTTATGGGTAATCCTATTTTTTGTCCTAGATTTATAGGTCACATTTTATATATTTTCATTAGAACATCAATTTTTGGTCTTAGTATTATTGTGACATGACCATTTTTTGTCCTTTTATCAACAAAAGAGTGTAAATATCTTTAAATACAATGACCTTTCGGTCTTTAAATATGAACTTTTTTTAAAAAAATAAACATAAAAATATAACTATTCAACCTACTTTGTCTTTGTATTTAGCGACATTTCAACAATTTTGTTGATGGAGGACTAAAAATGATTATGCAACAATAATACTAGGATCAAATGAAGATGTTCTAATTAAAAAAAAATAAAATTGAATTGTCACCTATAAATATATGAAAAAAATGGAATTAACTCTAAATTTATTCCTCCATCCCTTAATGTTATGTTCAAACCCTATTATATAAAGAAACTAATTACAATCAATCATAATTTCTCGATCAAAAAATACTAAAAGGAAGAATAATTTTCACTATAGTATGATCATACAATGCAACATGACTATTTATACTAAATTACTAGTGTAACTCTACACTATGAATTGGACTACCAAAATTATACAAATCAAAATACAGTAATGATGATATCATAATTTTAATGTGATTTCATTCTCAGCTATTACCATGTGAGGTATTGGATGTATATATAGTATGGGGCTAATAAATCAAGTCCTCACATGTCAAATATGTGACACGAAATTTATGTGCCAAAAATTGGTATTAAAACTTAGATAGGTATGTATATGTCCACATGCCAGTGCAACATTAGTATGAGTGTGCAACATTTGCCCACTTGCAAAAGGTGCATTAGCCCTTTCCCATATCAACAAATGAATTTCCTTTCAATCAATTTTGGTCACTTTCTCATTTTGTCTCTTTCATGAGGACCCTTCTCATCTGCACCTTCAATTGAATTGGGTGGTGCACATCTTTTTTAATAAAAATTATTGTTCACAATTGGTTCATTACTGCACAAAATTCCAAAATTTGACAAAGATACTAATTTAACATTCTTTTTTATTAGTATTGATATGTGTATTTTTAGGGGTAAAGCTTTGTTACATTTCTTAATTCTATGACAAAATAATTTCAGATGTTATGTCGGGCCTCATGCGAAAGACTTTTGAAATTGGAGATTCAATTTTAGGTAACAACACAAATAAAAATAAAAATAGAATTGAGTAAAAAGTGATGGTAATTATAATAATAACCTTTTTAGGAATTAATATAAGGAATTGAAGTGTACGAAGTTCAAGGATGATTTTGTAGGGACTTTATATTCTTTATAAGTACACTACAACTGTCAGAGTGTCAGAACCAAAAGTTGGAGTGTTGGGATCTGTAAGATAGAATTGGGTCTATTATTTTATTAAAAAAAAAAAAAAAAAAAAAAAAAAAAAAAAAAAAAAAAAAAAAAAAGGAAAAACCACAGCCCACTTGATGTTCGCCGATACCATTAACGTTAAAAAAAATTACTCCGTATTTATTAATTAAATATAAAATAATTAATTAAATATTATCATGTATAAAAATTATGATGTGAAACAAGAAAGTGATGAATATAACATTAAATATTTATCTCAAAATAGCATATACGTCTTAATATCTCATGCATCATGTAAATTATTATATTTTAAAATTAGAAAAATATCACCTAAATACATATGACATTGATACAATATACGACAACCGTTCTTACGTTCTTTTTATATTTTTTTCACTTGATCGGTTGCATTATATTTCTAGAAAAAATAAATTTCTTACGCCTTATAATATCTCTTATTATAGTATAAGTACGTTTTGCCAACTAATTTGATGGTTGCTTGTTTTATACGTCACTACATAACAACTAAATCAATACAAATTTTCTCTAAAAGGAGCTAATTTAAATGGGTAAAACATATTTTCTCATAACATTTTGGATTATTCTCCATTCACAAAGTTTGAACTCGAATCTTTTTACGTACTTCTAACTTAGGTTGCATATTTTTATATTTTATTTATGGAAGTATTTTGGCTAAATTAAATTGTGATGTCTTTCCCAAAAAGAGAGAAGGCTTTTTTATTAGTCTCTATCTCATGAGTCACTAATTGAAAATAACATAGCTTGGTAGTGTATAGTATGGTGAGACGTGTTAATCAAGTGTGGAAAGATGATGCATGTAGTGGTTTAACTAATGATTCCAAAAGCAAAACCAAACAATCATCTCACTACAACTTTCAATCACAAACATTATTAGAATATACATACATACATATACGTTACTTTGTTAACTACAATTTTCAAATTATTCCAGTCACGTTGAGTGAGATCTATGTCAAGTAGTACGAAAATTTTATTAGTTCCGGTAATTTCACAGTCCATCAATGTGAGACTAGTTTGAATTCGTTTAGGGGAAAAGTCACACCCTGCCCATAACTTTTAACATACATTGTGCAACATTAGTATTCTCATTGTGTATGTATCACATGTTACTCGAGGATGACCCTGACTTATCAGTGATTTCAAACTGTTGAGTTTTGAAAATTCTTCACTATATGAATGCCGAATATCATATTTTACCCACCTAAATAGATCTTTTCAACTAAAATTTAACACTGAAAAAGAGATTTATTAGAGAGATCAGAAGTAGAGTAGAATATCGTAGGTGGGAGATGTTAGATGTATAGTGCAAATTGGCTGCGGTTGGTGCATAATAATCTGCACCAATTCAAGCTTTTGCACATGGACTCCTGTATATATTTAACCTAGCTACACAATAATTTTTGGATTAACTAACTGCTACTTCTAGAGACCTTTAATGACAATTAATTATTATTGTTTTGTGGAGGTTGTATGATAATGTTGAAACTCAACAACAACTATGTCACTTTTTTATTATTGTTGCTTTTAGTGCATCACTTCCATGTAATAACACTTTACGTTGTACAAACTCCCATACGTGTGTAACCTTTTTCCCTAACTTATTTTCTAGGACCAATCAATTATTAAACCACCCCCTATCATATATAAACAATCGAGATATACATACTAATAAAAAAAACCCTAGTTAAATTGGTCAGACACCTTACTTTGGTAACTATAAAGTTTTAAGTTTGACTATCCGTAGAAGATATATTTTGAATTTCTTGATTTGAACTGTTTAGCTATTGTTAGTCTAGGTTGGTTTAATTCTGTGTTATCATTTGTCAACTAAAATCACAAAGTGCACTATACACATAATACAAGGGTCGATGTGACTTTGTTAGACGTCGTGCACATCATTGATTGCGCTTGTGTATAAGCTAGCGTCGCTTCACCGCTTGGGAGGATTCCTCCCTTTAGCTGTGACTTTGTTAGACGTTGTGTACATCATTAATTGCGCTTGTGTATAAATCAGCGCTGCTTGGGAAGGTTCCTCCCTTTAGCTTCTAGGGGTGGGTTGAGCTGACTATGTATGTATATACGGTATCGTATCACATATATATACTTTTAATAGTATGCAGTGTCAATCTTGTATACTATCTTTAATTTCGTCACTATAATAAAAATTATTATTTTTAGAGTATTATTGATTCTGTTACAATGTAGCATTGAGAACCACAGCTATACCGCTTAACCACAAGATCGCGCGGGTATTTTATTATTTATTAGTGTATATATAGGACTATAATTACTATAATTGATCTTAACACCAAGTCACCAACCATTTGATGACTTATTTTACACTCATAAAGCACAGTTTAATGAATAATTCACACAAAGTAAAGACAAACCTTCCCTAATTTCCATGCCTATATAGTCTATAGATATTACTGAATACCTATCCACACATCCATTTCCCCTCTCTCTCTCTCTCTCACCTAACAACCACTCCCTCTCCACCGCCCACCGCCGCCGGAAAAAATGTCTACGAAGGAGTGCACCCACCACAAGCAAAAGCGAAAGAAGCTAATCCGGCAGTGCTGCGCCGGGCTTCTCATCTTCCTCTTCGTCGTCCTCCTCACCATTTTAATCACCTGGGCGATTCTCCAGCCGAAAAAGCCGCGGTTTTATCTCCGGGACGCCACCATCTTCAACTTCAACGTCACCCCCCCGAACATCTTCTCCACCACCATCCAAATCACCGTGGAGTCGCGAAACCCCAACGACAACATCGGCATCTACTACGACCGCCTCGCCGTCTTCGCCGTCTACCGCGACCAGCAAATCACCTTCGCCACCGCCATCCCGCCGGTGTACCAGGGCCACAAGGACGACAACCTCTGGTCCCCCTTCGTCTACGGCAACAACGTCCCCATCGCGCCCTTCTTCGTCCCCACGCTCACCGCCGCCGAGGCCGCCGGCGGCGTCGGGATCATTTTCCGCCTCGACGGCCGCGTTCGGTGGAAAGTCGGCACCCTCATCACTAGCCGTTACCATATCCACGTCAGATGTCCGGCGTTTATTCCGTTCGGAAACGTCCCCGGACCCGGCGGCATCCTCGTCGGTAACGCCGTCAAATACCAGTTCGTCGAGAGGTGCGAAGTTAGCCTTTGACCGTCAAGTCAACGTCGCCGCCGTCAAGTATTATTACTACAGTGATCATTTTCCCTGTTTTTACTTTTTATTATTTATCATTTTATTCCATAATAATTGTACATTTTGCTATTGAAAAGAAAAACAAAAATATAGAAGTGACAGCAAAATTTACAATGATGTAAGGTTATGGAGGGGATGAGATTAATTTTTAAGGTTTTATAAATACGACAAATATGTATAATAATTGTTTATTATTTTTCTCTAGTCCTTTTTTTGAAGTTTTGATATTAGAAAAATGTGATGAGCACGTAGTGGATGAGGAGTCATGGAGGGTAAGCCATCACTTTCCATCTTTTTCTTACAATAATTCATATAATAATAATATAATATTTAATTTAGTTTATGTTAGTTTGGGTTTATTGTTTAATTATTAGTACTTTACTAAACACTAGCTAGATAGCTAAGTAGTGCAACTACACCTCAAGTTTACTAGGACTGAAGTGAGTGATTTTAATACGAGATAATTGTGTACAAAATTAGTTGTCTACTTATTACAAAGTGCGAACTATTTATATGGGCTAACAAATTATGTCAGGATGCCTTAACATCATAATGAGTAATGACTAATGACCTTGACAGACTAAGTTCTCGTGGATTTGGGGTCGTGCACTCTTGGCTGACCTCATACATTATTGATCGTCCAGATATTTATGTTGTCACATAATATTCATCAATAATTTAAAGGGTATAGATGTATTTAATTTTAGAAGTGAGATCAATTAATTTAATTATTATAGTAATTCAATTAATTTAGAAATATTTGATGAAAAGAAAGTTGAGCCCTTCACCAGTTACCTATGGAGTGTGGATATGCATTACAAATATGGATGGGTTTGGTCAATTGAGAGGTGTGAGCTGTTTTGGTCCACTCTAAGAATAGAGAAAGGGGCATGCATAATGTATCATATCCCCATGTGATTTTGGTCATGTTGACAGCCACATATACCAAACAATGACATCTTCTACTTAATATAATTCATATAATGTTGCTTATAACTTACGTTGTTAATAGTTCCCACAACGAATAAAGACAATGAGATATGAATGCAAAATTATAAATTCAAGTTCACACGGGTAGCTTAGTTGATTTTTGAGTAACAAATTGTGGACAGAAATGCATGATTCAACTGACAATTATAGTATGAGAGTTTTACCCTCTTGTAAGAGTGACTCTTTGTGGGCACCAGACACTAATAATCCTTCAACGTAATGAGCATAGTGAAATTTGAGCATAAAATAATGCGTATTTTGGATATGTGTGAATGTATCGCAAGTTTATTTATTTATTTATTTATTACATGACAAGAGAAACACATTATCACTATCCTTAATGTATATTGAGTAAATTCTACTCATGTGCAATAGCCTACAAGTTACACACAAGAAATAAATTATACTGAGTACGTAAACATTATTCATATGTATAGTACTAACCTACAAATGATACCAAAGAAATAAATAACACTATCAAAACCATCAATGAATTCAATGGAGGGGTGTAAGAATTTTCTTCATTTGGAGCGTGCAATGATGGGAAGGGAGTAACAAATTATAGGTGGCATATACTATCCGTTGGTGCACGAGACAGAGAATGTATTGATGATTTGCCTTACGTTAGACGAAAAAAACGGATTCTTTGAATTTTTTGGTCGTCGTTAGTTGTGTATTTTTCTATTGTCTTTGTGCAAATATTTGACTTTTTGTTTATGCTTTTAGTTTAATCAATGTGTAACATAGCTTGGTAGTTTCTATGGATGGAATGTATGTGTAAGCCCATTAAATTTACTTTAATGGGCTGAACAGATCTCATCTTTTTATATTTACAACAGACTCCTGCCAAGCTCAGCCCAGCCCAAAATGACCCGTTTATAAGTTTTATATATAGAAATTATATCTCTCATTAATTATTTACGAGGCCGGCCCTGGCCATGAACTGGGCTTCCAAAGCTTCAGTGGCACCTGGTTTACACTCCCAAATAAAAGGGAGTGGTTTCGAGCCTCAGTGGAGGCGACTGTAACAGAATCAGTAGTACTAAAAAAAAAAAATTTAAGTTTGACTCAGATGATAACTCTCTAGTGGCCGCATATTTCACCTGTTCGGAGTTCAATTTTATGTAAAATTTGTTTATAAATCAGCGGACTTCACCCAAAGCGCATTTTTAAAATAGCAAAATAGTAATTATTTATCGATCAGGACTCAACAAATTTTACTTGAAGTAGCGGTGAATTATAGATAATTACTTGTTGCATCAAATCTTTACATTGATTTGGCCTATCCAACAAAACTGACAACGATTATCCCACTGGCCACTGGCCCTCTCTTTTCGCTTATCAATTCATCCCCACCCACATTATCACAAAACTCTGCATCTTCCCCACCCTAAATCTCTGCAAATCAATCCAAAGAGTTTTTGAATCTCATCTCCACCCATCCATCCATGGCGAAACACAGCCGTTCACGCGGCGGCGGCAACCCATTCGGCTGCTGCTGCGGCTGTCTCTTCAACTGCATCTGCAGCTGCCTCTTCCAGATCCTCTGCACCCTCCTCGTCCTCGCCGGCGTCGTCGCGCTCATCCTCTGGCTCATTTTCCGACCAAACGCCGTCAAATTCTACGTCGACGACGCCGCCCTCTCCCAGTTCGATTTCTCCGCCGCCAACAACACGCTCTTGTACAATCTCGCCCTCAACATGTCGATTCGCAACCCCAACAAGCGGATCGGGATTTACTACGACGTGATCGAGGCACGCGCGCTCTACGGCGGCCAGAGATTCGCCGCCGTTAATCTCGACCCGTTTTTTCAGCCCACTAAGAACACGTCTGATCTACGCGCGGTGATTAAGGGCCAGAACCTGGTCCCGCTCGGCGACGGGGAGAAATCGGATTACTCGGCGCAGAAGAACAATGGGGCTTATCGGATTGATTTGAAGCTCTTTCTGCAGATTAGATTGAAATTTTGGCTTATCAAATCCAAGAAAATTAAGCCTACCATTGATTGCGCTCTCGACAATGTTCCCCTGCGCTCCAATTCTGGTAATTTTGAGAGAACAAAATGTCATCTTGATTGGTAGTAGCTTAGCTTCTTCATTCTTTATCATATTCTTTATGTTCTAGATTAAACAAAACTTCTACTTCCCTGCGTTTAGATTCCTTAGTGTGCATTTTTGCTTCTTGAAAATTTAAAAAAAAATTGTGTTTTTATCCTTTCTTGATTGCAATTATCTAGTAACTAGTGAAATCTGCCGTCACTATTTGTTCATAGCGGGACTTAAATCATTATTATCAAGTAAATAGCTTGGTTGGGTTTGTTATTGTTTGCAATTATCTTGTGGTTTAGTGTTGATGGGATGAGAATATAGGATTGATTCTTCATAAAGTTTTTGCCTTTTTATTTTGAATGGTAAAAAAGATTAAAGAACTGATTCAAACCTTTGAGAAAAGGGGATTAAGACTGAAGTTGCACGTTATGATTTGGACTATGTAATGGGACAAACGTTAGTTGCGACAAAAAGTGGTTGTGACATCCTGAAAAGGATATAAAGTGGTGGCCCCAAGTTTGGGTCTTGGGTTAAAGATTCAAATTTGAAAATGTGGGGTTAGTAGTATGCTAATGGGTTAGAGTTTTGAGTTTGAATTGTGCATTAATGGTCACTTTAATGAGTTCTCTCAAAGTGGGCTGACCCTGTGATGAGACGGGTTAGGGCTGCAAAAAAGATGTCATGCGAAGGAGCAGGCCTAGTCCGTTTTAATTAAAGTAGACTCTCTATTGTAGATTACTCGACCTAGCATAAGTTTGATTAAAGTCGACTCTCTATTGTAGATTACTTGACTCGACATAAGTTCATGTTCAAATATTCTCACCTTAAAGTTGTGCATTAAGGATTTTAAGGGTTATGTGAATGACTTATGTTGTTACCATAGATTATTTAACTTGATTTGAGTTTGAGTTAAAATACAAGACTTAGAATTGTGCATTTAAGGGTCATTAAGATGAGTTGGGGATGGTCTTCATCCTTGTTGGTGGATAGTACTGTCATGTAACGTTGTGTTTGTCACACAAGACTACATCTTGCCCCCACCAACTCGCAAGTGATGTGCTATCATGATAACTTGGTAATTGGCACATGCATTTGTTGTCATTCTTTTTATTTTTTTAATTTATAATCCAAGTTTCGTCAGATTAAATTTAAGACTCCATTAACTTGCTCCAAGGCCTTTAAGAGGTAAGTCGAATCAATTTAGTTTCAAGATTTAACACCAAACCGTACACTTTTACACACAAGGAGATCAATTGAAACCTAAATTTTCAGTACACAAGGAGACTAATCCAAACTTAGATTTTCGATGTTCGTGACAGGAACCAGACTCTTACTCACCCTATCGTGGAACGTATTCTTTCTTGTATCACAATTATTGTAATTTAATAATCAATTATTTTCTAATGTATCAACCATGGAGTCCATCCCATTCTCTTAAACATTGCTAAACCTAAAACATCAAACAAACATACCTAAGACTGGCATGCTTTACATCAAATAAGTTGTCTGCATCTCCAACTCCCTCCTTTATTATATTAACAGTTTGTTACCTACCCCATCCTTAAATTTTTTGCAGCCATAACTCTTTGAGAGACTTATTATTTATACACAATACGTCTTTGAGTTGACATGTACTCATATTGTATGTTATTAGTAGAGTTTTCAAGTGATGATTGTTTTAATCCAACTTGTTTAAAGCTCATATATTAAAATTAGGGATTAATTTCATTGAAGTTTCCTATTAAACAACTCAATATATTAATATAACTAATAAGCAAACTGCTAATGCAATTACAAGGTTAAAATTTAATTTTCTCTCGCGAACTGCTATAGCTATAGCTGATGCTTTTAGTTGAAATGGAACATGGAACACAGAGAACTACATATCAAAGGCTATGCATTCGCGTCTGATAAAAAAAAGGGTTTGCGTCACCTGATAAATATATATATATATATAGGGTCATGTTCAAGTGTGGCCGTGCTCTTAGGTGTGAACAGTGCGGCCTCACCACTATGTATACAGATATACACCACTCAGTGTTAGAAAATGCACCACACAAATATGCATCGTTAGGGACGCATCACCCAAAAACACACCACTAGGTATGCAAATATACACCACACAGTATTAGCAAATGCACCATTAGGGACATGAGAGTTATGGTTCATTATTTTGGGTGTGTGGTGTGTTTTATGGTGTTTTTGTATATTTTCATTGTGGTGTGTTTCTTAACATTGAGTGGTGTATTTCGTAACATTGAGTGGTGTGTGACCGCACGGCCACACCTAAGAGCACGGCCACATTTGATTAATATTCTATATATATATATATATATATATATATATATATATATATATATATATATATATATATATCTTGCGTCACCTGATAAAAATATATATATATATATATAAATGTGTAATCCAACTATCAAGCTAAAACCTTTAGTTGAGATGTAGCACGTGCTTCAATTTATTTTTTTTTTTTTTAATTTTTGGAATAAAGTCATAAAAATCCTTAGATTTCATTATAGTATGTTAGTGATTTTATGGGAATAATCATGAGAATTGGAAATGTTCTCAAAAAAAAAAAAATCATGAGAATTGGAAACGAAAAAAACAAGGGGAAAAAACTAATGGCGGAAGGTAAAATGTCAAAATCAAATATATACAAAAATAAAAATTCAAAATACAGTAGTGATACGATATACTAGGAGTCAGATCAATGCCGTGCTAACCCTCGCCGGCCGGCCGGGGGCGGTGGCGGCAATTTATACAGTTCTAACACCTCTGTCACCTTCTTCACGCGCCGGCGAGGCTGACGGAGTGAAGTAGGTCGGGGAAGTACACGGAGTGGAGAAAGGCGTCGTTTCTATATCCAAATGGCAATCACCGGCGGCCGTGGAAACCACCTCCGGCGATGTTCCCGGCGAGTCGCCGTCAGTTTCGAAGAAGTCCTCCAAGCTCCTCCGTTTACTATTCGTTTTCTTTCTGGGACCCTTTTCCACCGAAGAACAAACCGATTCCAAGTCTTCTTTCTCTTCTTCCTTGATCGTGAACAGAATCTTGGAGGGCCCGTACAGGCCGCCCTGGAGCTTCAAAAGGTCGACGAGCTCCATCTCGGGCGACTCGGGGGTTGACCCGGCCGAGTTGTGGAGACTCGGGGTGGAGCTGGGCTCGATTCTGGCGAGGCGAGTGTCAGTCTTGAGGCAGAGAAACAAGAAAAGCTCCTTAGAGGGGACGGAGAAGAAAGAGGACGACTGAGATTGGCTCTCCACGTCGCCGATCCCACTTTCCGGCGGCGGGATTCTACGGCGGAAGGCGCGGCGGCGCCAGAGCACGAAAACGAGCTGGGCGATGAGCGCCGCTAATAAGACAACGAAGATCGCGGCGAGCGCTGTGCCGAGTTTGCTTATACCGGCGGCCATTTTTACAGTAACTCTGAGGTTTTCATGCACGGAGAGAATGGGAAAGGTTTCGTGTTCGTGGGGGAGAGGATTGGACTGAAGTTTTAACGGATAAATTTCTTTGGGAATTGTGGAAGAGAGAGCGACGTGGACAGAAATTGTGTGTGACGTGGACTGACTTTTGAATTAAATGGGCGGATACAAAGTCATTAAGACACAATTTTTTTTTTATTTTTTATTTTTTAAATATAAGGGTTACCACAAAAATAGTACTAAAAATTCAGTCAAAATTAGAGACAACTTACATTTGAAAACATGAAAGTACTAAACCAACTTTCATGGGAAAATGCTAACATGTTCAAATAATTAACTGTTAAGATGTTGAGAGAGTTTTTCATTTTTAATTTTCATGGGAAATGGCATTTTTAGTTCCAATTAACATAAGCTATGAATTTATTGTCAATCCTACATAGAATATTGGGACACTAAGAAATTACGTGCTTAAATTAAAAAGAAGAAAAAAGAATGAAATCTTTGCTTCTCACCAATCTTGTGGTGTTAGGTACCTCTCACATTTTTTTCCTTCCACCACTTACCAAGAAGCTTCCTCTTGTCGCAGCCGTATTGATACTGCCAATTTATACTAAAATTGTCATTCAGCTTCATGCCAAAATACATAATCTTAAGTATTACCTTAGTTGTGAATTGAAGTTGTTAAGTATCATATATGGATAAGCCTCCACCATTGTTCCCATACCCTTTTTGTCTTTAAAATCATGTATATAAACTAGGTTATAAAAGTAAAGGGTTAAGCTATTGTGGCAACCCCAGCTAAATTGGTTGGACAATTAGCTTAATTATCATACTGTTTTAAGTTTGACTTTTCATGTGAATTATCTATTTGCATTTTTTGTTTGAACTAGTCCGCTAAGGGCAACCTAAGCTTGTTTGCCTCATTGTGGTCATTTACTAGACAAGGTTACAAGGCGTGCGGTCCTATGTCGGCTAAAATCACAAAGCAGGTTTCACCCAGAATGTGCATACATTCAAGTAGTTGTAGTTGCGAGATTTCCCACTCTACTCGTTCTCTAAACAAATGTTAGTAGCAACAATTAAAGCTTACCTATTCAACATTTAGTATGTAAATTGTGTATATTGAACTCGGGTCTATCTTACAAGTTGGACCCGGGTCCATAGAATAGTTTGCCGACATGGGAGGTTTGGGTTGGGTTGAGTTTTGTGTGCAAAACATTACAATTTGGTGTCTTGGGTCATCAGAAAAGGAAAGAGGATTCTTTGGAATGGGCTTTAAAATATTGGGCTTCTTGCTAAGCCCATTGGGCTACAGCAAGCGGTTTTAAGTCCAATCAAGGATTATGGAAAGCTTTAATGGGCTTAAAAGCCATATCGTAAGCCTCATGGACTATTTGATAATTTCCTCCGGGTAGATTCTTAAATTCAATTGTCATCTAGATTCTAAAGTTTTCAATATTCTAATTTCATCCTCAGGGTTATAGTTTAGTTTAAATCGTGCCCCTTAAATGTTCAAGTTTTTAATTTCGTCTTGAATGTTATAAAAAAAAAAAAGTTGGGTACTACGGCCTCTGGAATTTTATTGTCATGTCAGTAATTACAATTAGTCTAAAATCAAGTTACTATTTGATTTCATCCACTAATAACACTCTCTTATGTCGAGGAATATCCGAATTGTCCACCACCAGAATAGGGTGAATTGCACAAACTAGATCAAGTTCATGCAAGTCCCAATTGTGCTAGAGAAAAACCTTTTCTAGGAAGTTCATTGCTCTATTGTTTTCGCTATAGATATAATTAATTTCATCTGAATTTTTTAATTCTTTTTCAACTCATTATAATAGGCCGGCCTCAACAATATTCATAACTAGACTTTGGGGTAAGTTAATTTTGTAAGGGGTATAGTTTAAATGGATATAAGAATTTTTAGTGATTATATTATGAATTGATTTATAAAGCAAAAGATATATCGACTTAAAGATGAAAAAAAGAAAACCATAAAATAGAAGGTGGAGAGGAAACATGGCTTCCACGAAGTGCAGAAAGATGGATATTTGGGCTGGTGAGTGATGATGATTTTAATGATTATGTCTCGTACGTGCATATTCCATTAGGCTTCAGATACAAGGTTTTCCTAACCCAATAATTCTCAGCTGTCATGTATCCTCGACCAATTGTTTACTACAAATAATGTAATGATGGTCGTTTTTTTTTTTTTTTTCTTTTCTTTTTAGATGGTAAGGAAATCCGTAATCACCAACTCAGAGTGTGAACAAAATAAACTTGATTTCTATGTAATAATTCATATCCACACATGAGAGACTTGTACTAGGAAGACCCTGTATATTGAGTTTAATCGAAAAAGTCTTGACAAAAATTTAACCGAGGTATAAGAATTATGTTTTACTCACTTGACCATTCTTTTTGAGACATGATGATTGTGTTTTAATTTAATCCGGCAACAACTCCACTGTCTCATCCATCGTCATCATCAATGCTCCATTAATCTCATACATGTATAAAATTAGATGCCATTTAGGTCGTTTAATTTTAAAATATATGGGATTATGCTAATCGTGAAAACAAATAAAGTGGGACAATTTGTTTGGGTAGAGGAAGTATATGCTTCATTTAGTTGCTAATAGCAATTGGGTTATAGGAAATTATCTCAATCCAATATGTATTTCAATAGTGAAACTCGTCGAGGATTAGTTTTCGTTAGTCCATGGTAGAGTACAATTCAAGAGGAAAAAGAGAATGAAATGATGATCTGCCCTATACACATATATAGTAAATGTTTGCCCTCGGTGCATAGCTAAGTAGTCGAAAGGTTGAGTGAGAGTGTAGTCCCCAATGAATACTGGGGTTTGAATTCTCACTGAGGAAAGAATAAACCTTGAGAAAGAAGCAAAGCACTACCCTACATATATTGTGGTGTGGTGGTGGTGGTGTGGTGGTTGTGATGGTGGTGTGGTGGTGGTGGTGATAGTGATCGTGGTGTGGTTGTGTTGGAGTAGCTATGATGGTTGTGATTGTGGTTTTGCGGTGGTGATAATAGCTAGCTGTAGTGGTAATAATAATATTGAAACTAGAAAAGAGATGAGAGAAAATATAAATATAAAAAAAATAATGAATTCCAAAAATGTGTTTTGATTAAAAATGTGGAGACATTTTTCATCAAATTGAACTTTTTTCCGTTGTTAATATTTTTTTCACTTTATTTTTCTTGAATACTTAGAAAGATATGAAAAAATGACTTCCAATTTTCCCTAAGAAGAAAACTGAAGCAATATAATTTTGGTGTTCATGGAGTGTATTTATTATTATACAATTATTAATTAAGATTATTAAAATATCAATAATTACAGAAAAAAGGTAAGGTAGCCACTTAAAGGTACACCTATAAAAGGTGCATGGATCAAAGTACTCTCAGATATGCAAAGTTTAAAAAAATCACTCTTAAAAGAGTGCAAAAAAGCTATTAACTTTTGTGTTAAAAGGGCTGTCCACTTTCTGTATTAATTTATATACTTTAGAATTAATTCCGAAATTTTATACATAAATCCATGGTGGAGCTAGCTTAGGATCTTCTTTCCATTCCCATCAGCTTTTAAGGTTAAAAAAAAAAAAAGATTCCTGAACTCAATCTGAATGTTTATGAAATTATCTTGTATTAATTACCCCATTTGGTAAAAGCTTATGACCTTACATTTATGGTTAATTACATTTTATTATAATTATGTGAATAATTTGATTGTTCTATCAAACAAAGAGGGAAAAAGGGAGACTAGACATTAATCTTGGCATTGCCATCACAAGAAAAATGGGGGATATAAAAAATTCACATCTCTCAATCAAGGCGAAGAGAGAAACTTAGCTTGTCATAAAATTTGTGGCTTTATTTTGTTTTATAAAAGTTTAACTATATGTGAGTGTATCACACTGTCGAGGGTAAAACTTAATTACTAAAGACCACAATCTTCCTAGCCGAAGGAATATGAATCTTACCGTCATCAAGAATTCAATCTTTAAGTAAATCGGGAGAGACATAAAAGACTCTCATCCCACGGTCATGGTAAATAGAAAAACTTGTCATAAAATCTGCAACTAACACTATAGAAATAAGCGTGAAGGAATATATGCTTAATTGCATTTTTTTAATATTTCTTAAGTAGTTAGGTAAGAAATAGATATTGGACCCTTTAAGATTGAGGCCCTGTGTTGTTGGGCATTATGCACGGGCCAAAAAATTGGCCTTGGAGAGAGAGAGAGTGTGTGTTTGTGACACATTCAAAAAGAAGAGTGTGTAAGCCATTAGATTCACAGCTTTGGTGGCCAATGATTTTCTTTTTCACGTTTCATCTGAATTTTCCCAGCTTTCACTTCATCATTCTATACTTTTCATGCATTTTAGTTGTTTTCCATGAACTCTGGCAAAAGAAGTCCCAATGTAGTGGGTTGTCAATGTCATTATAACAGATATATAATAATTAATTTTGCAAAAAGATCAGTACGTGGTTGTTAAAAATGGTTAACTATGTTTTTTTTTAAACTATTCATTTGCTATAAGTGAAAACACAATAAATTACGTAACAAAAATACTCTTATAAAAGAGAGCTTATAATAATACTACGTAATTGTGGTTGTTGTTGTTGTAGTAGTAGTAGTATTATATTATTTCAATTGTAATAGGATAGCGACTCTAAAGATTGCGATGACGAAGCACAATTAGTTGCTTTTCAAAATCCACACTCTTTGAGAATATAGTGGAGTTTGCTAGCGCAATTCTCAACAAGAATTTGTTGAAGCAATAGAGAAGAGAACCTAAAATTAGGAAACCCCAACCCAAGCATGATAAAGGGAAGAATTCACCAATATAATTATCTCAGTCTATTACTCTATTTTGTTCTTGATAAATACGAACTATTGCACCCAACATATAATATTACGATATTAATTCACATCAATATAATTACTTGGGGGTAGAGAGTTCAAATTCAAGAAAAAAGTGGGGAGAATGGGATTCAAAGAAGTTGATCATAAAAATGGGAAAACTTAAAAAGGAGAGATAGAAAAGATAGACCAACATGGAGAAGCCAGCTTCTTACTCATGGTATAAAACATCAAAAAGGTGAAAGAATAGCTAAAGTTTTTGGTAATCAGAAGTTAGATTTTTATTTTATTTTCTTTTTTAAGGAAAAGAGAACAAAAAAAGTAAATCATAGTATATATAGCCAATGAATATGATGCTTCTCTAAGGACATCATATTAACTTGCTTTCGATCATATCATTCATGGTCCTACCTTAATCATTTATTTATTATCTCGCCAATCGATTTAATTAAATCTTTTACATTTGATATCTTGTATTCTATCACTGTAAAATTAATTTGATTCATTTTGAGTTACACGAACAAAACTTGACTCTTACTCAGGAGAAAGACAAGAATCAAGCTTCCAATATTATAGCTTAAGATAAGAGAAAGAACTATTTAACATGACACACAATTCAACCATTTACGATAATCGAAATTTTGTTCTTGTAACTCAGGAGACAGCTAAGAGCACTCTTTAACATTATGCACAACCCGACTTTTATAAGGACCAAATTTTTGATATTACAATTGCATTAACAGCCTGCTAATTAAATTCTTTTGAAACCATAATAGAGTGTGTAATTTTAATTAAAGGGGTGTAATCTTTTTAAAAGCTACAAGTAGACGACAAATTCCATTCTTATGGTCTCAGGTTTAATTTAAAGACATGAAGATAATGATCTTTTGGAGATTCTAAAGTAGAGAAACACATCTTTAAGGTTTAAAGGGAGATTCTCATCGATGTTCTTCAACATGAACATTTATTTATTTATTTTAAAATTAACTTTAACTTTTTATTTGTCTTTATCAAATAATTGTATTTTAATTCCGAACCCCTCCTATTATTCCACAACTTTACATAATGCTTTCTGGAGATAAGAATGTTGGGGTTACTAAAATCAAAGTGAGAAAAAGTTAATTCCTTTGCAAAACGCATCACAAGCCATGAAAAGTAGTGCTGCCCCTCCATCCTCTCCTCTCCTCTTTTGATATATATTTCTGTGGGAAGATTTTGCTTTATTTTTTATTTTTCAATTTTTTTTTTTTTTGGTTTTTGGCAATCCTTAATAAAGCACAAAAGTTGCACCTCCTTTGCACAGCCGTTAAGTAATGAATATATCTCACTCTTTAATCTTGGTTTCTACCATGGGTTATTGAGGAATATAATAGTATATCTTTTTTCACTTAAGTACAGTGTTAGATATGGCTTAACCTTGAGGATGAGTTAAATTTAGGGGCTAGTCTTGATTTAACCTAGGCTTGGGTATCATCAAGTCTCTATTTTAGAGGATCGATAGCAGCCGGACCTCTATATGACAATCTTAATTCAAAATTTAAAATTTCTCAAACATAAACGATTAACCCTATGTGATCAATCCAGAATATTCAGTTCTCATCTGATTATCAGTTAGTCAGGATTTCTGTCATGGCCGACCCTTCTTTTTCTCATGACGGATCTATTGGTTCCTCTGAATGGACCGTCTAAGATGTTGCTACTGCATCTTCTTTGCCAATTGCTATGAATTCTTTATCCATTGCTCACCGCTTTGTCAGTTTAAAATCAGTTCTCATCAACCCTATTAGCCCTTAGCCGGTTTGTGCTTAATTAGTTCAAATAGGAGTATATACTCAACAAAGTACAATTAGTATTTTGTATGCAATTTAATTTTGATATTGTTTAATGTCTACTTTGTTTATCATTTTCGTAGGGGAATTATGTTGCATTATTCCGGCCTCAATTTTATAGATATATCAATTAATTCCATTGCCCGGCTTTATTTAATTAGTGCCATCATTGTCTCACATCACTCACTAGCTTTGCCCCATGTTGAGCAATACACAAATTCGTTCTTAACTTAAAAATCATACTTAGCCACTTCACTTGCTTTTAATATAATAGAATATATTATAGTATATATGTGCATTATATGTAGTGGAATTCTCGTACTGATGATATATCCAATTAATATTTTATCTAAATGTTCTTATTAGTTAATGATAGAATGAATAGTACACTTCAGCCACTTCTTGTTATATGGCATTCAATATCCTCTCTGTACTATCCATTGGGTGGAGGTTACTAATTAGAGGACCAAATTGAACACTAATTATTATGGAAGTATAAAAAAATAAAGTTGTACATCTGTTAATTGCTAATTATAGCTTTTGACGACAACAGTAAACGTTTGATCATAATAATTAATATCAAAGCATGTCATGAGAGATGCATCAACATTTTACCCCTCGAAATATGAAGCTATATATAACTTTTGGTGCAGCATCAACATTTTACCCCTCGAAATATGAAGCTATATATAACTTTTGGTGCAATAATAAGTGGTTGACCTTGAGACTATCTAAATTATGTTGACGTCAATGATATGGTTTTAATTTTAGTCTAAAATTTACAAAAGTAAATATATAAACTTTCTTACTAAAGTACTGACCATTTGACTATAATGATTTCGATCACCACTTTGGTTCTTGATTTCCAATTTCATTCATCCAATAATAGTCTTAATATCAAATTTCTACCTATTTTAGTTTTTCATAGAACATTATTGGGTGAAATTAGAAGCAAGAATCAAAGTGGTGAAATCACTATAATCATATTTTTACAGTACAATACAATGTCATGTTATATGTTAGGATCACTCACTTATCACTACGCTAAAGTACAGTTACAACTAGTAGCAAAAACATATCTTTATTTCCTTATATTTAACAAGTGTAGAACCTACATATAAAATTTCATAATGATCGGAGTAGTGTAAGTATGGTTTTTGCTCATTTTCCCAAAACTGGTCCAGTGAGAAGGATATTTCGGACCAAGCGCAAAAAGGTAATTTTCTGTGTTAATTCGTGGACCTTTTTGACCAAAACTTTTTATGGACATTAAGTACTATAAGTTGGGGTTCTACCATAAAAATTTCAAGTGAAAAAGAGTTCGGGAACTATTTTTACCGGCTCAATCTTTCGGACTGCGCCAGAAATTTTCTGGCAGATTTGGGTGGACGCCCCAGTGGACGCGCGTCCACCGTGCGTCCACTGGCGTCCAGTGTTTTTTGAAAAAAAAGCCGTAGGAGTGGACGCCAAGGTGGACGCGCGTCCACCATGCGTCCACTGACGTCCAGAATGTTCAATCCAAAATTTTCAGTCCAAAGAGTTTGGGCATGATGTCAAACTATGTCTAAGTTGTTTTCCAACTGTACTATCTCCCAAAATATTTACGTATGTATGTGATACAATATTTGAAAGGCTTATGGGCAAAAGAGATCTATTTTCGAAAGAAATATCGGGTTTGGAAAAATTATGTACATCACTTTAGAAGAAAATATTGTTGTTGAGAGATAAGTACAACTCTGGTGGCTTGGGGAACTGTGTTGGAAAGCCTGTGAGTAAATAAAAATGTTTATAAAACTTACGTCGAAAGAACGTATGCTATTTTGGTAAACAGGTTGTCAAAACCTTATTTTTGAGGAAAATACTACTTTTAATGAGTGAGTACCTTACATGAGAATAATGAGAAAATGATGATTGAAAGGCCTAAGGGCACTGAGAGTATTTTTAAAATCCTTCTTGGGCTGATGAGATAGCCGATTTCAACTACTGGACTCAAATGAGAAATATGTCCAAAAGAAATGATTTGAGAAAGAAAAACTGAAGGAAGAATCATGTTTTCAAACCCTTAGTTTCTAAAGCGAGTTGAGGAGGACCTTGATTGACCCACGGGTGGCTTTAAGTGCCATGGCCCAGTGGTCGTTTTGAATATTGTATGACCAGTTCATACTGCAGGGCGAAGTCTATTCGCCGAGTACTATATAACTCGTAGGATGAGGTATTCCTATGGGGATGTGCACATTTAAGGTATAGTTACTCCAGAAGTTCGGGTAGGTGTTGGTTTTTATGGACCTAGCTAGGCCAGCTAGGAATCATTTTAACGAACCTTACGTCCAGGGGATCAGTGTTAGACCGGGTGATGACCACTGAACCCGAGTTCGATGATCCAAGTGGTCCGAGAGGGAGTTACGAGAATGCTCCAAAGGCCTCACGCTTACTAACCAGAAACTAAGGAGGTTTTAAAGATGAGAAAAGAGTTACTCGGTAACGATTTGAGAAGGGAATGATTCTATCCAAAATGTGACGAATTTTGAGCACGGAAATGTGCTGTCGAACTTCCTTTTGAGTTAAAATGAGGGAAACTACTGGGAATGAAATATTTTTACAAACTTGTCTGAAAAACAGAAAAAATGTGTTTAAGTGGCAATGATGCCGGTACCTTTACATGAGAGAAGTTTACGTGTTGAGTTAGTCTTACGCCTCATATTATATTATCTATTACTGTTAACTTGATTACAGGTAGAGCTATAACCCGTGGGTAAATTTTTACAACTTACAAATTATTATTATTTTTGAAACCTTTGTTTATTTTCGAGTGACCATGGATATCCTTACTTAGCCGTCGCGCTAACTACACTTCATTGTGTCATCTATTAGATGCAGTCTAGCGTGAGCTCTGAATAGGATGGAAGTCGAGGTTGAAGACTACTCTGTCCTAGAATAGACACCCTGGAGAATTATTTCCATATGTATATATCTGGATATTGATATGGTTATTTGAGGTTGTAAGTTTAGCCTTAGCGTTTGGGTATAGGAAAGATACCTAAGCGTGGCGGTAACACCCAGTTTTCTGCTGGTTAGACGCTTCCGCAATGTATTATATTTTAAGGATTTTGTAATAAATCCAAGTGTTGAAAATTGGGGTGTTACAGTTCTTAAGTCTTCATAACACGTAGGCCCTCAGATTACATTCAAAAGACATCTCAAATAGTACATCTCACCACTTCCAGGAGGAACATAAAAAACTCGACCAATTGAGAATCCTTATTGTCTTGGAACAAATTCCCTTGTTGCTTGTTTCCAAACGAACTTTGTTGGCATATCTGCATAAGTTAGTTGCTTTGACTCAGGATAGTTTTTGTTTGCCTCAAGCCAAGCCAGAAACATGCTATGTTTTACCGTATGTCATTCTACAATGACATCTATTAGAGCATCCTCATCAAAATAAATACTTTGTTCATTTGACAGATGAAAATTCAAGCGCTCTATAGGAGGATATCTGTACTGTATTTCAAAATCTAATATCCTCCAAACATCTCTACATTAACATAATATAGTAATATTTTTTTGAAATACTATAATATACTCATATAATAATTTGATTGTTGGATTTTTTTTTTGAATATTATCATTAGAGGAATTTAATTACGTACATTAACATAATATAGTAATATTTTTTGGAATACTATAACATACATCATATAGTAATTTGATTGTTCGATTTATTTTGAATATTATCATGAGAGAAATTAAATTTAATTACGTAAATTAACATAATATAGTAATAATTTTTTTAATATTATAATATACATCATATAGTAATTTGATTGTTAGATTTTTTTTTGAATATTATCATGATAGGAATTTAATTACGTACATTAACATTATATACTAATTTTTTTTGAATACTATAATATACATCATATAGTAATTTGATTGTTGGAATTTTTATTTTTTTTTAATATTATTATGAGAGGAATTTAATTACGTATATTAATATAATATAGTAATATTTTTAATACTATAATATACATCATATAGTAATTTGATTGTTGAGATTTTTTTTTGAATATTATCATGAGAGGAATTTAATTACGTACATTAACATAATATAGTAATATTGTTTTAATACTATAATATACATCATATAGTAATTTGATTGTTGGAAATTTTTTTTTTTGAATATTATCATGAGAAAAATTTAATTATGTATATTAACCTAATATAGTAATATTTTTTTAATACTATAATATACATCATATAGTAATTTGAGAGATACTATAGTAATATTTGTTATTTTTTGATGTACACGGTCGAGACAGTCACACACAAATTTTTTCCTAAAACTTTTATTTGTTATCATAAATAGTAATAGATGTCTAAAAACAATTTAGTTTTGTTTCTAAATATTTTTCAACCCGTAAATGTAGCACAATCAAAACATCTCTAGATCATTATTTAAATAATAGGTCCATAAATCCATAATAGACTTTGTGATTCAATATTTGTAGCTCTCCCGTATGGGACTTGTATTCAAAAAAAAATAAATTTCTTATTCTTCTTCGTTTTGAATTGATAGATCTCGAGATGATGCATCATTCTTAAATATGTGAATTCCAATTAATTTAATAACATTATATTTAAATGTGAGACATTTACCCAATAACATTATATATTTTTTCAAACTCCGCAAATGTAAGTTAGTTCAGTTAGTTCAATTAGTTCATTTTTATGTTAGTTTTTCTTCAGTTATGTTATTAACGTAAATTAATTTGTATTGAGCTCATAATATTTAAATAATAACTATTATTTTAGATTTGTAAATTTTTATAATTTATGGTATTTTATAAAATTTGTTCAAAGCATTTGTACTACAAAACTTTTAAATTAATGCAATAATACTTATATTTGTTATTAGTAGAGTGCAAAAATCATAACAATGATATATTATACCTTTCCCATTTTTAAACTTTGAAAACCAACATCATTTATGTAGAAAGAAATTTATATATAATAGTAATAATATTGTAGTTATTTTTAAAAGTTAGATGAAGTAACAAATTAACATGCAACAATTTTTTTTGGTGAACTTTTGACATGCAACAATGATTCAATATGTATATATGTATTATAGTTATTATTCTCTTTTTAGCAATATATATATATATATATATATATATATATATATATATATATATATATATATATATATATATATATTCGAATCAAATTAAATTATTTTTAATTTTAACAAAAATATCTATAATACAAATTAAAATTTAATTTTAATTTTAATAAAACAAATGAAATTAAAAATATCTATAATACAAAAATATTAAATTCAATAGAAGATTTCAATTTTATCTTATTAGAATAAATTAAATTTGACATATCTATTTTAGAATACTATAATATACATCATATAGTAACTTGATTGTTGGAATTTTTTTTAAAAATATTATCATGAGAGGAATTTAATTACGAACATTACCATAATGTATTAATATTTTTTAATTACGTACATTAACATAATATAGTAATATTTTTTTAATACTATAATATATACATCATATAGTAATTTGATTGTTGAAAATTTCATTTTTTTTAATATTATCAAGAGAGAAATTTAATTATGTACATTATCGTAATATAGTAATATTTTTTTTAATACTATAATATATATCATATAGTAATTTGATTGTTGGAATTTTTTTTTTAATATTATCATGAGAGGAATTTAATTACGAACATTACCATAATGTAGTAATATTTTTTTGGAATACTATAATATATATCATATAGTAATTTGATTGTTGGAATTTTTTTTTGAATATTATCATGAGTGGAATTTAATTACGTATATTAACATAATATAGTAATATTTTATTAGAATACTATAATATACATCATATAGTAATTTGATTGTTGAAATAATTTTTTGAATATTATCATAAGAGGAATTTAATTACGTACATTAACATAATATAGTAATATGTTTTTTTGAATACTATAATATACATCATATATATATATATATATATATATATATATATATATTAAAAATACGGAAGATTAAAATATTTTGAACCATAATTGAATTGAATGGTATAATAACTATAACTTTGTTTAATAATTATTACTTTTCATGGGAATGTTTTGTTAATATATGTACATAAATATGGAATCCATACAGGAATGGAATTGAATAAAATATTTTATTAATTTCCATGTATAATAAGGAATGGAATCATATTTTGAATATTTTATCAATTTTAGCCATAAATAAGGAATGATAAGGAAAGCTAGAATTTTCTTATAAGGAATTATTATATAATATTATGTTGACCGATTTCAAAATTTTTGGACTAAAATGAGCGGGAAAGCTAGCACTTCTGTTTTAATATATATATAGATTTGCACTCTACCAATTACCAGGATCAAGTGGTCACCATTATTACACCAAAAGTTATTGCTAATAGCAACGACAGTAACTTTATTTTTGTATACTAGCAATAGCAGTCAAAGTCACATTTCAGTGACAGGATATTGGATTTGACCCTCCAAGCTTACACCCAAACTATATATACTTTAGAAAAAAAAAAAAAAAAAAAAAAAAAAGACTCTAATCCCACACTTTGAGACAATTAGTAAGTACACGCACTACAATGTTCATCTATACTTTTCTCAACCTGTTGAAGCACAAAGAGAGGCTCGAACTCATGGCCTTTCATTTGAGGAAGGCCACTACATGCCATTTGAGCACAAGGTGCTTGACCAACTCAATATAATTCAAATTAGAGAAAATATGAATGTTGTATGGAAAAAAAAATTATTGCCATTTTAAGTTGTTGAAATGAGGATGGGAGGAAAACTTAGAGGAGCAACCTAAGTACACTTTAAGAATGCTTTTATCTTTAATTGGGTGTTGAATTAAGGTGTAATTAGATGCTTTCTAGCTAGGGATGCATGTTAACTAATTAAGTTGGTGAAATTCTTTATTTGTTAGTTGATCTGTCACCGACATATCGTCTTGTTGTACATATTTCCTTGTCTCTTTTTCGTTCCCTCATTTCTTAGCTTTTCCTTTAACGTTAACTCATGAAAACAAAGTTTTCCTTCTTTTGAATGAGGAGGAACAAAACCACTTATCTGATCTCTTCTTCTTCTTGTGTTTTTTTCCCCAAGAGTTTTTACAGACCAAAAGCAAAAAGCGTGAAAGTGTTTTTCACCTTTGGCTTTTTCTTTATTTCCTTTCATTTCCTTTTTTGCTTCACAATTTTACTCACTACTCTTACCCCTTTTTTTTCTTCTTTCTTCCTTATTTTCTTCATTGTGTTTTATTCATCATAAATTAGGACAAAAAATCGATTGACTCATAACTATAGATTGATGCTATGATATACGCAATGTTATATATGTCTCATATGTTATTAAAAGTTATAGGTATTGAAATGTAATTATTAGGGTTTATTACTAAATATAGTTATTTGTGTAGTAGTAATAAAACTGATTGGGTGACTGGTATGCAAGTATATAAGAAAATAAAGTTATATTTTCGCTACTAGCAATAACTTTTGATTTAATAATAAACGGTTAATCCTTACAGACATATATGAAAATTCATTAAATATTGATGTTGCCAATTCTAATGTTCAGTATCTTTAATTTAGAATAAGAAATTAGTTCATAAAATATTAACAATAGTTCACCTCATATCATAAGACATAGTAATTAGTGGGGGAGGAACATAAATTAAAATTTTAGAATATTGTATAGGTTGATATCATAGGAAAATATATAGGTTGATATTAAAAAATAAAAGCTATTTTTTCTTTTTCTTTTTCTTTTTCTTTTTTACCCTCTTTACTTTCTTGCAAAAACTCAACCAAGCTTCTCTTTTTATTTTGACACTATGGCAAAATAGTAAAAATTCCTTACATGTAAAGTAGGTAATTATATACTGTTTACTTCTTTTTTTGTATTGTATTATAACTATATATTTTTTCACTAGAGCACTTTTTTTAAATGCATTCTCATGAGCATTGATCCAATATTATGCAACAAGAAATTGTATATTTGTATGTAACACACATTCATTATTTTATATATTTTATCGTTAACATATAACTTAGTGTTGTTATTGAAAGGCTAGTGCATGCCAAGTGAAACTGAACACGCATTTTAGATGAAACTTACATTTCGATCTTAGTGAAAAAAGAAACACAATGAGGCTATAGAATGTCAAACTTGAGACCTTATCTTTACCAAACCAATTCAACTAGGGTTGCTCCTTTAAGGTATTTTCTATGACGATTAGGAAAAAAACAAAAGTAGAATAATTAATTCAATTGAGGCAAAATAATAATAATAATACACCAAATTACTTGCTCATATTTTCCTCCATTTTTTGGGTGGATATTTTAGCTATACGGATGTGTAGAAAAACTCCATATATCCAGTTGATGTTAATGAAGAAAATGTAACAAAAACTTGTGAACATGAATCATAATATATCATACAAAGATTATATCTTCTTCTTCCTCATGATGATTCTGGATTTTGAAGTTAACGCATCTATCAACGCTTTCAACAAGCCCTAAATTATCAACCCCATCTCCTCCACCACAATCATCTTCTTCAACTAACCTCTCATGATCGTCATTAATGGAGATATTCAAATCCAAAAACCCGCAAGAGCTCGTGGTTTCCTCCCCGCCGGACGACGACGTCCCCTTCTCATCCTTGTTGTCGTCGGAAAACGCGTTTTCCGACGAGGATTTCTGCTTAATCGGCGGGGAGCAGGCTCTGGACCGAGAACTGAAGCTTTCGCAGCTTAAGATGATAATGGCGTCGCTGAAACTCAATTCCTCGCCATTGAAACTTATCTTTCCTCTCTGGATTGCCTTTTTGAGTTGCAATTGGGAACAATAGTCCACTTGCTCCACATCTTCCACCATGAAAACGCGGTGGGGGTTGGTTATAACCGCCCGAGAAAACCGCTCGATATAGCTGGAGCTCTGCTCGTCGCGCGTTCTCTTGTGCCGGAAATCCTCCGATGAGGACGAGAAGGCGCTGAGGGCGATGGAGATTAGTTTTGAGGGTGAGCCAAACACGGCCTTAGCTAATTCTCTCGCGATTTTCTCCTTGGCCTGAACATCGCCGCCTTTGAAGAACAGCCACGTCTCTTCTTTGACGTCGTCGTTTCTTGATTTCTCCTTTCTCTTCACAATCCCCGACCGGCACTGCAAAACCGTCGCCGCAATTTCCGGGATTATGTCCTTCTGCCATGGCACTTTTTCCTCCAATGCGTTGCACAGAATGTTGAGATTCTCCGCGCTCAGCTCCTTGAACTTTGGGACGTAGTATTCGGTTTCCATTGAAGAAGCCGGGGTGGAACTGGAATTGGGATTGGAATTGGGATTGGGGTTAGCCCAGAATAATGCTGTTCTTGCAGGATGATTATTCATGTTCTCAGGAATGTACATTCTCAAACTAGGGTATTGTTGATCGTACGAGAAGAAAGAAGAAGACGATGATGGGGGTGGGAACGTTAAGTTTCTCTCTAGTAATGGTTTGTGCTCTGAACTGCAAATCGAATTCCATTTCTTGCACAGCTCTTTCACTGAAACACAGTTCTGAAGAACAAAAAAACGACAGTCAAATCAGGATGCTGAACTCGATTCTCGAACAGCCAAGGCATAACGCCAATGGCAGGATGTTGGACTGACTCTCTGAGCAATAACTGGATTACTAGTGAATTGACTGATAAAAATCGTTTTTTTATTAAGTACCTGATCATGAGTGGTGCTATGGAGCCTTATGCTTTCATCTCTGAGCCAAGGAGGGAGGCTAGACAATGTGGATTCACTCATAGAATGGGTTTTCTGTAAACTCAAAGCTTCAACTTCAAACTTGGCTGAACAATCAGCACAGCAGTTTAGCTGCTTCTCCTCCTCATTATTATTATTATCATCACCATTTTCAAGAACCATCCAAGAAGATCCATTATTTTCTGATGATTTCTTGTTTCTGCGTTCAGCAATGGGATCACTGAATGGAAAAAGTATGAAGATGTGGTCAAGATCAAGATCAGATCAACTAACTATTCAAGAATGAATCATGATTTGGGAGTACAGTGGAAAGGGAATAGGAAAGAATTAATTAATTAAATTATTATGTTATGAAAATTAGAAAGCTAAGGGAAAAAGAAAAAGTCATGGTCTGCAGGCACACCAAACAACTATGAAGAACAACAAAAACAAGAAAGAGGTAGTAGTAGTCTTTTGAGGCAGAATAGATGCATATTGAAATATGAAAGCAACTACAACTTCTACTTTTTCTCTTAACTTTTTCTTTATCAAGTATTTTTTCTTTCTTTCTGCACTAAATCTTTTGCCAGAAACGAATGACAACTTTATTTCCTTATACTTGCGTAACAGTTAGGGCAGGATCCTGGTCCGAGCCAACGCCCAACAAAAATCTTTGATTGAAGTAAAAGCAAAAGAAATTTTACCTTTCAGAAGGGTTGAGGCTCAAGCCCAGACTTCCAGCAGGCACAGTGATAGGATGCAGGCCCCAAACAGACTCCAATGAGTGGTGCCCAGTTTTGCACCTCATGAAAGTCTGAAAAGTTGCAATTCCCAGAAGCCAAAGCATTCCATGCTCACCAAAACTGCAGATTAGTCTCCCAATCTCCATGATCATATGCTCCACAGAACAGTAGCCCCCTATTATTCTGCCATGACTCCCAGAACTAGCCTTATAATCAGTGATCCATTTGAGATCTCCCAGGTACAAAACAACCCCTTTTGACACCAAACTCTTAACAAGGCAACTTAACTCCCCAATCTTTTGCTCAACCTCTTCTCTCCTGTTATTGGCAAACCCAGAAAGAGGGACACTGATGAACTTGACTTCTTTTAAAGGCTCACCCACATCTCCATTGTCAACTCTCTCTCTCACTCCTTTGACCACAGCTTCTAAGCTGGGAAGACACTCACCCACCACCACAATACTCCTCCTCCTCCTATTCATCATGCTGTTCACCACACTCATCACATCTTCATTCTTAGCTAATAGGGATGAAGATGGAGAAGACTGGGAAAGAAACAGGCTAGTACTAGTCCTGGTCTTAGTGTTTTCTTTAGGGTTTGAAGAAGGAGGAGAAGGAGAAGAAAGTTCTAGAGAAACTGCTTGCTCAACATTACTCTTAACCTGAACACTAGAAAACCCAGCCTCCCTCATAACCCTACTCACACTAGGGTCATCCAAAATGGAGATGATCAGCTGCTCCACCTCGATCTTCACGGCCAGAACCGGCTGCTGTTGGCTCTCTATCGACCCGCGTCTCTGGTGCGCCTGGGCGCGCTTGAAGGCGGCCCCGAGGGCGTTGGAAATGGAAGGGCTCTGGCTCTGAGGCCCGAACATGGGGCTAGAAGAGGAAGCGGGGAGGCGGTTTAGGGCAACATTGAAGCAAAGCTCCAAAGCTTTGCATTGGAGAGGATGAGAATGGGATTGAAGGCAGGCCCTGCGAAGCAGACCCGTAGGAGAGGCAAGCATGGTGTTTGCCACGTGGAGAGGGGTGACCTGAGCGTGGCCGCGCCGCCTAGCGAGCGCCATGGCTTGTTTTACCACGGTTGCAGCCTCTGGGGTTAGGGTTTGCTGCACTGTACACCCTCCTGTTCTCATGATGATGATGATGATGTTTTCACTTCAAAAATATAAACAACGAAAACTAACCAGAGATAATTAATTGAGAAGCTAAGAGTGGGAAAGAAATATTGGTTTCATGGGTGGAGGGTTTGTTGTATGGAGATTGGAGGGTATGAAGAATACCAAATTGTGTGGAAAGAGGGGGAGAAAGAGAGGGAGAAAGACTATAAGAAGAGGTGGGGGTGGGGGTGGGTGGGGTGAGGGGGTAGGGGGTAGGGGGAGGACCTGTTCTTTTCTTGAGGGTGAGGTAAAATTTTGGGGTCCAAAGAGGGATTTTGTAGTGGAAAGTGGAATGCATGTGCTGACTAGGAGGAGGAAGGAATGCACCAGAATCAAAGGTGCCTCAGCTTTACTCTCTTAATACATAATGCCTGTAAATACAAATAGTCATCTCCTGGGCTCGAAGAGCCAAGTTTAGCATCCTACTATTAAAATGTGACGATTGATTTTACGGTCAGTCCGTCACGAGTTAGCTAGACAGCTGGTCAACACAACTGTAAAACAAAAGAAATAATAATCTAAAATATTAAAAAGCAATGAAACAGAGTAATTGCCCTTGCATTAAAATTCGAACTCTTTACAATGTGACTCAGGGTATTTATACAAGAATAATGAGTGACAGGAAAGCATGAAAAACTTAACAAATTTGAACTTAGGAAGTTAGGTTGCATAAACGGTCAAAACCTCCATAATTGCTACCTAATATAGAATAGAAAAGTATCCTGCCAAATCTGGAAAAGATCCTCAGTGAACCTTGCTTCGCCACTTCTGAGTGTCGCACCCGGTCGGACACCATAACCAGACTGCTTACATCAGGCGGACCAGTGAAATTCCAGACTCTATTGGTAAATGAGGTCGAGTTACGGGTTCTTGGTACTGGGGCCTCTCTAGACTAGATACCCTACTTAGAGTATTCATCAGTGACATTGACTATTAGGCAAGTATAAGGAAATAAAGTTATAACTTTAACGTAATGATAATCGCTTAATCCTGACAATTGGTATTAAACTATTAGAGTAGATCACGAATTTTAAATAAGACATCAAGATGATGAGAACTCTCGAGATTAGGACGTAACTGATTTTGTAAATACAAATAAAGCTAGTTATCTGATCTTGAAGACAATCAATATAATATGGAAGTGGAACACTGCCTTCCATGCAAAGCATATATTGAATTGGCTAGTATTTTATTATTAATTATTATTTTAACTCTTATTACTGGATGGAAGAAACTTTAGATTTGATTAGATATATCAACACATACACAGCACCTATGAACGTGGAACAACAAATCTTGTTCTAAATCCGATCCATAGTTATTTTCTCATCAGTGGTCAAACCATTTTACAGAATTAGGCAAAAAGATATAATAAGGATCAAAGTGGAGCTGTCTAACTTAGATTAGACACACCTTTTTCCATAATCTCCTTAACAATCAAATTCAACTTTTCACTCCAAATATCTTCAATTTGCAACTATTCAATATTGCAACTTGAAGATTAACTATTTTCACATCAAGTGTAGTGATGCCCTAGCTAGCTACTAGTTTACAATGAACATATGCATAATATCATACATGACGTACTGTTGGGCGGCCGATTAGGTAAATGTGGTGTTGACTGTTTCACAAGTAAATATAAGTGTTCACCTTCTCTTTTTCTGTGTTGCGGGACCCACAAAAAACTCATACTTGCAGGAGAACCTCACATTTTCTCTCTCCTCCACATCATCTATGTTCTTCTCAAAAACTGTGAAAAAATCACTAATGTGATTAGCCTTATATTTATATAACAGTCAACAACACCTCTTGATGGTAGAATGCTGAACACGGCATGTAAGATTCCGCCCAACAATTTTCAATTTAAGAGCTTGACTTATGTTACATGCATATGTTAGTGGAACAAGTAAATCTTCCTGTTCCTTTATTTTGTTTTCTTTCAAGATTGGAGAGTTTGTGGGGATAAATTTACTTTGTTTTGCCCATGCCTTGTTAGGTTTGTGGTCTCATTCTTCAGCGTGGCATTTGGCATAGAAAGTAGAGCAATCCTATCTGCATTATCTTGGTAACTCCAACAGAGAATCCCAATTAAAATCACCCCATTAAATAATTAATAACCCCAAAATACATTTATATATTTATGAATTACATATAAATATACTTGTGCACAGCAAACTAGAGATCTTCCTTTTAACCCTCAATCATCTTGTGCTTTTGCTGGTGTTCCACAACAATCCCACCTGGCAAATCACTATGTACTGATGAAAACACTTTTAGTCTTAAATGTCTCTCCTTGAACATAAAGCCATTCAAAAGAGGCAAAAACAACATTGTATTTTGACAAAGAAATTAAAGTGGTTTAAGGCCATGAATGATAGATCTCCCAATGATGGGAGTTGAAGAAATTTGTCTCAAGTTTTTATTTTTTGTTTTTTGTTTTTAGAACAAAATTTCTTAATTAATATTTTTGGCAATATGTTAGTTGTTTGAGAATGACAATGGAGAAGCTCAAATCCTAAACTCTAGGAATGTTTCATATGGGGACCCAAAGGTTGTGAGCATCTAATATGACTTTACATGAGTATATGTAAGTGACATGACTAGGGAACTAGGGCCATTTCCACTCTTAGGGAATGTCTCCATATTCCAATCCTTCTTCCTCTTTATGCATGTCATCTTAATATACCTCAACAACTCACTCTCTAATTATATATTATTAAGAAAATTTTGCTTTTTAATCTCTCAATGCAGCACTACTAGTTATTCTATTTTCTACAGTCTTTTAGCCGTTACAAAATATACTCCTATATCTACAAAACTGCTGCGATTTTCATCGCTTGGCCAACAGAACCATGAACTTCCGCCAAGATTAGATTCATGTTTGCTAATGGAAGTTCACAAACTTTATTGGTCGTAGAGGGACAAACTGCAACTTTTTAAAAAGTTAAAGGTGTATTCTACAACGACCAGAAGATATTGTCCAAAACGACTAGAACTGCATAATTAAGAGATTAAAAACACATCTTTTTTATATAAATAAATTTCAATAGGAAAATATTACTGTGTAAGTCTTAAATTTTTAGTATAAATATATAATTTGTGTTAACTACTGTCACGACTTCTTATACATATTCAATTCATTAGTTATTTATAATTATGCAATATAAAAATGATGGGTGTATCTACTATACACACATATACATGAGGGTGGGCTGGCATGTGATGAAAAGTAATACAAACCACAAAGTGTACCTGATATAGTAAATGGTCCAAGCTAAGCTAAGAAACTACATGCCACAAGCTATTGTATTTATCTTTATCTTCTTTCAAAAGGTAGGGGGGGTATAATTCTCACTTCTAAGTCCCCAGTCAAAAAGCTTCTCTCCTATCTTTGATGGCCTAAAAAGACATACAAAGGGCACAATTCATTTTTGAATCCAAAGTATTCTTGGAAACAAGAAAAGTGGTTGGTGTGTAGTGTTTGAATGAAAGCAAGGAACATGTAACATTCTTCTTTAATTTAGCCGATATATATAATACAACCAAATGTAGCCCATACAACTCTTTCACATAACCCATGACTCTTGTGTATAAATATTTATCTTGCTTAAACAAAGAGCAAAGGCATAACTGTACAAAAAGTCACCTTAACTGTTTGTTGTTAATTAGTTCTTGCCTAGGGTTGGGGCCATGCACTTCAAAAAGAATTTATAAGTATCCTAACAATACTATATATATACCTTCTTTTGTTTATAGTCTAACATTTCATTCTTATTTTTCATCCATAGCCCGCCAATCTCGCTATATATAGTGAACTTCTGCGCTGATTGGATGACATCATAAGCGAGTTTTTGAATTAGCAGTTGGGCATACATTATGTGTTCTTGATATCTTCCTTTAGATGGTCTCTTTGACAGTAGATTGTGCGAGTGGACTCTTTTAACTTTTTTTTTGTGTATGTATTTTCGAGTATGAAATAAAGTATTGTATAGATTATCCTGAAATAGATAGTGGTTAAGCTGGTGTACAATGAATCTTGTATTTAAAGATCACGAGTTCATTCTTACCAATACATTCTCAGTCAAACCCTTCACAGAAGATAGTGAGGTAGTTTACCTAATATACACTCTCGGGTGACTACAGGTTTCTTTGATTGTTGATACATTATTTATAATACTTTGTCGATACGCAGTGAGATTTAATTTGTGTCAAAGAATAAAAGCTTAAAGCTACCTATGGTTATCTATCTTTTCTCTTCTTTCACCATCAATCACTTTAAAATATATGTATTTTTTAGGAGAGTAGATCACGCCAATCCATTAATACATATATACAACACTCCTGGGCTGGTAACAAAGTGTCAAGTAGCTAGTTGTTTTCCCTTTTTCTCATATATTGCTTAGCTTTAAGTAAAGCATTACATCATAAAGCACAATTAAAAGCAAAATATGGCATTATCTACTCAAAAGGGCACCTCATTTATGCTTTTCTGCCTCAAATACGCGTCTTCCCTACACATCTGGCCATGTGGCTAAAGAAATTTCACATTAATAATATTACAATCTACTAACTCTCCTATATACATACATGTCCATATAATCATCAGATCAGCCTGCCTTTTTAAAGTTATTTTAAGTTGGTTCACTAGTTAAGCTATTCCCATAAACAGTTTTTATCTTATATAGCATTAAATGTTGCTCGTTATTTAAATTCATGTGTAAAATTTAGGGTTTTTGGAGATTACCTTTTCGATCACTTTAAATATATGAAAAAGTATATATTGATACGTATTATCAACTACTAAAGAAATTTCACTATAATAATATTACAATTATCAACTCGTATATACATACATGTCCATATAATCATTGGATCAGCTTGCTTTTTTTGAATTAGTTCACTAGTTGAGCTGTTTCCCATGAACAACTCTAGTATATACATACATGTCCATCCATATACTATGGAATTATGTTCTCTTGGTGAGTGTTTTGTATGTATATATATACACACACATATATAGGAGGGGGGTGGGGTGGGGTGGGCGGGCAGGGGAGATTAAAGTTTAAAGGTGAGTAAAGAAAAAAGTTGCTCTTATTTTGACATGACAGCCTTCTTAACGTAAAGGCGATGGAATTACGTACCACAGAGACTGCTTTTCCCAAAAGTTTTGATTATTTTATGTTTTGCATTATTAAGTAATGACCAAAACTATCATGTTTCATGCACTTGCAGACGCTGCAATTATGAGGGTATAAACTGCTAAAGTAGCAGGGTGTTACCCCCCCCCCCCCCCCCCCCTCTCAAGAATGTTCTTTCCTCTCTTTCATAGCCTAGCATCTGTTCGGAAATGATGCTGTTTAGGCTCGACAGAATGTTCCGATTCACTCTCCTTTCAGCAACTAATCCAAATTCAGCTGAGTTATCATGATTTAAATCTTTCCAAATTTTCTGTTTACCCGGGTATGGAGATCTTTGAGTTAGAGATTCAACCTTTTGAGAAAAAAGAATACCCAAGCTAAAACTTGCCCTTGTTATCTTAGCCGGCAAATAACTACAGAAGTTAAGTCATCCTAGATTGTCTATAGTTAATAAATTTAACCCAATAAGATCAATAGACAGTACGTGGAAAGTCAACTTTAAAACCATAATTGATTCTTCAACCTTACCATTGTATTAACACTACATTAATTATTTTCAAAAAAAAAACTACATCGATTTAATGGAAGTTTGCCGTGGTCTAGTTCGGTAGGCCCATTTTAAAGTGGATAAAGAAAACTAGGAAAGACATGGGCTTATGTAGGTTAGCCCAATATCTACATATATACAACCGTAATAGTCAACTTGGGCCTTTTAGTGTAACAAAGCCCACAAAGGTTTGGTCTTACAGAAATCCATATTGGGCCTTCTAGAATCTTGGACTAGATTGAAGATTCTTCCATGACAGCAATTAAGACATTTTACGAATGTTGAAAATGTTGGATAAGATTTTTTTTTTTTACCAAATGTTGGATAAGATTAGTCTACTCTAAAATTAAGTTTTTTTTTTTTCTTTTGAAAACCTCTAAAATTAAGTTTAAGAATATGGTAATTATCTTATGGTTTCTAGCATAGCATGCAAATCTAAGTCATCTAATTCAAAATAGTTATTTGATTCTCACCAAAGTATTTTGTTATCATGACTATAATAGGTACGTAGGACGAGGGCAGCGGCGGCGGCGGAACGCAGGCACGTGCGTGTGGCCTCCGGGTCAGCACCAAATTTGAAGCATAATAAAACTTTTTATTGATTTTACATTAAATAGGGATTGAAAATCTTACCCTTCAAACATGTTCTAATATAATTTGAATCTTAGAATCATCCGGATGTTTGGTATTCAATTCCGTCACATCAAGAGTAAAATTTAAGAAGTAAGATTTGAGAATATATGTAGTAGAACTGATTGTGAATAATAAAACGTTGAAGTAGGTGCAGTGTTTAAGATGGATAAAGCATGATGAGAGGGTGAGACGGGATTTCCGAGAGGTTGATTTGTGTGTGTTTATGAGAAGTAAAAATGATAACAAAGCACATTACGTCAATCTATCTATCTATCTATCAGTCATATTGCATAAATCAAGCAAGAAGCACAATGATTACAATGTCAGCACCAAAGTATAATTACACGTACTGCCATTTCTATCAAACTTCTATCCATCCATCTCTCACTCTCTTTCACCTTTTTCCAACCTTAATTAGCCGACTACACATATCCCCCGCCATGCCCCCATCCCATCCCTCATCCTTCCATCTTCTTGTCTTTCAAATTTTGTTGCTCCAATGTACACATTTCAATCTATACTTCATAACAAGATAACAGAAATCGCGACATACTCTACAAGACTCTTTGTACTTTAGTAAGTTTTATCACAAATTTAAGCGGTGTGATTAAGTAGAAGAGACCATCTATCCTTAATTAAATATCAAGATTCAATCCTTGTCTTTAGAAATGGATCAGCCTTAAATTTCCAAGTCAGCTCTCTCACCCAATAGAGGTGCTTACAATATAGTGAGAGAATTAGCCACTGTGTCGGACGGTGAAAATTTTGGACTACACCCAAAAGAATATTTAAAATAATACAGAGTAATAATAATAATAAACCCCAAAAATAGTCTTTAAAGGAGAGGAAGTGTAAGGAAAATTGAAAAAGAAGAAACTATAGCTATATTTTCAAGCCTCAAACAAATAAAGGTCCGTTTTAAACAGGCCCATTATCCCCTTGGCTTCACTACTAAATTTAATTTATTTTGTCCCATGCTTTATTATTATTATTATTATTTTATTTTACTGAACAGCGTTCGTAATTACTATACAAATGTGTACATTAGATAAATGCAAACTCTAACATAACAACTTATAAATCAAATGCAAAATTGTGTACATGATAAATTCAACTCTGTACTAAAATGATCCGTGTAATAGATACAACTGTTACAATAAACGTTTCATTATTTTTGGACAATGCAAAAGAGCGTAAAAATATATTAATTTAGACCCACTTGCATTTTGGTGGGACCATATGATACTAACTAATTTAATTAAATTATATGTATTTATTATTACTTAATTAAAAAAGATATTACCAACTGTATTAAACAACTCAAGTGGTGCACTCCCAAAGGATAGGAGAATGGAGACTTTTATGCGCGAGTTGCATGCGATAATAAACAACTTATTAATCATTTGGAAGGTAGCTAATTAAGTGCATTCCATGTTCTAAGAAATACTCCGTAACTATATATCTACTCCGACCAGAAAAAACATGATTTTTATACTTGAATTCTTGTATTTAGGCTTGAGGGAGTATGTGGAAAGACTTCATAAAAAAGAAAATTAAAAGGTGTATGTTGCCTATATGGGTAATTCTGTTGATTCTCATGTGATAGATTATGCGTAAAAATCTATATTTAATAATTGTGGTTACACCAAATATATTGAGCTTTATGTGGATACCAATCATAGATTCTCTTACCATAAACAAATTTTACTTAATCAAAAAAAGAACTCATAATTGATAAGCGAACTGCTAACACTTAGCAATTTATATGAGGTTGCAAATGTAATCCTTTGTTTCCATGAATGGAGAAAAATATAAACCATATTTTGTTTTCTTGGTATAGAACAACCCATATAAGTTGACTTAGAAGTTAGAAAGCAAGTAGCAAAAAATATATTTCTTAATAATCAAGTTGATAAGTGGATGGTTCACGTAATCATATCCTAAGTACGACGGCAATATTTGCAAAATCTTATGCGAAGGTCTATTGTTCAATTCTTTATATCCTTTAAAGTTTATATATACATATATGTGATCCAACATTCCATCTAGAGACAAATTTGTCGAGATTACTAAATAATATTTTGACAACAATGTTTTTTTTTTAATTAGATCTTTTAACACCGGTGGTTAGAATCTACCCAAAAACTTAATTCACTCAAATTGTGACAACTAACCTTTATTGGCCGTTAATATTACCAACTACTTGCAATGAGTAATTGTTGAGCAGTAGTTTGTAAAGTCAAGTTTATTATCATACTATTGAATTGTGATTTTGACTGCTACATAAATATAAGAAAATAAAGTTATAATTTTGCTATTAGTACTAGTATAATTATATATTTTTTGCCAAAGACCTTTTGGTCAAGCGGCATGTAGTGACTTTTTCAAATGGGAGATCATGGGTTTGAGTCTCAGTGAGATGATATTGACTCGTTGGACTTCAATAGGTTGAGAAAATATATATGAACAGATATTACCGAATATTACAAAAGTGTTGATTTGTGCAATTGATGATGGTAAAGGAAACAAATCCCTAAAATCTTCTAACTGACTGAACGACTAATATGGCCAGAAATCAAACATTAACTTTGTAACCCATTTCGTGAATGCAATCTATGTTGTGTATATGTCGTTTGTTGGGCTAAACATACTCGATCTTGACCAATTCTCATGGATATTTGATTAATAAAGTTCTTCCCCATTTCAAGAATTGTGTGCAGAAACCCAAATTTTGCATAACCTATACATGAGAAATGTTCACTTTCTATTGGATTTTAATTAACAATCGAAATAACTCAATTTTTTTTTTAAATATAATCATAATTAACCAAAAATTAAAATAATTGATATTTTTTTAAGTTCATAACCAATCATCTGAAATTCTATATGGACCACTGCAAATAGAAAAAGGCACAGTTTATACCGTGCAAATAATGACACAGAGAATGTGTGCAGAAAAAAATAAAACCAAAAAAAAAAAAAAAAAAAGTCCGAGGTACATGTTTGCCCAATAATCGTACTGTTTGTAATAAAAATAATTGCAAAATACAAAATATATTTTAAATTCAAAAAAAAAAAAAAAAAAAACACGAACATGGGGTCATGCGTCCGTATAAACACACCCATACTTCAGTTTTTTTCATTCATCCGAAAAACCCAAACCCCTCTCTCTCTCTCTCTCTCGTTCTCTCTCTCTATAGTTCGACAGATCATTGTTTCAGGTTCAGCAATATATATATTTATATATATAGATAGAGAGAGAAGATAGAGAGCAATGGAGGGCGAAAAAAGATCTAGATTCCAGAGAATTTGTGTTTTCTGTGGGAGCAGTCCTGGGAAGAAACCAAGCTACCAAGAAGCCGCCATTGAATTAGGCAAAGTTCTGGTTTGTATCTTTCTTCTTCTTCTTTGCCTTCCCTTATTTTCCAGAACCCATAATGAAAAAAAAAAAAAAGAAGCTTTTTTGAATGTATTTTCTATGATACATTGATACCCAATCTTGCACGTTCTCTCCATTTCTTTCGGGCATGTTAAAGAGTCAAAATTGAGAGCCCATTCCTCATTTTCATTAGCAAAGCTTCTAGCTTTGCCCCATTTTCATTCAACGTATTTAGTTTAATCTCAGTCTGTTTATTTGCCATTCTTTGCCATAAAAAACATGGCTTTAGATTGGTTTGATGAGATCCTTATGTGGACATTATGGCAGGGAAGGTTTAGGGTTTATGTTTCGTTTGGCATGAGTGAGAGAGAGAGAGAGAGAGAAGGGGGGGGGGGGGGTGGGTGCTAGCTGTAACATGGCTGTCAATTGAGAGCAGCCTTCTTGCATGATCTTTTGTAGTTTATGAGGACATTAGTCCTTAAAAAAATTTGTTACCTTTCCATGGGGAACCAAACGTGCCACCTTGAAATCATGACTCTTTTTATTTCAACCTCCCTATCCTGGTTTTTGATATAATCCATTATATATATATATATATATTCCTTTGCATATATGTTCACATGCATTAGAAATTTAGAATTGTTTAGTAGTGTTTCCTTGTAGAGGTTTTGGTTTGTTTATATAAAACTCCATTGAAATGATGATGGAGCTAGGTTGTGAAGTGTAGTAATGGGGTTCCTGACAAGTGTTTTCTTCTATGTGCTTTGAAGGTGGAGAGAAGGATTGATTTGGTGTATGGAGGTGGAAGCGTGGGTCTGATGGGTCTTGTTTCTCAGGCAGTTCATGATGGAGGGCGCCATGTTCTAGGGTACTCTCTCTCCCCTCTCTCTCTCATGTTTATGAATATAATATACACATATAGGGGCAACTCGACCATAACCTTTTTTATTTGAGCCGGTCAGTTATAACAATTTAGGCTAATTTAATCTTTTGCTGGTTATAATAGTGATTGTGAGTTTTTTTCATCGTCCAAGAAAAATATACACACATATAGAGAAAAAGGTTGATGTTTGAATGCCAAGTTGGGAAATTGGAAAGACATCCATCATTTTACCCTCATAATAATACCTATCTTTTTCTTGATTGTTTCAAAATGGGGGCCTTCCATTCATTATACAATTGGTTTAAAGTTGAGACCATGCAAGTTTTTTTCCCAGTTCTCTATGAAGTTGGCTTCTTCTATACTGCCCAAAGCCAGACATCATGGGATCATATGCTGGTTTCTGATAATTAAAAGTGGGTCTTGTTTTCTCTTTTGCCTTTTGGCACAGTAAAAAGCTCATTTCTTTTCACTCTGTTGATGGTGTGGACATTTAACTAACAAATGAAAAGTGCCATATTTAGGTGTTCTCACAGTGCAAATAACTCCAAGTGTCTTGTGTTTTTGTTAGAGCTTTTGGGGCTGTTTTAAATGAGCAGAAAAAAGTGGAATGCATTTTGCTCTGTGCAATGTCAGTCTGCACTGCACTGGAACACCTCCCATTAGAAAATAATGAAAAAAGGGGTATGGTATGGTAGAAAGTTTGAGGCCTTTTAGGAGTCATTGTAGCATTTCCATATCCACATCTTGACAAGAAATCAGTACCAAAATAATTGTACTTCTTAGCACAACAGACAGCTGAGTCTCATTCTTTACTGTGGAAATGTTATTTTTTCCTCCCATCTTTCATTCTTCATCTCAGAAGAGCACATTGCAGACTTTCTTCCTAGTAAAGTTAAGTGGGGTTTGTGCATTATCTTATAATATTACCAAACCGAGAAATTGTTTGCATTACTACTAAGAAAAATGATAATGTTGATGCATGGTGATTATAATTAATCTTTGGAGATGTTTTTTTTTCTTTTCTTTTGCAGAGTAATTCCAACGACTCTCATGACTAGAGAGGTAATAATCTTGAGACTTCCAATCATATTCTCTTTTCTTGCAAATGTTTGCCTGTGTAAAAGGCGCAATCTCTAGAAGTAGGGCCTTAATTGTTTGATGCTGGAGAGACAAAGCCAGCTTTATGCTTCATTAGCTGCTGCTTCTCTTTACATCATTATTTTCTTCTTTACCATCTTTCGAACTTAAATTTAGCTTTCCGAATGTCGTTTTGGTCTAATGAACGATGCTTAATAAACTACACAGATTACTGGTGAAACAATTGGAGAAGTAAGAGCCGTGTCTAATATGCATCAGAGAAAAGCTGAAATGGCACGGCAAGCTGATGCCTTTATTGCCCTCCCTGGTAAATATGATCGTGGTTTTCGTGAAATGGAGTACTCTTAACATGGTCATTACTGAATTCGATTCTCTTTATCCTCAGGTGGTTATGGCACCCTCGAAGAATTGCTTGAAGTTATCACATGGGCTCAGCTTGGAATCCACAGTAAGCCTGTAAGAAAGTTTGCCCTTTCTTTTCATATTCCTTCTCGTTTTGGTCAAGAAATACCATTTATCGTGCTCTACCATTAACTATATATTTATCTTTAGACTAGTCGAAAGTACTTAATGATGAAAACTGCTGAAAATTGTGGAGGAAAGTAGGAATGAGGTAGGTAGGTTTAAATGGAAAGGGTTTTCTTGGAGGTATTTTCTTGCAGAAAAGTTTCTACTTTTAGTGGTGGGTTTACATTGCGTGTCCACAAGAATATCAAAATGTTGCTGATAATAATATCACCAGTAAGAATGGTCATAGTGTGACATATATCCTTTGACAAAAATCATTCTTCCACGCAATCATTCCCTTTAAAGACTCCAAGGGGTCTATTTTTCAACAAAAAGCGAATGGTCATTTTCTGCTACCTTGTCTACTTTTAGTGCATATTGTAAGCCATTTCAACCTTTGATTTTACACTTCACTTTCTGCAAGTCCAAAATCGGATGCCATAAAAGCAACCCAAAGGCTCCAACACCATACACTTTGACATAATGTTGCAGTGATTCACAACACATTGTCTTCTTCTCGGCTTTCAGAGCTGCATATACTTGCAAAAATGCGTCTTTCTTTGATCATATTCAATGCATCATTATTGTCAAGTGGAAGGGGGAATAGGTAGGCGTTACGTTGCATCATGATGCACGTGGTCTTCATTTTGGTTCACATGGGAAGATTGTTGAGGATTAGCAATCCTAATAATAGTCACGCTTCATGATTAGGCGTTTTTCATTGGTGGATATTTGTTTGATTTAGAAAGGGGCTTAGCAATATAAAATGAGACATTATTTTTTGTTTGGTCAAAGCATGGGGTGTTTTTGTCTGTCTTAATCCCGCGGAGCATTCATATTATTCTAATCCTTCTGCTCATCTAACCTTAATATTATATCCAGGTGGGGCTGTTGAATGTTGAAGGCTACTATAATTCCCTGTTGTCTTTTATCGATAAGGCCGTGGATGAAGGCTTCGTCTCTCCAACTGCACGTCGCATAATCGTGTCTGCCCCGACAGCCAAACAGCTGGTCAGAGAACTCGAGGTACACCATCTCAGATTCACAACATTCTCAGCATATTTTATTGACCTCAAAACATCTTTAAAAACTATCCAAAAGTACAACCTTGAATTCTTGGAACTAGTTTATGTTGGAATTTATGTGCTCACTGCTGGGCCCCCTGCAATGCCTAACTTTTCTTTGGTAAAATGGTGTGACCCACACTTTGGCTTTTGGAACCAACTTTCCTGTTTTAATATTCTGATCAAACATAAACCTCAAATACCACTTTTTGATTTCTTCAACCTCAATCTCAGCTAATATTCTTCTTCCATTTATGTGTAAAACATTGACTAGTTTACCCCGAAAAAGGGGATAAATGCCCTCACCGTACTCTGTACAACTAGACACAACATCTAGGAAAATTCTAAGATGCTAACCACCACTTAAGTATAATAAAAAAACAAACTTTTTAGTTGTATCTGGTACTATGGGGATACTAAGGACCCTTGTAGTACTCGGTGCAACCAGACATGCATTTTTAGTTACATCATGTGCAAATTGACTTTTATCGTCACCTTAGACTTTCTCGATTATTCTATGAAGTACAAACCAATGACACAATTTTGGGTTTTTTTTTTTTTTTTTTTTGGGTACTAGGAATATGTTCCATTTTGTGATGAGATAACTTCCAAGTTGATCTGGGAAGATGGTGGAAGACTGAGTTTAGCAGAAGATGTTGGAAGGCTGAGTTTAGCAGAATCTGGTGTTCCCACTGCATAGGAATTGTGCTGATAAAGAAGACACTACCACTTTATCATTATGGATATTTTAGCATTTTGCAGTAAATATAGATATAATATAATATATATAGTTTTTGCAAGGTTGTTTTGCCCTACTGAGGCATGCATGCAGATTGCAGAAACAAGAAAACTTAGTGCTATTTTTTTTGGTGGGGGTGGGGGCTGGGGGCTGTGCCCTTTTGTAATCAAACATGTTCCATATACATATTGGAAGAAAAAAAAAGGAAAATCTCCAGCTTTTGTGGATCTTGTACAGATCCAGTTTTCTCCCAATATTCCATTTGTCTTTTTTTGTTTTAGTAATATTATATACTGTAAATAAATAAAGAATATATAGCATTTTAAATAAAAAATAAATGTAGAACAAGTTATAAAGTATAAAATATTACCCTATGTTACGGGACATATATATAACTCGATTGATTAACCAACTTAAAAAATAAGTAAATAAGTTCATAAATAGATTGTGAATTAAAAGGTGAGCACAGACAAGACAAGCTTTGTAACTAAGATTACAGAATAAATTATATCTGATCTGCAACAATAATGAGAATTATAAATGGATAACACATTATTTGTTGATTATTGATGGAGATGCTTATTGCTGCTTGATTAAGGAATTTCAACCAACAAAAACAGAACATTTCTGAATCCTGGTTAATGGGAAGGGGTGGGTGGTTAGGTCATAAACTAACCACTAATGATACAACAAACGAATCTGCAATATAGATAATTGAGGATTACATGTGATATATAATGGGATTTCTTCAGTCAACCAAAATCTGTCTGATATTTTGTTTTCATAAGATAGATAATTGCTAGAATCTTGATTGTTTGTAGGGAGATCCGGGGAAAGTCAAACTTAAACTATGCCAAAGATTTTGTAATTAAATACCATAAACTCAAAGGTTCAATATAAAAAGTGCTATTCAAATTATTACCCATGTTTTATTCGACCAAACTTAATAGGTTTTAGTATATCAAGTCGTCAAACAGTACTTCCCATAAGATTGGTATTTTATCAATTAAGGTCACAAGACGAGTTTTACACTAATTTTATGCTAAGATCAATCAGACAAATACTAAGCAAATATCAACCAATAATTCAATTTTTACCCTTCAAATGTATATAAAAAGTACTTAATATACTGAAATTTTAAAGCATTGCACCCTGCAATATGCATTTTATTGATCAAGCCTCACTTCAATATAGTAAGCAGTAATAGCAGAGAGTACAAATTTCTAGTGCACTAACTTGCCCAAAGTGGGTACAAGTCCAAACATGAAAATCTTCACATATTTATTCAATAAAATGCTTGAACAAGCCCAAGAGGAGATGTGCTACATGAACCCGAAAACTCTATACGCTCTACAAGCAAGAGATGTGGGGCGGTTGTGTGGCTGTGATTAAACCCGCTATGCTCACACAGCTGCAAAGTATTCCTTGCTCAGCTTGGGATCTGGCTTCATCGACTTCTCCCCGGGCTTCCATCCAGCAGGGCATACCTCGTCTGGGTTCTCTTGGACATATTGCAACGCCTGAGGCGAGCAGCCAAAGTATGTCAGTTATTCTTAATGCTCAATTGAGTTTGTGGAATTGTTGTTTCCACATTGTTAAAAAGAATGGCCAATAATCTTGAAGCGTATATGTTTCACTTCCGGTTTTATCTTTCACGAGCCAAACTCGTGTTAAGCATTGTTGGGAAATCCTATATACCCTAGAGCTCACAGATTTCAATATTCTTAATCGCCCTTTAATGCACATATCAAGCTCAAATGCAAGGTTGAAAAGATCCAAAATGCAACGTCAAGTTTTATGGTTACCTGGAGTGTTCTCATTGTTTCGTCAACACTTCGGCCAATAGCTAGATTGTTGATGGTGGAGTGTTGAATAACTCCCTCCTTGTCAATAATAAAGAGTCCTCTCAACGCAATTCCCTGGATTACACAAGCCACAAGCAAGGGAATAGAAAACCAATTAAAGGTACTTTAGCAAAGGGAATTCAGAGTACCAACACCAACCACCAAGTATAAAGGTCACGATAGGCACATCAGAATAGCATCCTATGTCTTGTATAAGCATGCATATTTTTAAAAGGGGAGCATAGAATAGGGTACATGTATTGTCAAAATGCTGAAATTAAACAGTTTCAACTAAATCATGAATAGGGAATCGAATTCTTACCTGATCATGAATCAGAACATTATAAGATTTTGATATTGATTTCGTGACATCAGAAATCAATGGATAGTTCAGATCACCCAAGCCCCCAGACTTTCTATCTGTCTGGACCCATGCAAGATGAGAGAACTGCAAAGAAGTGAACATGAGATTTTGATATTCATTTGGTGCTTTGAATATTTGCGTCCCCAGTAAGGTGTATCAAATATCAAGGTGAAAGGCGTGCAGTGATGCTAATAACCATCTTCCAAGTGAGTTATAGGTCAGAAAGAAAGTATAATAATGATGTTCATCAAAATATGGAGGCACATGCATACAATAAAGAACTGAGTTGTGAAAATAACTCACCACACTGTCAACTGATACACCCAAAATTTCAGTGTTCAACTTCTTAAATTCCTCATAGCGGTCACTGAAAGCAGTGATCTCTGCAAAATAAATGAAAAGAGAGTTGTTTAGGAAACAAGTTCAGCAAGCATATTACAGGTCTAACTCATTATAGGCATGTGGAAAGTCCTGCTATGTTATTTCTTGAACTCACCGGTGGGACAAACAAATGTGAAGTCCAGTGGGTAGAAAAAGAGAATCACATATTTCTTCCCAATATAGTCTGAAAGCTTAACCTGCAATGACAATAAATGATTATATGAAACAAAGCACAACATCCTAGACTCTGTTACGGGAAAAAAATACAGAAAACTAGTACTTAATTAGAACAAAAAGGTGAGCATTAAAAGGAAAATTCATTTGAGAACAACACCTCAGATCTCAAAAAAAAAATAAATAAATAAAAAAATAAAAAAATTGAAATGAATATAAAGGTTAGTTGTCTAAATTTCTGGCTTCTATTATGAAAAACTTCAGTTGTCAATTTCAACAGGATGCAATTCTTCAAAAATGTGCCGATAAAATTGATAACTCGAACTTAAGAGCAAGTATTAAACAATCTACCCCCTCACTTCTCCTTCACCCTTGCTCCCTTTCATGCACAACCCTTAGACCTCTCTTTCCCATCTACCCTGTCACCACTTCCAATCCACGGCCTAGAATCACCTACCACTTAACCCCTTATATTTGCATCCTCTGCCTACTAGCCACCTCTACAGCTCTACTTGTTGGCACTTCCCTGAGGGAATTCCAAGACAATAAGACATACCTCAAAATCAGCTAAGAAACTTCAGCAAACATCATAATATTAAACAATAAATATCCAGTTATGCAATCTCAACAAATGTTGATTCCTCCAGTAATTTCAGCAAATTAATTTTCCAATTGCATTCTAGGGTGAAAGGTGAGAGGGGAAAATGACGGAAAATGTACTACCTTGATGAATTCCTGATCAAAAACAGCCTCGGCCTCAAAATCTGGTGCCTGATTCCCTACCAATGGAAGTTCACTCTGTGGATAAGAAACAAGAAAAAAGCTTCAGCTCAACGATTCACAAATATTTAAAATACAAAAAATGCAACCAAGTGAACCAACATGCCTAATTTACACAAACTAGAAAATTAAAACAAAATGAGAGAATCTCAGAAACTCTAGAAACTAGAGTAACAACCAATGAGACTATATATACATACATTACATTTTCAGCAAGGATAGCATTCTTTTTTAAGTTAAATGATTCATAGCCTGCATAAAAATCACCTAAATCCGAGAATCTCTATAAGAATACCTAGACATTTCTCTCAACCATTGATAACTTGAAACAGCAATCAATAAAGGCTAAAGCTTTTGACAGGTAAACCTTAGTTTCAGAATATAAAAGGCTCAACAGACTCCATTATAGTCCAAAGATGACCAGTCCTTGGGATCAGTTGTCAGTTTAGAATAGTAAAAACAATGACTTGAACCCTAAGCCATCTCTATACCATTTCATCAGAGTTCGAGTAACTGATCCAGTGCTAGATCATTCACGTATATACAAAAAGTGATCACATAAAAAGGACTTAAAAAACAAAAAAGCACCCATCTTTAACTCTTTCAGGCTTTCAGCATCGAGTATATCACCAAACAGACATGATCGAAATGCAGTAATGGGGAAAGGGGGCTGCTTACTGAAGCGCGAACGACGAAGCTGCGGTGCTTAGCTTGAGCAGTGCGGGAAGATAGGGAGCGGGGGACACTGGAGAACAAGGGCTTGGCATTGCGGAGACCATTGAAAGAGGACTGAACAGTTAGGGTTTTAGAGAAAGAGGGGTTTGCGGAGGACTTGGGCGAAATGGCGGACTTGGGGTTTGAGAAGAGCAGAGCCGTTGAAGTTGCGGCGGACGCCATTGAAGAATCGGTAAAAGAGATCGATCGGAGCAGCAAAGACGCAGAATGGAAATGGGATTCCGGCGACTGGATATGTAGCGGCGGCGATATAAACGAGCAAAGACTCGTGGCGTGTTTGGATGAGTGGAAAATATGACTGTAAAATTAAATAGGTGTAAATTGGTACAGTAATTATTACGGAATAGTTTGTTACCACAAAAACAAGTTGTCTTGCCCAATTTGACCAGCCTTATGGATAACCATCTTTGAATCACTATTAATCATCATTTCTCTAAAGACTTGTGTCTAACAAAGTAAAATATGAAAAATAGCCCATAACTTCACAACCAAATTCGCTTCGACCTTAACAATTTATTGTCCACAAAAGACGAAAACTCTTACTCCAAACTTAGGTATCATATTAAAATACACAACACACATGTCCATTATCATTAATGGTCTCACAATTCATATCGCGTCATTTGCAAGTTCAAATAAGCTTGTCAACAGAGATAGGCACGGCGTCATTATAGGGCCTGCTTGTTTAAAGATGATGGGGTTTTCATGGCTATGGTGAATGACCTTCTCATTTATGTACAATACCCGTTTATGGCTAAAGCACTAATATACAAGAAAGCTCTACCATAAATTAAAGACAAGACCCTTGAGAGCGTTTTGATTGAAATAGATTATCTGAATTTAAGGCATGCTCCAAATTGTAAGGTGTTAGACCTCTCTTATGTTGGCTTGGCTATTCGTGCATGCATGATTCTCATTAACACGTTTAGTTTGTGTATAATTAATCACATTAAGCGATCAACGAACCAGTCTGTCCATACTTTAATTAAAGCAGTTGATTCTCAGTCTGATCCCATAGTGGGGCAAGGTGTAAATGCCTAATATATTATATTGGTTTGATTCATAGAGACCCTTGCAACCATTATCCTCAAGTACCATAACCTTCCAATTTTGAGATTACAGCCATCTTTAGCAAATGCCATCTCAGCCACTCTTCTTATCTTTTTCCTCCACGCCCCTTAACTCTCCACCATACGACAATGTGACCACCACCCCAACATGCCACAAACTCTCAGCCTCTCTTCCGCCACCGCCTCCCCCGCCGCCGCCCTTCTCAAGCCCAAACTCCCCTCTCCGCCGCCCAAACACCTCCATCTCCCTCCGCCCCACCCCCTCCTCCCGCCGATCTCCCCGACGTCTCTCTCCCGGCGAAAAAACCCTTCACCCCACACCAAAACTCCCATCTTCAAGAAAAGCTTCTTTACTTAGACTCCCTCGGAGTAGACTCCTTCCGCTGCTTCAATTCCAATCCGTCGCTCGTCTCCGCCTCGCTCCGGCAGGTGAAATCAGTAATTGATTTCCTCCACGCCCTAAATCTCGGCAGCCATGACGTGCGGCGCGTGCTGCACACGTGCCCGGAGATCCTAACCACCCCTCTCTCCTCCACGCTCCTCCCCGCCGTCACGTTTCTCCTCCGGGAAGCCGGGGTGGACGCCCGGAGCCTCCCCGGAGTAATCCGCCGGCGGCCGCGGCTGCTCACGCGCCCCGTCGAGGAACATCTCCGGCCAACTCTCGATTTCCTGCAAACCACCGTCGGAATCAACGACGTTTCCCGATGGGCCACTCTCCTTTGCTGCTCCGTCGACTCCAAATTCATACCCAGACTCGATTACTTCCAAAGACTGGGTTTTTCCAAGCAAGAATCCACGGCCATTTTCCGGCGGTTCCCTCCCCTGTTCCGGTACAGCGTAGAGGAGAATCTGGAGCCGAAATTCAACTACTTTTTGGTCGAAATGGGGAGGGAATTGAAAGAATTGATGGATTATCCGCAGTATTTCTCGTTTAGCTTAGAAAACAGGATCAAACCCAGACATCAAATGTGCGTGGAGAAAGGGGTGTGTTTGTCGCTGCCTATGATGTTGAAATCGTCGGAGATTCGGTTTCGGGATAGGTTAGAGGTCTGCTGCAGTTCTTCCATGCCGGTGAGAACCTCTCCCCTGTGGGGTGCCAAATTTGATGATGATAATGTGACATTGTAATATAAATACAACAAACAAACACTTGCTTCGATTCTTCGGTTGTTCTTATAAATATATGATGATTGGTTTTCTTGCCGTTAATCTACGATTGCCCTTGCCATGTATTCATGTTGGCTGAAATTTCGATTTCTTTAATGATGACAATCTTATAAATCTTGCCTTTCTTGGGTATTAGATTGAGTGGATCCTTGGCTTCGAACTCGAGCTGCTCGAAAAAATGACGAGCTGAACTCGAGCTTCATTTTTCGAGCTCGAGCTCGATCCCTCCTGTTAGTAATTGAGCTCGAGCCACTTCGAGCTCAAGCTCAGCTCGTTTACACTCATAACGGAGTGGATAGAGAGATATAGAGTAAGATGAAAATAATCTCAGGATTAGGGTAGTGATTCGTTGTCTGATTTGAAGTCATGATGGAGGGTGGTAATATGGAGGTTCAATTTTTTTCGAAACATTGAATAGATATTAATTGTGCTACTGGCAAATAGTCGAATGAAATTAAGATCACCTACGTATAAAAGAAAAAAAGTAAAACATAAATGAATGATATCCTTCTGTTTTGGAAGGGTGATGGTGATGCTATCAGACCACAAGTTAGATTGTAGTCATAAAAAAAAAAACCTTTAAAAACATACATGATAACTTATGCATTGATCATGAAGCATGTCCTATATGCTCGTGTCTGCCGCAATCTATTTTGATGCGTATTAATACATAATCCGCTGAGTATAGCTAACTCTAATTGCATTCTAGTCATCGTTAAACGGTTAGGGAAAGACTCGAAATATCTCGTGGGTTACAGAAAAAAAAAATGATGGACATGCATCTTCATCAAGACTATAAGTTGTTTTCTGGAAAATGTCTGTGTTATTCATGTGACAACATCACCACTGCAAGCCTGCAATAAGACAAAAAGTACAGGATAAAATTTTTAAAAAAAAAAAAAAAAAGTTTCAAAAATGGTTTATCATCTCTTCCACCAAACATTCTTCAAGTTCAGGTATTGCATTCTCCAATAATAATTGTGCAAACCATAAAGATGTATGCTATGCAGAAGAAGATTCATTGATTGCTTTCACCATCTCCCTCTGAATTATAATAATTAATGGCGGTGCATTTTACAGCTTGCTCCTTTTTCTTTCCTTTCCCCATGAAACTGATTATATGCCTCCAAATATAACTAGCTACTTCCATTTTATTTCCCATCCTATCAGAACCTGATATGTTAGCACAACAAATAAATGGAAGATGGGTTAACCTCGGCCGAGTTTGCCGGATAGTTAATTTGTTATGTAATCACAGTTCTATAAATTTGACTATTTGTGAGAATTACTTATTAATCTTCTCGATTTGAGTCTTCTAACTATGAAAACCCTACTAACTAGGGTTACGAGATGAACTTCACTTAGAGTACACATTTAGATAATAGGTGCAAAAACTGATAATTGAAACAATAAAGAGTTCACGTCGTCTTGTGTCATTATGATTACCATGGTTATCAATCATGCAATAATATCTACTTGATTGGAAGATAAATATATGATTGACTGACATCATAACATCCACTCATAGCTATCCAAATAATCTTGGAATATTAATTTATCATTATACCACAAATTAATCCACCATAAATTGTCATTAATTTACCGTTATTCTATCATAGAAACTAATATTCTCCACTGTTTCACCAATGAATAGTCGGTAACCTACAATGATCGAACTACTGAATACTACATCCTATTTCACTATAAAAGACTTCACAATCAAAGAGAACGGCGATCAACCTCTACGAACGTATCAAAACAGTGACACATGAGAATAATCACTCCATAAGCTCTCAATAGTGCTCCACTATAAACTATACAAAATATTCTAACTCTGAATTCTCATAATTTGTATATATATATTGAGACATTCAAAAATATACTAGATTTGGACTTAACCCAAAATAGCACAACTTCAATTTCCACCAAAATTCCCTAACCAAAAGAGGGATACTTCACGAGTTGGGAATTGGCCAATGGCTAGCTGTCAAAGTCTATAAATTGGATAAAAACAGGCGACATGAGTATATGGTAATTGAAGTTGTTGCGTTTGCCTATTTGCATACAACAAGAACCACGTGTTCCTTTGCATATCATTATTTCACCAAAATAACACTTGTGTTTATCTTAAATTGAAATTCTGCCACTTATTTATTTTAGTTACGCTATATCTTAGGCTTCATGAACTTACTTCCAGCCTTGTGAGGAAGTAAATCAATGTAATATAGTTTCAAAACTCAATATGCACTAGCCGACAACTCAGTTGATTATAGGGGTGAAATTTAGGAAGAAAGACTAGCACTTTTGATTTACAAAGCACATTTGACTATGTATCTAAATATAATACCTATAGATTTTAATTTTCATACGAAGAAATAAATGAAAAGATTAGCACGATTCAATATTATAAAAGATACAATTATGTCATTATTGTAACACTCTAAGATTCAATCTTTTTGCTTTTGATTATAAAAGATACAATGATGTCATTATCTTAACACTCTAAGATTCAGTCTTTTATCTTTCAATTATAAAAGATACAATGGTGTCATTATCGTAACACTCTCAGATTCAGTATTGTGTCGTATAGATTATTAAAAGGAAGGTGAAAATTTGTTTCCTTAGATATTGATCCTCAATTAAGTAATGGAAGGATTTGTATTAGTGTATCCATTGAATAGTAAAGACTAAAAGGGGTACAAAATAGCAATTTGTAAAGTTGAGGGAGTAGAATGAACTAATGAAAGCACACCATAATCAAAGAAACCAATAATAAAAAGGCAAGTTGAAAGACAAAAGCTCAAAACCTAAATCCAACGTTTGAAAGACGGTGACGACAGACGCCACTAATCGCTTTACTCAAACGTACAATTACCATAAAGCAAAGCCCACAAAGGCCACAAATCTCTATTTATTAGCATAACGCTCCGTCACCGCCGTCAAGAGAATTTTCCGGCGAACCATGGCAGATGTCATAGCACCACCGCTAGCGCCGGAAAACGGTCTTCTCCGCCGCCGCAACTCCATCTCCGTCGCTCCGGCGCAGCTCAGCCTCCACAACGGCCGTGAAGTTTCTTCTTCTTCTTCCTCGTACGCCACGACGGCGGCGTCGTCCGCCACGTCATCAGGGTCATCGCAGACCGACGGCGATTTCGAGCTCTTCTCGATCAAGCCGGTGAACTACACCTCCCTGAAGGACCTCCTGCCCGGAGGCGCCGCCGTGAACTCGCCGAGGCCCATGACGCCGGGATCTCACCACGGCTCCGCCGAAATCCTCATCCGCAACCGCCTCGTCAAACAGGCCGCCTGGGCTTACCTCCAGCCCATGTCCACCTCGCCGGATTCCTCCGCCGGCACCTTCCTCCGCCGCCTCTGCCTCCGATTCTCCGGCAACGCCCCCGTCGTCGCCCTCCTAGACTTCGTGGATCGCCACATTCTTCTCCCGTTGACCCGCACCGTTGACTGGCTCCTCCGCGCAATTGGGCTTCGGAGCGTCAGATGATGACAAGTTTGTAATTTTTTAATTTGTCAAACAAATCTTTACAGAATATGTTCTATTGCAATTCCACATAATAATAATAATAATCTGTAAAAAAGTCTTAAACATAATTTATTTCCACTTTTCATTTTCTCAATTGGTGGCTTTACAAACCGCGTCTACTATTCAAACATACAAAGTACACTTTCTTGAAATTAAAATAAAAAATTTGCCAAATTATTTACAAGTACAGTTCTTGGTTCGGGCTAACTGAGCCGGAGTAGGGCTGCCGCCGATGATCGGAGGCTACCGGTGCCTCCGGAAAGGGCCGGACTTGGTGGCGGCGGGGGCTGGAGGAGGAAGCGGAGCTCCACCGTGACGGTGGTCGGTATCCTTTTGCTGCATGATATAACAGTAAATAAAAATGTAAATTGTAATCAAAGTATGTAAAGTCAGAAATTTTGCTGTACAAATGATTAAAGTGATGTTGACCCCAATAATGGAGTCCATAAGTAACTATGAATTATATTATACATATTTCCCATTTCTATGAAAGATTATTTGCACTAAAAAAAATTATATATAGCAGATTTAATGAGTATATTATTAGAATGATGCTTTACTTTTTCTTTTTTTTTTTTCCAGCCATTTTGAGATATTTTACTATACTTTTTACTTATATGATACACTTTATTTGTGATTTTTGGATGAAACCTATTATGTAATTTTAACTGACAAAGGACCACATGAAATTAAACTAATCATGGTTTATATTGATCAGTTCTCACAAATAATTAAATTTGAGACCTTGTGATTATACGAGCTTAAATATGATTGTGTTTTTGTAAAAGTTTTACTTGTCGAGAAACAGGAAAAGACCCGACGAGTAAAGATGGATGGTGTGGTGGCAAGGACAAGGGTGACCACAAAAGTTGTGGCTGTTGTACCATTATGTTTTCATGTTGTTATTATCATTGGTTGGACTGGCCAATAAGACCAAGTCCACGATTTTTGGTACTACTTATATTTTTAATAATTTGTCATTATTAGAATAAATAAATAACTAATTTATTTATATGTTAGGATTCATGACACATGTGTTATAAGATCTTATCATATAATATTAGGATTTGATGGGGACTAGAGATTTAATCTTATGATAAATTAGGAGTCATTTCTATATGGTTATATATCATAAAAAGCCTTTTTTTTTTTTTTTTTGGTTAACCTTATCAAGAAACAAGTAAAGGAATATCAAAGCAAAAAACCAGTCAAGCAAGTTAAGTTCGCTTATGTTATAATTAATTACGGAGTATATATTTGTGTAAATTAGATTATACTTATTTTGTGAAATTGGTCATAAATGACTAGTTTTAGAGGTGGGGCCAACGAAAATATGAGGTTGGCTCAAGCTCATATTATCACCTAGTTAAACAAGAGTTAATTTACTAAGATTGTTATTAGTCGTTACGATACTTTGTAGACTTTATGGTAATTGGTTACCAAGCAATTCACACGATAAATAATTATAAGTTATTTTAGGTAAGTTAATTGGACTTTATCCTCTCGAGTCTCGTCTACGCAATCACTATTGGGTGGGTTTTTTTTTTTTTTTTTTTTTTTTTTTTTTTTTTTTAATTATCCCTTTTCGACAAAAATATTCGACCATATCATGCATATTCCCATGCATAGATTTGGTGATCTTTTGAATATTTCATTAATTAATTTTTAAGAGTATAAATTGGGCCAATTGTACATCAACGGCTCATCAAGTTCACTATCATGGGCCCCTCAAGGCTTCAGTTCCTAATGCCGTTAGGGACATAGGCCCAATCAAATAATTCAGACAAATTATTACGTGGACCTCGGGTCAGACACAGTTTACTTACAAAATGTTCACAGTTTATATATTGAATGCTCATAATTTACATACTAAATATTCACAATTCAAAGTGTGATTATTCAGTATGTAAATAGACATAGATTCACATTGCATGGTGGACCCTGATCCATGATATAACTATTCAATAATTCAGCAACCTAATCCAATGAATATTATACTACAAATTATTCGAGTACACTCATCACTTGTCCCCATATATAGTACCCTAAGTAATCACATACTTTGGTATTTGGTAATTAGCTTATAACTAATAACTTACCGTGTTACGTGTTTTTTTTTTTTTTTTTTGAGGGAAGTGTTAAATGTTTTGATCAATTGATACTTGACATTATTAGCTCTTTAGAAAAAAAATATTTGTTAAATTAATTGTTGACCTTACATGTAAAATGATATAAGGACATAAATCTTATGCAAGACTGGATGACAAGGGGAACCTTTAGTACTATCTAATGGTGTGCTCTAGATAAACTCACTCATTTGCAATAGCCTATAACCATATAAGCACTAGGAATATCTTGTGCAACAGATTTGATTGAGAGGGTATTGATAAGAATCAAACTACTGATTTTCTAGCAGCATCATGTTCCACCCAGTCAGTCACCTTTTTTTTATTTTTTTTTTTATTATTTTTTTTTTATCATTAAATGCAAATGTTGTAACATTAGAAAATGAAATTAGGTGTACCTTAGAGGTGGACTGAGTAAGCCTTCCTGTAGCCAAGAAGTCAAGCATTTGGAAGAACTTTGCCTGCCCTAATTCAGTGCAGTTTTGCCAGTAATATACCACTAACTCCCAGGCTCTCCCTTTAAACTCCATGAAACTTCTTTCAATCTCCCCTTCATGCTCTGAAACAAATGGCTTCAACAATGCTCCATATATGTACTCTGTCCCCTGCAACCATTAACCACAAATGCAATGTTCATCAATACAAGACCACACATTCATTACAATGTTCATCAATGAAGGATTCAATTTAATTTTTACCTTAGATTTTGGATACCACAAGTAGATGAAAAGTGCCAACTTAACCTCACTATACATTGGGATCCTATAACAAAATGGAGGGCAAGTCAATACATTTACAATACACAAGATTAGATAACCTTTAAAATTTTGAATAATACTTACCATGATATAAAGATGTCGGCAACACTCTCAAGAACTCTCACTAGCCCGACAACAATCCTACAATAGAAAATATAAAGATCTGATTTTTAAACCAACAATATATAATATGATCCATTCAAAAAAAAAAAAAAAAACTCTTGACGCAAACAAAATCCAATCATACTGTTGATTTATTGGTACTTTTCTGTCATGGTCATAAGGTGGGGTTTATCGCGATACCTTCCATTAATGATGCAGATATTTTCTTTATCCAACAAAGAAAAAAAAGAAAAAAGAAAAAGAAAAAGAAAGTTGTTCCATATATACCAGTATTGGCACCAAAACCGCAGTTCTTCAATCTGAACTCTGTTGTTCTCCACACATTTGAAGCATTCAAAAGCTGGGTACGCATATCCAAGAACCAATCTGCACCCATCAGATCAGGTTATGAAATTACTCAAAAATTCAAAAAATACAGCAATCAAGAAGAAGAAGAAGAAAGAATCACATACACTAAGCTATTGACTATGAATTCTCCCAACATCTTTTAACTACAAACTCGATCTTGAAAAGGAGGAAGAAGAAATGGTCTCTGTGCAGTCTGCAGATAGTTTATGGAAGGTGAAAAGGAATTGCAAATAAGAGAGATGATATGTGATGAAGAAGGAGCTTATTACGTATAATATAATACATATAAAGCGTGTATGTATGTATCTATATATTATATATAGCAAATTTATCTCTAGAAGTCTGCGACGACTTGGATTGGTAAAACTTACGACAGAGCTGAGGTTTCTTGTCAGAAACGGCTTTCCTTTATTTTACATATAAAACCTGCAGAACTAAGGTTCCAGATTACATAGTATTTTTCTTTCTTTTTTTTTGTTGGTAACATAAGAAACTTACACTGAAAAATTAATCGTTATTATTTGAGGATATGTGTGTTTGAATTAAACTTCGTTCTTGTGTAATAATTTGTAAATCACATTAAAAATATTTGAACCCGTCATAGTATAATAATTCGCAACTACACATGAAAATAAATCGTATTAGGAAGACTCTATGCTGCAGATTCGAACAAAAATATATTAACAAAAATTAAAATTATACTTACGTAATATTTTGGTTCGAAAATGATGTTTGCATTTTAAACTGTGTTTTGGTTGGCAGTTAAAAGAGACATCAGAGAAGTTTCCCAGGCATTGATTTGATGACTTTGTATTCACACTGTTTGAAAGTTTCTTCGGGCATAAGGATTGGGCCATTGGGATTTATTTAGTTCTAGAAGAACAGGTCAAAACTGGATTCAAATAAAAAAAAGTTTCATTATTAATAACAACAAAAACAAGAGACTAAAATCATAGAAAATGCAACCTGTCGTGTAATACTGAGTATGTACTTCTTTAGTGCTTTAATATGATAGATACGTCATACGATTGATAATTGGGTTCGTCACGAATTTAAATATTAATGATGCCTAACTATTGACAATTATATTATTATTATATTTTATCAACACATACTTTTCTTCTTTTACCAAGAAAATCATGTACAATAAGCTTGACATTTTAATTAAAAGAATATAAAAATATAGAATTCTAAAATTACAAACATGGACCTAGATCCACCGTGAACTCGGGTCCATGGCATAACAATGAGTAAGTGTATTGCAAAAGGAAGATACCCTCAAACTCCTTGAATTGACAAAATTACCCTTTTGAGCTTAAAAAGTAGAGTGTCAAAATATGAAGATACCCTAATTCCTAATCGACAACGACGAGCTAAGGCTCCATGGGATGACGAACAAAAAATGGAAATTATCATAAAAGAGGAAAAAGAAAAAGAACTGATTTTTATCTTCTTTTGGTATAATGATTTACGAACAACCTTATTTGTAACGAACCGTACCAAATCTACACGGGTTTAGCCTCGTATCGCTAGCGTCGTCCCACAAATCCGATGCTATTTAGCATTGCCTCTCCTCTTGCCCAATCGCTTCGCCCCAGCTCCAGGTTTGCAGTGATTACTGTGAGGCTCTATCCAGTCTACAGAATTCGCACATCTTTTTTCACCCAATTTTCCTAATTTTGCAGAAGATTAATTTCATCAAGCTGCAGAATTTCAAGAATGGTTCTTGAAAATTCGAGTCTGATCACCAAAAAACAACACGCCAATTTCCGCCTCTGCAATGTTTCTGGGTAATTTTTCATTCGCTCTGTGTGTTGATATTACGTTTATTTTTATTATCCTCGAAATTTCTGCCATGGGATTCTGCGTTAGAAATTGAAAGAGTGATATATACTTCAGTGAAGAAGCTCATATGAGCTGATGGGCATACAGACCAATGCATATAATGTGATGGGTCGTACAATTATTCTGTTGTTGTTGATGAAGTTTATATCTTTTGGTTCCTTCTTTTGTCAGCTACAAGACTGATTTACTTGAAGTTCATGCCCAAGACCCAAAATTGCATGTGGTATTCATTCCTGGAAATCCAGGTATTTTGATATTCAGAGCTGAGTGTGAATTTTTTTCGAGTGACGAGGTAAAACTGCAGCCATTATCCGAGAGTGTGCAGTGGGTAAACACTTCCCTATGACCCTAGCCGTCAAAAGACCACAAAGAAGTAACCAGCCTAGGTTGATCATAGCTAATCAAGAAGACCACTGGGCTGCTCCCACGGGGAGTGATTTGTAACTTTGTGGTTACCAACCTAATTGCCTGACCAACTTGGTTTAGGGTTACGCCACCTGAGTGTGAATTTGTTATTTGTATTGTAGACATTAGGGAGAATTGAGCTATGTCAATGGTGGTGGCAGGTGTTATTTCATTTTATGTTGATTTTATTGAGTCACTATATGAGCTTCTGGGAGGAACTGCATCCATTACAGGCAAGGAACACTGGCTACTGAACCGAAAATTCATTTTTAAATTTATTGTTATACGGGAAAAATATTTTTACCGCTCTGCAGTGATGCCTGAGTTCTCCATTTTTCAGCTATCCAGCACATATCTCATGGCAAAAAGGTAATGACCTTGGGTGAAGATGAACCTAATGTATTTTGCTGTATCCCGAATCCAGGCTATAGTCTTATAATGTTTAGCTACATAAGATAGTAGATTCGCCTTTTCAATTTAGTTTAGAGTTTAGATGGCTATATACTGTTCAAGATCTCTCGAGTCAAGGAAAGGTGTTAGCTGAAGTGTTTATGTCACTCTGAGAGTAATATTCACCGGATATTGAAGTTTACACTATGTGTTACACTCTGTATAGTGCTTTCTGTATCTGATGAAATATATTCTTTCATTATATTATTGAGGCACTTTTTGTTTGAAGTATTATGGCTAAAATAGTTACACAATACATTCACTTGTTAGAATTGGGAGTATGGAAGGCTGTTTTCGTTGAAAGCACAAATTGATCATAAGGTAATTATATCAATTGTTGTTATTATTATCATCATTATTTTCTGTCATTCGAACTTGTTTTTCTGTCATTTTTCTTATATACTTATGAATTTCATTTCATTTCAGATGAACTTCATTGAGCAGGAACTACATAACGTTGAAGTTCCTATAGTCCTGGTAGGATCTAGGACTTATGTTGACTTTAGAAATTAACTTCTCTTCCATCATGCTTTGTATTAAATATTAATGCCTCCTGTGGTTAAAACAGTGGGGGTGTGCCCAAAGATGACGTTTTTCCTTGCATATTAGCATATACCCTAATTCTATTTTGGAAGATAAGTTTTTGTTGGGATGAACTGATGTTTCATTTTCTTCTAAGGTCGGGCACTCTATTGGTTCCTACATATCTCTGGAAATTTTTAAAAGATCGCGGAAAAAGGTAATGAAACTAACACTTAACACTTATTCTTTGTAACGTTTTGCCATTTGGTTTTCCACAATTAAAATTTATTTTTTTTCTACCTTGTTTACTTAGATGGGATTCTGCATCGGACTATATCCATTTCTAACTGTGAACACCAAATCTTGGACGCAATTTTTTATTAAGAAGATTGCAGCGTAAAGCTCCTTCCTTTTTAATTTGTTTAGTTATTGCACTTGTTTGCTTAAGGACTCGAGTAGTTATCCGTTTTCTTGGACCTTTTTGCTTCACGTTTCATTTTGTTTGAGAATTGTTTATATTTGTTTCTACCATGTGCCCTGTCTCAGTGTTGCAATAACACACAATTTTCAGATCCCGGAGTATCTCTGCAGTGCTTAGTTCTGTCATAGCGTTTTTGGGAATGCTACCCGCCTGGTTCTCGAGATCTCTAGTGAAGAAATTAGTTGGAAAATTTTGGTCTCCTGCTGCCGTTGAGGCCCTTTGCACTCATGTTCTCCAGGTCAGGATCTTTTTTCAATTTAACGGGATCAACGTTCCTACTAACAAATAGATTCTTTTTCTCGATGAGTTTGCTGTTTGTTTTTGGTGTTAGGAAATTTATACATGTTTTATTTCTGTTCTGTTGTGGAATATTTGACGACTATTATGCTGTGTATATATCTCCATTCTCCAGTGCTAATAATAGTTGGAAATCGATTTTTCAGTACCACACTATGCAGAATGTACTTTTCATGGCAATGACAGAGTTTGATAAGGTAAGATTGTGTATGAAGTGGACTGGGAATACAGATTAATGTTCCCCGAAACAAGTTCTTGAATTCTGCAATAAAACGTAAATTCCCGATTCTTCTATTCCGTAATTGGACTTCCTTTGTTATGTTTACTATGGATTAGCTTTCGGACACACTTGATTGGTCCTTCATGAGGCAAAAGAAAAACCAGATGGCTTTTTTGTTTGGTAACGATGATCACTGGGGTCCTACACATCTGCTTGACGAGGTAAATCAATTTGATTCAAATGTTAAAACCCTAAAATAGTGTCGACCGCAATAATAATCAACTGTTTGTTTTGAACTCGTGTTTTCTTGCTGAGCTTTATTATATTTCCAGATTGCGGAGAAGGTTCCCGGTGCTAGGTTAACGGTAGAACAGGCGGGTCATTCTCACGCTTTCTCTTGTACAAAGGATGGCTCAGTATGGGTAGCCCAGTATGTTGCGAGCTTGATTAAGAGACATATATCATAGAAGGTTAAAATTCCTTGCCTTCTCTTTTCTTTTCAACCGTCGAGCCATTTGCTTGTATCCTAATCCTTAATTTCTTCGTCCTTTTAATGTAACGTTGTCTGTTAGAGCGTCTCCTTCACTGGTTAAATGCGTTTCTTCCTTCCAATTGACAGACAGGCACCCGTAACATCATTCATTTTCAAGAACGGGGAAAGCTGGAATTTTTCATCGCCAAACTTGAAACAAAAAGCGGAGATGCATACATATTGAATGTCGTTGCCATGTTACAGAGGATATTATGATCTCAATCTTCTCACCGAATCGAACTTATCTGTCAAATGAATGCTACTTACATCATGGTTGTATATTAGGTTCAGTACTTAGCCCAGACGCCACGGCAGAACACTCTCAAATTACCAGGTTCTGCTGGGAGCTTCCATCTTCATATTAATGTAGGCACTTAAATGACATTTATGGCAAAAGCAAGTTTAGGTCAGCTTTGGTACCCTAAGACTTCAAGAACCTATGGAGAACCTGCCTAAATTTATGGCTTTCTCTGCAGATAACTCATGTAATTGAAGTTATTACTTTGTTTCTCCTCTTTCTTGACTTTTGGTTTCTGGGACTGTACTCATGTTTATGATAACAAAACACAGTTTCATAAGCTACAATGTTAAAAGCATCCTTAAATTTTGTCTGTTTCTTGGGGGTTTAAGTGTTTAGGACACCATTTTATGCAGGGTAAGTTTTGTGTAAAACTGTTTCACGTGAAATGTGTAATACTTTTTAGTTAAAAAATTATATTTTAACTAAAAAGTATTATACTTCGATGAGATTCAGACAAGATTTATTCTTTAATGAAGTATGGGTAGCAATTATGCATAGTAAACTGTCTTTCCCCAGGCCCTCCCTGTAGCTACAACTGCTCAAGCCCTAGTCTTTTTTGTGGTTGGTGTTCCGAGCCTGTTTGGTATACTCCATTAATGTTGATTGGAATTATATAAATGCTATAGTAGGGTTAATTTAGGTTTAATCCTGACTTTAATGGGTTTTTTGGGATTCATATTTTGAACAAATAATTTCGTCACACTTTGACCTTGACTTTTATACTGTGTTGTGCATCCCTTTTAGAAAATGTTTCTTTCCAAAAATTTAAAGAAAAAATATATATATAATTACACATGACAATCCAATCAGCATAAAGTTATTTTGGAGTTTTTTCAAGTATAGTGATTTAATTGTTGTTTTTCAAATAGTCTAATGGCCTACTTATACATTTTCTCCATGATTTATAATAGTGTACTAACATGTGCACTATTAGTTATGCACGAATGCACCATCAAGCGTTTTTAAATACAACATATAAAGTGCTTTAGATTGATAGATGAGATTAGTCTACACGTAAAATATTGGTTTCTACATAAGTTTGGCCATGTATAAAGCTAAGATAGTTAGATCTTCTTTTTCTCATAAAGGGGAATCAGGGAGACATTTTTCAGGAAGTTCATTATAAAAATGGGAGCAGCGTGCGCTGGATATGATCTGATGACTCAAGATATGAAATAACTCTACATTTTTCAGATGCATCCCTTTTATGATTATCCCTACTGTCATGTCAGAACCTTAATTATTTTCAGTATTTTGACCTTTTTGTTTGTCATTTCTGCTAATCCCCCCTTACACTCTTTGTACTTCCATATCACCTACTGTATTTCTACTATGCATAGATTATAATGGAGAGTTAAGAGTGTAGTTAGAGGATTGACTTTCCCATCTAATGGGTAGCTATGTTAGTATGATTTATCTCTTTCACTGTCTTGTCGGATTGGAGTGTGGAGACTCTTATAATTGAGACAACTGATTTTTGTCTTCTAGAGTTTCTTCCGTTACACCAATAAAAAACTTATATAGGGTCATCAGTTAATGTAATCCGTGTCCGTTTGAACATAAAAGAATATATTGATTTCAAAGACATTACTAAAGAGTTAGTTACTAAACAATATGTGCTAGTATGAGGTATATATGACCTTATATAAATAGTTATCAAAATGTAATATATATTCAGACATTTAATATTCAACTTACTTGTATTAGTAATAACCATCATGGGATATAAATCAAAACGAAAATTAAGGTCAAATGTGAATTATACATAACAATAAATGTTATAATAATCTCATGGACCGCACAATGAGGCAACCACAGTCACATGCAGAATTTATATATCTTCCATAACCATATAAACTCACTCCCACCCTTCTCACAATTTCTGAGTTCTCAGTTCTGACCTTCTTCTTCTGAACTCTCTCAGCCTGTAATCTGAAAAAAATTTTCCGGCAATGTCGAATCACGACAAGAAAAAGATCATTTTCAGCAGCGTTGCAGTGAAGCTAGGCTGCGGAGGCGGGAGTTGCAGGCGGCCCAAACTCTCCGCCGTCTTCCACCCCAAACCACGGCGGCACCATAAAAAAGCCGCCTTTCACGGCGGCGCCGCCGCGAACGGGTCTAACTACTCCTCCAGCTCGTGGGACACCACCACCACGACGTTCTCCCCGGCCTACGCCTCCTCCGACGCCGACTCCGAAATCAAGAGCCTCCGGGCGGTGCAGGGCTTCGGGAGAATCGGCGGCGAGAGCGTCGCCGTCGAGAAAGACTCCGACGACCCTTACCTCGATTTCCGGCACTCCATGCTCCAGATGATCCTGGAGAAGAACATCTACTCCAAAGACGACCTCAAGGAGCTCCTCAACTGCTTTCTCCAGCTCAATTCGCCGTACTACCATGGCGTCATCGTCCGCGCCTTCACGGAGATCTGGAACGGCGTCTTCTCCGTCAAGCCGCCGGTGACCGCGTCCCCCACCGGTGCTTGGATGTCACGTGGCTTTTAGGAAACGCACGTGACTTCCTTCCCACGACTAACCTTCCAACTTCCAACTTATCAATAAAATGTAATCAAGAGTGTCACGTTTAAGTGTAGGTAAGTAAGTAGTGTAGCTTGTAGGGGTAGTATGGTAATTTCCCCGCCACCATAAAAATTAATGGTGGCCTTCTACTACATGTGTTTGAAGTTATTAGCTCTAGTGTATTGTTATAATTAATGTATTTTGGTTAATTAATTAGGGTTAGATTAAGCTAAAAGGTTCTATTTTCACAGCCTTTTTTGCTACATTTTTAGGGTGTTTTGGTCATTTGTATCATGATATCATCAGGGTGGTTAAAAATGCTGTGAAAATTGTAATCTGTAGCTATATATTACGTCATCATGAATATAATATATATTTCACCTTATATGACATGGTTGCATTTCATAGTATTTTTTCACCAAAAGATCATGACTATATTAAGAAAGTTTTGTTAAATGACTAATAAATATACATACGGAGTACCACACACCGAGAAATTAATTTCTGTACATAATGAATGGTAACACACTATGATTATTCATGCCTATTAGAGAAATGTTGAGCCACAACTATATATATATGCTCTATCAAACATATATACTAAGAAATTAATTTTTGTGCATGATCATTCTCGATAAGGTTTACAAATCTTTAAAACCATTAGAGGGTTTGGACCTGACTCTTTTTTATGATATTGTAGGTCAGATTCTTGTGCAATTACAAAGTTGGAAAACTAAGCATTATATTCGTGTGTCGTGTTAAAAATTTTTGAATCAAAACTCTCTTGATTAAAAGTTGAGTAGATCAGACTTGAAGTGAATTCAAATTAATTTCGTGATGGAGATACTAGAGGATATTTCAAAAGGATAATACTCCATAATAATTAAGATTTGTTTTCTCTTATCCATTGAACAACTCAAAATTTTAGAGAAATATTTTTTTTTTTGAATGACAAAAACCCTTGCAACTACTGTAAAATGGTAGAGAGAAATATATTAATGCAAAGAAGAATGATTTGGTCAAAATCTTTACCGGGTTTGGAGCTATAGTTCCCTCCTCCCGTTATAAAAGATAGACGTTGGGATTTGAATTAATAAAAAGAATAAATTGAAGAAAGTAAAATAATGAAAAAATAATAATAAAAATTTACAGCACATTATTATTATTATTAAGAAATAAATAAATAAAATAGGCAAAGAGACAGTTGTTTTAAATGCAGTTAATTGAATGAGATAGTGAAGTTTGAGTGAGTCCCCAGCTTGGTTCAACATTTCCCAACCATAATGCCATTAAAGTTTTTTTGCTTCTTTGCTTCCATCTGAAGGGTTATGTACCTTTGTCTTTGCCCAAGCTTGACTTAGTAAAACATGAATTTCATATCTAAATGTTCACGAATTTAATCATCAGTAGTAGCCCAGTGTAATTTACTTCTTTTGTATAATTTTTAAATAAATGTCAACATTAAATTGAGTTCATAGTTTTCAATAAAGCTAGTAATAGTAAATTTATGAGGAATTAATTATATTTATGTATAGTCATAGTCAAAAATAAAGACTGCAACTTTTTGTGGATGGGAGTGGTAAACATTGATGATTTGATGAGCAGTGGAAAGCAATTAAGCGCCATGTCCATGGGGTTAGGTAACCAACACAAAGTATACTTTTGAGAGAGTTGGTTGTACTCAATTCAAAAATATTATTTGAATGAAATATGTTTTGTAACCTTAGTTGATACACGACGACAATAAAATAAAATTATTTTAAGTTATTTATAGTTAGATCTATTCTAATCAAGAAAATTAATAAACAAGACAAAAATACAGTAGTAATTTTTTTTCTTTTAATAAAAAAATGTAATAAAAGTTTTACTCTTTTGAAATATATTAATAATTTTACTAGTAAGTACAAATGAGGTAAAGTTAAATTGTTGCCACAAATTTACAAAAAGAAGTGCAAGTTTTGAGCTGCAAGATGCAGTCAAATGATGCTCTGTGCTTCTAATTATTAGTCTCAGTTGTCCTTTCTCTGCAACTTGAATCATCTCAATGCTGCCCTCTACACTCCAAAATATCCCTATTGTATTGATGGATCGTTACTTAAAAAATTACACATTTAATTATTCAGTAATACAATAAGTCGATAATAGTTTGAGTTCAATTCAGAGTTAATGTCATGACTAATTAGCTTCTCATCAGCGAGTTGTTGGTCTGTTGGATCAAGATTATAGTTCAGATTGTGAAATTTGAAAATAATTCGTCGGTGAGTATTGAAAAGGTTTTACAAGGTGAAAGCTAAGCAATAGGAATTTGTATATGAATATTATTAGAGTGGTTCATAATTTATGAATAAGGACAGAATAGAATTGTCCTATGTATACAAAATATTTATTGGATTAATAAAGAAGATGTAACAAGAGTATAATCTTGACTTGCGCTATTCTCGAGAGAGGTGCATTAAGGAGCAGGCCCCCGTTCTGGCCACCTTTGCTTAAAGATTACTCCATCCAGTATTAATTATATCATATGGTGTATGATATTAATATTATTATTATTACCTGGACAGTGAACACGGAGTGTTTTCTACTGGTATAGTGAAATTCATAAAGAGTCCAAAAGGATGGTAAAATATAGGTCATGTTTGATTATTGTCAATAGTTTCTTAGTTATTCTTATCACACGAGGTCTTTTTAGAACGATACTTATCTTATGTATATTTACTCAGTGCATATTATCGGCAATGACTATGGATATTTAAGTTTTAAATGAAAGTATATAAAATTGAATTTTGCATTACCATATTATTTTGTATTAATCTTAGTAATTAATACACTACTACTGAAAAATGCATTTAATTTTCACGTACAGTAGTACATCGAATTTTGTTTTTTTGTCACGAAATCAATTATTAACATTTTTAAGATGTCGGGATCATGTCATAAATTTAAATTTTATGAACATGTGTTGCTAGTTTTCAACAAACCATAATTCATGGCATAAAAAAGTTGGTGAAGTATGAAGTAAAAATACCTAACTTTAATTTTCGTTTTTTCAGACATAGAAGCTAAGGTAAAAACTACCTGGCCTAAATACTTGGCTACTTAAACACATTGTAAGATGAAACAAACAAGCTAGGTTGCCACTCTTGATCAAGCATTATTGGTTGCCCACTTTTCTTGGGCTAATAGAATGCAAGAAAATGTCCACAGAGAGAAAAACAACAAATTAGCTTAGGAGACACAAAAACCATGTTTGTGCATAATCACAAGCATTGTAATCCAAGTGGGAAGCTAAATGAGGGCAAAAGAAGGAGACAGAAAGGGAGAGCCAAAAGAGAGGATAAAAGGGGTTGGGAAATGGAACATGACAACCAACCAAACCCAAGGGGACTGAGAATTTGTGGATGTCAAGGCACAACTGCACAAGGTTGCCGGGTCCATGTACCATGTAATGTTGTTAGCAAATAGAGGGGAAAATCTTTGTGGGTTGTGAAATAATGATGTTTTCTCCACCATTTGCCCAAAGTTGTGGGTATTTTTTAATGTAAAAAAGAGGGGAGGGGGGATGGATGGATGGATGGAGGGAGAAGTCCAATCATATTTCAATTGATCAATCACTTTAAAATCTTGCTCACACGGTAATGTGGAGATCGAAATTTAGTGGGTCATTAGGAGTTCTTGACTAATAAGATGAGATGAAGACGCCTTTTGCGCAGAGTATACAAGTAAGAATAGAACATAGGGAACATGGGGACTGATGGGTGACGTGCGACTTAATTAACTCCACCAGTACTCTAGGGATTTAAGATTATTAGTCTATCTACCATAAACTACATACTCGATAGTTAATGTATAAAAATAAATAAATAAAAGAGGGCAAAGAGGGGTGGGGTGGGTTTTTGCAAGCATATTTTTATTCTATTTATTTCTTAATTGTTTACGTAATAAGTAGAAAAAATTGTAGTAAACATGTAATTATTAAACATTTAGTTCTCATTATTATTATACACTAATTAGACATTATTGTTAATTATATTTAATTTTCCTCATAATTATGTAATAATTAGTACATTTTAATTAAATAGATAAATTGTTGTGTTCATATTTATGATTCATTTAACAAGTTAAGTTCACCGTACATGTTGTCGTGAATGTAATATTCTACCGACCATGGATGCGGCGCGGTGGGCGGCGACAGTTCGGCAGCAGGGCGGTAGGCGGCGGCGCGGTGGCGCAGGGCGGCAGGCGGTGGCGCGGTGGGCGGTGGCGCGGTGGCGGTTGCACGTTGAGCAGCGGGTAAGTTTGAGGATGGTAAGTTTTAGGATGAAGTTTTACCGTTTGGGATGGAGTAAAATTAGGGTTGTTTGTCTTGGACCCATTATTTAAGTATTTTTATCCTAATATTTCAAAAAATAAATACATAATTACGTATTTATTATTTTGTATTTACATACGGTATTCTTTTCGTATTCTCTAAGTACAATGTACAGTATTTTAATTTGAAACAAATATTATAAAAGATAACAATGCATTCTGAAGATGCATGTTCAAAAAAGTAAACATGCATCCTACAGTGTAGTATTGCCCATATTTGTATCCCAAATCTTTCCAGCCTATTTTTGTATCCCACCAAAAGAGGAGGCCCAACCGGCGAAACCACCCTGGGATAAAGAGTTTTGGATGTCCAACTTTTGCAGTGCAACACTAGCTCTATGTGGTGTCTTGAGTAGCTAAATGTCATTCTATGCTGCTTCTTGTTTTTTATGTTTGTGATAATGTTTTTTGGATAATTGATTCTACTACTTTTTTTAGCACAAGTCTAATCAAGTTTGTCTTTGGATTATTATATTGGATCAACTCCATGTTTTTCTAATGTTATTAAATTAGATATATATGTTTATAGTTTCACTTAAGATTATTATTATTATTATTATTATTATTATTATTATTTAAACTACATAAAAGAATTTAAAAAAAAAATTAGTGTCGGCTCAAAAGTAGTATAGTGTCGATTAACCAAGCTAGATTACTTTGTAATGGGTTCGAGGGCTAATGTTAAATGTTGCATGGCAATTCAAGATGTTTAAAAATGTCCCGAACACTAGATATCATTGTGATAAGATTGACTTAATTGATATATAAGTTTTAATTTGTGCGGCTATAATGCACCTCTTTGAAACACAAAAATTAAGTATTGCACCTCGCTATCCCTACTCGAAAACTTGGTGAAGAAGGTAAATTATGGAATACTACATTCTCACAAAGTGTTTGTACATTGGTATCCAAAACAAGGCCAATTATATACCTTTTCTAAGTAGGAATAAAGTCCTACAACATGTGGCCGCCCATGAAACTAAGCTATTATATAATTTATGCACAAAATTTATTAAATTAGTCGGAGGACATGATAAAATGAGGCAATTAATACTTAATTCTAGTTATCATTGCCCATTAAGGTTTGTAGATATTTTCCACTTTCTTTCCTATCTGATTTTTTGATTTAATAATGATTGTATAGGCCTTACCAAAAAAAGTGTTTGTAGGTATGCACTTGGAGCAGACCACACAGGAGGAGTAAATTGTACTAAGAAGATTTTTGTGTTGTGAGCTTGACCGAGAGTATGTTAACAAAAGTCCAACTCGTAACGTTATGATACGAGAATCATACTCCAACCACTAAATCACTCCTTTCGAGACTGTCAAAATTTTATATATGTATAGTAGCATAAATAATAGAGCAAATTAAAGACCCACTTATTTTGTGGATGAAGTGCAAAGCTACTTCCAACTCAACTATCTTTGTCTCTCATTATCATCACTCAAATTAAGCTTATTAATGGGTCACTAGACTCAGTTGATGTTGTCCTAATACAGTACATAATACTATGTATCTTAAGAAACTCCAACTAACATAGTACAAAAATTATGGAAAAAATTAACTTGACATGTATAATATATTCGAACGACATGATGCTAGATTTGTGTATTAGTTGATGTCGCATTCGAACGACATGATGCTAGATTTGACGGTCAGCGCCGCCAAGTGCCACCAAACATAGTTATATTAGCAATCCGATTCAATTCGGTGTGCATATATACAAAGTTTGACTGTCAACCTTTCGACCTTACAGTTAATTATCAACATTTGTTAATTGTTGGATTGGATTTAATATTATTTTAATAAGTCAAATCGAAGGGTTGTTGTTCCATTATGTGTTGCCATCTTTATATGATAATATCAATTATATCAAATAGAGAAAGCAGGAGTTTGACATGTGATATGCCTCAATTGAAATGATAGTTTTCAGGTGGAAGGTCAATCAACAAAATAAGGGCTCAGCTCATTTTGCTTGAAAAAGATTGGACAAACAAGAGAATGAATCCCATATTTTGATGGATAAAAGCTGGAAAAAGGAACAATCATCTCTTCTGGCCTTTTTGGACTGAGCTCTAAGAGCATCATTATCAGTTGGGGTTTTTTCTCCAGTTTTTTGTGGGGCCCAGCTTCCACCTCATCATCAATTATCTCATTCAATCACAAAAACTCTTCTCCACACTAGTTTGAGTTTTTTCTCAGTTTTTTGTGGACCCACTATTTTCTACCCTATATTTTAATTATTTCTTTATTTATTTAAATTATAAATTTTTAATTATAAAAATTAATTAAAATAAGCACACTACATTTAATTAAAATAATAATTACAAACATTTAAATTAATTTTTGTTGTTGCTTTTTTATTTTAATCATTTTAAATTTTAATTATAATTAAATCATTCAAAAGTTAATTCAAAAATATTAAATTTGATATTTTATAAAAAAAAAATTTGAAACAAAAATAATAAAACAAACAAATTAAATGAAAAAAAAATAGTAGAAGAAGCAGCGTAAAACAGAATTCTGAAACCAAAAGGAAAAGAAAACAAAGAAAAAAAGAAGAAAATATAAATGGAGATTCCAGCTAGCCACTCTCACTCTCCCAGGACCCATGCTATTGCTCTGTCCTTTATTATTTTTCTTTTCAAAAGTTTCTGACATTAACCCAACACTTGCAGGGAAACATTTTGGCAAAAAACTAAGCACCACATCAGTTATTGATCATCACCTTGCATCAACACTATTCAAATATCCATCTTTGATCCATTGATGGTGATGCTCTAAGGACCATTGGACTGTAAGGTTTACATTTGTGATAACCCCTTGATCTTGATTTTTTTTTTTTTGGAAAGCACCCCTTGATCTTGATGTGCATATATAATATGATAGAAAATTGTAAAATGTTTAACAATAGTATCTTAATCGAGCCTATTGAATAAGGTCTTTCTAATAAAATTTACTTTTTATGTATGATTTGTAAGCTATTACACATAAGTGGGGTTACCCAAAGCATATTATTGAACAGTTATTTTTTATTTTCATTTTCGTGATACCTAATATGAAATATATTAAGCCCGACAGCTTGAAATTTAGGGTTAGGGTCAAAAATTTTGAACAAGACAAAAAAAAAAAAAAGAAGAAGAAGATAATCTGAATCGATAATTCGATAATATTCGGATCCTGATAAGTGTATCTCGAAATTGAAACCAAATGGACTAGCCTGATTGACATAACATTACATAGTTACATGTCGCATAGTGAACTTAAAAAGTAGCTAAGTGACTTGTATCATTTAAATGCCATGAAGTAAATCCCAAACCTTGGACGACATGGGTGGATTTTTTCAAAACTCATCCAGTCATCCTACTACAACGAATGTGGGTACTCACTCTCATTTTTTAAAAATTTTTGTTTAAAGCTTTAGCCTTATAAGCTCGACATCTTAAGGTTTAGAGTCAAATTGAGTGGGCTGACCTAATTAGTATCTCTACAGAGAAAAAAGATTTACACAATTGTATACATTTGAATTACGAGTTTTCTTTATGGATAATCTAAAACAAACCATGATCCATAGTGACTAAAAACTTAATTTCAAGAACCAAGTTGGGAAGCTAGCTATGAATATTTAAAGACAATTAAAGGCATGATGTTGAGAAGCTAGCAGAGCAGACAGATGTAAAGTTTTGTCTGTCAAAGTGTGAACCCACCCTCGAAGATAGAAAATTAAATCTCATTCAGCTGTTTCAAGTAATTGGGTTGGGAAATGAAACCCATATATGCACAGGTCACTTTCCTCCTCAAATCCCCAGAACCAAGAAAGAAAGAAACAAGCACATCATATCAGAAATTCAAGTTTTGCCTGTTGCAGCAAGTATATAATTTTGAGGGGCCTGTGTCAATCTTTTCTCCCTGCCTGACTTGCAATAACTGGTGTAAATAAATAGATGTAGGTCAGATGGATGGTGATATCTGATCCATCCATTCCATTCATGAAGATCTGATGTTTCTGAGCGCCATGATTAGTGCAGAATGGAAGATTTCAATGTCTGATCTTCTCCAGTTGTCCATCATATTACTGTTTCAACCTAGCTGCCTCCCACCACTTCTTCAATTCACCTCAAACCAACAATTTTTTTTATGGTGTTAGCCTAGATTTCTGGACCCTATAAATCTGTCTTTAGACTCGTAAGAAGATAAATTGAGTTTGTCTAATTTTAAGTCAACACTGAACTTACCTTTTTACGCACAATAAACCTAACCCCAATCACCTTGTAACTGGAAGAGAGTTTCAAGTGCAACTGTTTATTAACTAGAACACTACCCTAAGGCTGCCAACCTAATTTCTTGTAGAATCACTTGTCAAGCCTAATGTAATTGTGAGAACGGGAGATTATATTCTTGTACTATTTATGTGTCATGTTAAAAAATTCTAGGTCAAATTTTTTCATGAATAAATTTTACTGGTGTGATCCGACAAAATATGAATTAATTTTACATTGACAAGAATACGAGGTGATGTACACGCCATGTTAAAAAAGTTTAAGTTAGATCTTCTTCTAATTAAGAGTTTTGTTGAATTTAGATTATTTTCATAGTAGTGAAAATACCGAATGATATATCACGAGGGCAAAGTAAATAAGAATTTCATATATTATATTTTTACTTTTTAAAGAGATGATAAAATGAGATATGAAAGTTATAATAAAGATCTGGTGAGAGGTGTATGTGTATATGGAAGCAAATGGTATTCAGAGATGATGAAAGGGCATTGTGAGAAGTGGGTATTGGGCCTTGGCCCAAGTGGGAGCATTGAATGCCATGAACATAGAAGATAGATTTGACAAACCAACTCCCATAGCATTTGGTTTTGGTCATAATTTTCAGGATAATTATTGCTTCTTGGGAACTGAAACTAAAATTAATGGCTCATTAAAATGAAAATGACCCTAGCTACCTAGCTTCACTCCCTCACAAAATCACCACCCATCTTCCATCACTATGGTAATGCATTTAGCATCTAGTTATTATATATTCTAACTTGATTAGAACCGACTCTTCACTTTTATAAGATCGGTCTTAGTTCTCCCTTAATTCAAGTTAGTTTAAAATAGGTTCGATGCGATTCTTAACGCTAAATCAGTTACTCGAATTAGGTTTTTTAATTTCTTAAAAGAAACCTAACGCGAGACCACTACAACTACTTACGCGGCTTATAAAAATTACAAATATATTAGTATATGACATATCATCATTTTTCGTTTAAAAATACAACATTTTTATTTACGTCATTCTATATATATATATATATATATATATATATTTATTTATTAGTTTAGTTTAGTTGTATTGGTTTCCAAAGGATTTGACAAGTTGGAGTCTGCAGAGTAAAATGCCTTAGGGTTGCATGGTTTGCCTGTTTTCTGGATCGGATCTACTAATAAGGATTAGTATATATAATACTATATTGTTTATTGTTGCTTTTAATTACTAGGTAATCACATGCCATTTGTTTAATGCGACATTAATTATTTTTTCATAGAAAAGAGAACAGAAAAAATGGTATAGCACAAGGTTTGGAAGGTTCGGCGCTCGGCAAGAATCTTTGGCATCAAGATTAAGGTTAATAACTTAATTAATAATTATACATTATTAAACTAACCAAAACAAGTACTTACTAAATGCAGTAGTAGTAGTTTAATATTTTATATTACATTATTAATGACTTGAAATTAGGGAGAGAGAGCACAAACAACGGAGCATTTTACGTTAGGATGTTTCCTTGAAATCCTATTATATGCACATCAATAATGTTTGCAAGCATTGGTTATTCCAACTCACCACTTTTTAGTTTGGGAGTTTTGTCGTTGGGATTTTTATTAATCATGTAATGTCTTGGAATTATAAGATGGGTATTTTTTAAGATTGATGTTAGTTGTAGTGTTTCTTTTTATTTTATTTATTAATATTTATCGTGTTACGTAATAGTATGAGATTGATTCTGTTTGCATATGATTATTAAGTAATTATTATTAAAAAATAACAGAGTGTTAGTCAATTTATGGATAACCAATGAATATAAGGATCTTTATTATGACGTCAAATTCAGGAGGATAAAATATCATTATATCCATTTCTTTCTCACCTACGTTGTGGGCATTTTTTGTGGTTTGCATTTATGTTAGGGGAAAGGTTATTTAAGGATATAAGTTTGAATTCCAAACTTATGAACCTTTCACAGCTTTTCATACATGTGGCTATTAGCAAAGCAAAGTTTATGAACATTATTTTGAATTGGTTAATCAGTTGAGTTGTGCCTCAGGAGCGGTTATTAATTGAAGGATATGGTACACTTAAGCTAGAAAGTGACTCTCTAGTGACTTTGTAAAGAATTCAAGATAGAGATGATTATTAGGTTCTGAATCATAATCTCGTTCTAACTATACAAAACTAGAGCATAATCCAGATTGAATTTGTAAAGCGTGTTATGCTCATAAAGAGACAAATCGTTTTCTAATAATTGATTGGCTGAAAATCATGCGTTCTTTACATATGACTTACATATGTTTGATGTTGCATTAGATAGGATAAAGTCAATACTTTCCTTTAATCTGATTAGCTTTACGTGACATAGATATATGTAATTTAACGAACAATACAATTAAACTAATTAAAACAAGAACTCCATTATTGCACAATGGAAAGGGAAATTGGTAGAGATGGATGAGATTCACTAGATTTATATGAGATATCCTGCAAAATATGAGATTGAGGAGTGCAAATGCAAAACATCACAAAAAAGGACCACATAAACCAACAAGTGGAGCAGTTTAATCTACCTTGTGCAGTGGCAGTGACATGCCCTCTTCCACACCCATGAGAATATTTGTCATTTCTTTGTATTTTTCCTACAAAACTTTGCTGCCCAGTAGACATCACTGTGAAGGGCTCAAGATCCCCTTTAATTTGGCCAGTGAGGATTGAGGGTGATAAGGTTCCCTACATACCCCCTCTAAACAAAATATCTTTTATGTTCTTCCATTCTTGAATTATATTTATTTCTTTGTATATTCACAATGCAAGAAAGGGATATGATTGTTGGAGAAGTGAGACAATAGTCTAATCTAATTCAACTATAAGCATTTTAACCACCCGAAAAAATAAGAAAAAGTTTTGGCTTGGTAACCACAAGATTCCAAGTTTGAATCCCAGTGAGAGCGGCCTATTGACCTTTTAGGTTTGAACTGGTTAGTTATGGACAACTTAGACGTACTGATTTACCTCCTTGTGGTCCTTTGCTGGTTAGGGTTATAAGGCGAAGTTCACCCAGTCTTTTTCTGGTTAGGGTTATAAGGTGAGGTTCGTTCAGAGGGTACCTTAGAGGCTTCGAGTAATGCATGTCTCCCTCCTTTCGATTCAAATTTAAAGGTTCTCTTTTATTTTTATCCTGGAAGAAAAGAGTAGCAAAACCCTATATATCACATATTAGGTTGCCATAAGGGGACATAGAGATAAAAGTTGTCATATATTTTTCACTTAGGTCATCCATCAATCTTTAGGTCTTATGGTAAAGTTGCAGATTTATCAGGCTGTAGCAGCAGGACCAGTTGAGGCCAATTCCCAGCCAAAAAATAAATCTGTGCCACAGTGTTGTGTAACTTTCCAATTGAAAATGACCATCCAACAATTTCAAATCTGGGGGCTGTGATTATTATTATTACTTTCAGTCCTACGGCCTTTTTTTTTTCGGATTACGAGAAAAACTCGCAGTCATTATTCGATTGTACTGTGTGCACTGAATAAATCTCATTTTTGTATAATAACTCACAATTACACAGAAAAGGTAAACCGCACTAAGAAGACCTTTCGCTATAAGCTTGGCATAGAAAATATTGACAGGAATCAATTAGTGATCGATAGATACGAAAGTCATATTTTACTCACTCGACCATCAATTTCGGGGAGCTGTAGTTAATATTTTAGTTAACTGCAATGTGGTCTCTCCCATGCATCCAATGGTCCATACTCCATTATTAATTTGCAGTAGTTGTATATATTCATATATAGTCATCATCTTCCAACAACTGCCACACCAATTCTTAATGCGCTCTCAAATTTCTTTTCACAATCTCTATGTTGTTACCTAACAAAAATTTGCTTACTCCTAGGAGAAACAGGATTAGATAGTTATTCAATCAAGATAATCAACATGTCAACTATTTATATTTTATTCATATCAATACTTAATTAATATGAATAAATTAAAATATATATGAATAGAACATATATAATATCTATTGTAGTATTTTCTATATGCCTAATTCTTTCACCTCTTAGAAATACATCTATATCTATAGTAGTTAATTTCAATTTTCAACACAACTAGTTAGCACATAGCATCAAATAAACACAAACCTCCAAAGTATTGCCTAACTGGTCAACCAATTAAAAATACATTTACAAATTTTGTTTTGCTAGTAACTGCAATGTATAGATCGGAATCCTACTTAAAACCAAAAAAAAAATAAACATTTAAAACACATCACGCGATTTACCTCATCTACTGGTCTCCCAAACAAGAGCTGTGAGGGATCCTTAATTTTGTGTGTTTGTGTTAATTATTTAACAAATTTATTCACACAAATTGTATGTGATTTACCTCATCCGATCTACTGGATGGTCTTTAAGACAAGAACGGTGAAAAATTATTAATTTTGACAATAATTTATATTAAGACTTATAGAAATGTTCATATCATAATCGTGTTAACCTATTAACAAATCCGTTTACACGAATTATGGGATGATGTAATAACTCATCAAAACACACATCTAGAGAACAATAGAATAGTAAGCATTTAACACTAATTTCTTGAGGAACAATAGTATAATTTTTTGTTTCTTTTTTCTCTTTATATGAATCGAATTCAAGTCATATATATAAATAATAATAAAATATAATTAAGGATGTCTGCAGAATCTTTCAATCTCGATCCTGAGCTTCCTGAGGAAAAGACAAACATGGACTAGTGGAACAAGTGGAAGAGCAGAAAGACAAAGGAGAGGTAAAAGAATGGCTGTTAGTACAAGACAACAAACAGTTTTCATCACTGCTAGTTGAAGAAGAAGGAGACGACGACGGAGGAATTATAACGGCGGCGCCGGCGCCGGCGGCCGGAGATTTTTCGTGGGTTGCGGGATGATGATGATGATGATGAGATGAAGAATGGGCAGAGAGGGAAACCAGCAAATCCACGAAGGCTCCAACGATATAGCCGTGATTGGTTTTTCCGTTGATTTTGAGATAACAAGTCAAGAGTTCTTCAAGAAACTCCCAATCCAAAACTTCTTCGATTTTATCTTCACGGCCGTGATTATGGTGGGCTGCCACCATTTCCTCCATTGATCTCCTGAAATCCAGAAAAGGGTCGGTGGATTCCACCGCCATTGCTACGCTTTCCTTCAACGGAGATTCTTCCGCCGCCGCGGCCGCCTCCACCGCCGCCGCCTCATCCAATTTAGAGCTAGTGTGTCCGGGCTCGAAAAACAGCCTTTCCGAGCGCAACCCTTTGATGACTTTCTCCACGGAGTCATCGTCCGGGGAGGAGGAGGAGTAGTGATCGGCGGCGAAAACGGCGGTGGCGTCGTCTGCTCGGAAAGAGAGGGTTCTGGGGCTGCTGACGCCGCACTGCCATGGCCATGTGGATTCTGAGGATTTGGAGAGGAAAGGGATGAGCTTCATAGTTTTGGAAGCTAAGGTTTTTTGTTTTTTTTTTTTCAAGAAAGGTAATTAATTAAGAAGAAGCTAAGGGGGAGAGGTTTGAATGAAATAGTGGGAGAGGGGAGTGGGGAGGGAAGAATTGAAAATGGAAGTTTGAATAGTGAGTAGAGAGGTTTGGTGGGAGGGGCTTGGGTTTTGTTAATGAGGCAATTAATGTTACAAGGCTGAGTAGTTCAATGGTGAAAGAGGAGGGTGGCTCATCAAGGAGACAAAATTTATTACAACTACAAGGACTGATATATGCATGTACACAACACATACTTAATATGCACACAGCACATATTTCATATACACACGAATGTATCTATTTTTTAACGCACCGTATCGAGCTAAATTTTCAAAGACCTTGTGGTCTAGTGGCATCCGGTGTCAACTGTTGGCTCTTTGTGCTTCAGTAATCAGTAAGTTGAGAAAGTAGAATTGTAACAGAGTCAGTAGTACTCAAAAAAAAAATGTAAACGAGCTAAATCATTGAATGTGATGCAAACTTCGTGAATGAGTTAAATTCTAAGATGTGACTCAAATATATTGTATATGCTTAATTCTTTTCCCAAATACTGCCTACTAAACCGAGCTAAGCTTGTGCGAGTAGCTAAAGATATAAAGAAAGGAGAATCCAAATTAGTAAGTACAAAATACATTTACATACAATATTCACCTTCACATATGACACTATAAAATTTAAACCATAATTTTCAAGGCCATTATATGAAATTCATAGTAGCAAAATATTAAATAAACTAAGGCATGAGCATACAATTTCTAATTTCCTTTCATTATCTTGTCTAGCATGGAATCATATTGTTAAGACTAAAGAATAAAAATCTCTACTCTGTTAAATTAACAAATCGTGCATTTATTTTTTTATTGTAACAATATACTTTATATTATACGCTATAATATTTGTATATATGAAAAATATTGAACTAATACATTGATACAAACTATGAGAGGATAATTAGAGGCACATATATATCAACATTATATATGTTGATTTATAGATTCAATACAACTTAAACACACGTACGCTCAATACATAGTTAATTAGCTAGTAAGATTTCGGTGGTGGGGTTGGTATGTAGGTCTTGCCAATGTATTGATGGACAAACCAAATACATTATTTAAAAAATTATTTGTACAATTTGTACTTTTGTCTCACTTCTCGTGTTGGGATTAGATCATCATCAAGAAACGCCATTTCATCCTTGTCACCTTGGCAAAATAATGAAAGTAATTTAAAGAGTGTATAAGCAGCAACATAATGCCCATAAGTTATACTTCTATGACCAACTTTTAAGCCTTTGACTTCCATTTGAATTACATTGTGTTGTACAAAATATTAATGATAATAACTTTTGTTGGATATCTTGTTTTTATTAGAGAAAGAAACATAAATAAATAAAAGGATTAAAATTTAAAAGCTGTGATTACTTAAATTCTCTAGTTTCAACTGTGACTTGTCTTCTCTCAAATACTGCCTACTGAACACGACTATAACTTATCTAAATGGCCTTTTAGAAAGTGGTTGATTAGAAGGTCCGCAATTGCTATTCAAAGGTATGTTCTGAGTAATGTCAACCGTGTAATCTTAGACAGTAAAAGATCACAAGAAGATAAATTAGTACTTTTAGACTTGATGATTATAAGCACATAAATAGTGAACTTAACTAGTGCAAGTACCAAGCACATGAAATTGGAAGGAAAAAATAATAGTGGTTTACAAGTAATAAGTACACTAATTAACAAGCAGGAGTACATAAAAAGACTATATAGCAAGTGGAGGTGTGGGCGTGTGGGGTTGAGCATCATGTGATGCATACAACACAATAATATCAGTCACGTGCATCGCATATGCATCCCAAGAAACAGATGGAGACCCCATGAGAGGGACTCTCCTTCAATATACTCATCTGCAACCTTAGTTGATTTTATCCACTTACAATTTTAGAAAATTTTTCAGATATTGATCCACACCACTATCTTTTACATTTAAGTATAAATAATATACATGATTGTATCAAATACCACCCAACGACACATTATGCACTAGGTATAACCATACATATCATACATTATTGTGTCGGGTATAGTCCAAAAATGCATACATAATTGTATTTAGTGCAAATGACACCAATGCTTATCACATTTGTATAAGGTAAAATTGAAAATCATAGTCAATAATATGCAATACAATACAAAAAGCATGTATATTTATATTCGGTGCAAAAAGCACTAATATTAGTCATCATATGTCAGACTAATCTAAGGCCCTAGAACCCGTGCCCAAGAACTGCTAGAGGAGATAAATCACAAGTCGCCCTGTCAATTCTCAAGTTCCCACATCTTGCTTTTATACTCTACACATAAAGGGTCTTCATAGACTATAATCCATCAAGACCTCCTAATGACCCTCAGATTCCGAGTAGGATTTGAACCTCCACACGGTCACTAGAGAAAGACTTTAGTGTGATTGGTTAAACCAACTGAATAAAAATACACATTTTAATGGCATGTTTTGTGAGGATAATGAGTTGTGACATCTTAGAGATAATGCCACGTTGGCACAGCAATGGGTCGACACAAGTTTTAGAATTTATCGAAACTAGTTGCACATTTATTATACATGGACCATTTATTGATAGATTGACCCAAGTTGTGATGGCCCAGATGATATTAAGCCTACAAGACATGGCTTTGATGGTACTAAATTGCTGTATATAATGTGTGTGTGGATATTGGATACTCAGAATAAGGGACCAATTACAGCTGACAGTGAGTGTGGTCCTTGTGGGCACCACAACATCCTAGGCATCTCTCACTAAGATATATAAGCATATGTATGAAGAGACACACATGTGTAACATAATTATTAAACATGGGAAAGGGTTTGATGGTAGTTTCGACTTTAAATATGTTGAAATCTAACACGATTATCATATACAATTGATAAGCGAACTGCTAATACAACTGTAATTTGTGTGAACTGCTAATACAACTGTAATTTGTGAAGTCAAGTCACGTTAAAGAGTTTTGGGAGTCAAAACTTTTCGAGTCGAATCCAGATTAGTCTCACAGTATTGGAGATATTGAATAGCAGGTTTTGTAAACAAATATATAAATACATTATACATACATGATATGAGTGGGGTTGGGGTGCCAATCCTGCATATATCATGGATTCCTTTTCCATGGCCTGCATGCAACCCTGCAGATGAAGATGGGGTGGGCATGAGAATACTGCTTTGGTAGCTTTTTAAGAGACATGATAAAAACAACAGCAATCACTCATCTGGCATGATGAAAGCAATCATACAAAGTACATTTCATACAAAAATGAGCAAATGCGGTTTATTCAGAGCAGCCGGTGTTTAGAATTACAGCGGTTTGAATCCAAAACGCTAATCAACTCAGTTGATTACCAAACGCTTATTTGGGCAGTGATTGCCGATCAAAACACTGCTTACCAAACAAGAGCAATAACCCAAATTTTACGAGTGAAGTTGAAATATGATGCACCTGTTACTGTCATCATTTTACTACATGCATAGAAGTGAAAGTTGAAACCAATCAAATTTTTGGAACAAAAAGCTAAAAATACCTGATTGATTTGTAGGGCAGAGTAGCCATGATGGATGTGGCAAGTGGCAACCATTTTCTCCATTCAGACATTAATGGAATATTAGCCAAGCTTTGCTCTCTGTTCATAAGTCACCATCTCTTTCTTGGCCTCTATCATGACTCTTTAAATGAAATAGAGACAGAATTTCGTCCAAAATAGAAACTAAACAGTAAGTACTAAGTAGGGTATTTCAGTTTACAACTAAGGTGCATAAAAAGTAACAATTTTTTATTTTATTCAACCACAGAAGTTTAATATGTTGAATAACTTTTTCACTTGGCTTAGATAAGAATTCAAGAACATAAGAGTACATCCAGATTGGACCCGAGCATCATGAAATTCCTTAAATGACAGGCTGACAGCAAAGGGTGATTATTCATGAAGCCTTTACAGCCACCATATTCAAATTATTCCCCAAGGATCCAATTCATGGAAAGACTAAATTAGAACAAGCTTCTCATGATCATTGAAAGTGCTTGTTTGCCTGCAATTTATTGCATCTTATCTACTCCAAGAAGAAGCCATATGTTACGTCAATAATGTTTTAATAAAAGTGGCTTTTGGAGTAGATAAGAGACAATTTGCCTTTACTTAACAAGCACTAATTTAAGGCTTTTTTTGAAAGCTCTATTTTGATTCTAAATAATCACAATAGAATATATTCTGAAAAGATCTTTTTATAAACTATTTCAAAAATAAACCATTTTTCTTCTAATCAACTTGGCCAAACTGGCAATAACTGGTTTGGTTTAATTTCACCACTCAACTTTACTCTGATGAAATTGAGTATTTGAGTGGATGAAAAATCCCAAAATCTTTAGAAAATTATGAAATGAAATTCAATCTACTCCTAATGGGAGTTGGGACAGACATTAAATGGGTGCAGAAAATCGTCATGATGGTTGAAAATAGAAAAGGTTATATCACAGAGGCACAGATAACTTTTATGCATTTAAATGCTAAGAAATTAAAAATTGCATGATGCCATAGTTGATGGAAAGGCAAATAAGAGGGTAGAAATACATGACATGAAAACGAATAAACCCTAAGTGCCGAAATGAGATGAACTTCTGAAGATGTAATGATCATCTTTGAAATCGGAAAGGAAGAGAAAAAGCAAACGGCATCTTCACAGTATGAATACATGTACAAACACACAAACACACGTGCATGCGCAACCCTAAGTAAAACATAATCTTACCCAAATTGTAACGACTTTCTGACATAAATTTCCAGTAAAACATGTTCAGAAAATTGTGGATTTTAGAACATATTGCTGTTTAACCTTCAAGCTCTCAAGGATGATGAAGCAAACATCATTGTTCAAGAAATCCTATCCAAATGTCATATTTCAAGTGAGAATGCTCCTCTCTCCTAAAAACCTCTGCCTTTGAAGAAATTAAGCGTATCCCATTAGTCCCAAAACCACTATATGACTGTATTCAAGAAAGTTACTCCTAAGAACTCAGAAGGGCTTTTAAAGGACCAAACATAACAGATTCTAATATTTTATATTTACACCTTAATGAACTTTATTACTTGAGTAAAGTAGACATAGAACATACCTTTCCAAATAGATAAGGCAAAGAATACAATGTTGGTCAATTCCCTCAGAGTTGCTTGATTCACTTTCCTTGACAGTCGCATTGCCTGTTGGTTAAGGCTAACAGGGAAATCCTAACCACACCTCGGATCACCAATGCATTTGACTGCTGGGACACTGAGTGGCAAATGATGCATAAACGCACATTATTGAACCAAAAATTCAATCCATCTCAAGTCCTATGCGTGTTTCTAAAGCTCCTGCATATAATTTCCATTGACAAAACTTTTATAATAATGATGCATATCCAGTGTATTATGAACCAAATCGTTAAAAGGAATGGTGCTTAAATGGGCACAGTGAGAACCCCCTTTTAGCTTATGGGATCAAATTTAACGTGTTGTTTCAAACCGGGATTACATAAAACCATGTACTTCTGCATATATTAGGAAAATGGAGAGAAAAGAATCTAAGAGGAAAGCAGAGCATGGGTGCTCTATTTAAGTTCCTCCATGATATAAAGAATTAAAGATCATAAATGTCGAAGAGCATTTCCATGTTTAACTTTTAAGAGTAGCCTCTTGCATCATCAGTGCTTAAAAAATGCACAATTTCAAATATTTATTGAAACCAAATTTATTAATAACCCCAAAACTTCCTAATCTTGGTGGTTCATAAGTCAAGACCGAGTAAATCAGAAATTTCCATAATTTATTCTTCAAACAAACCAAATTAGCATTTCCTCAGCCAAAGACGATACAAATTTGATAATGAGCAGCTAGAAACCAATTGATCTTAATCCACCTAACAATATCAGAACATCATTATAGATCCTGAATTACAATAAAAAGATTACTACAAGACACCTATCACGCTCTAAGTCTTTAATCTGTTAATTGAACTTGTAATTCATCAACATTAAATCAGATAACATTGGAAATACAGACAGTAAGCAGTCTGAGAAGTAAGGCAATCAACTTCCAACTCTAATGAACTTTTCCCAGTAATCTGCCCCAAACTTCATAAAAGGTTAAGTCATTTATTAGCATGATTTCAGAACCACTGAGTTATTTAGTGGCCAGCATCCCCAGAACACATCCCAAATCACCAGGTAAATAAAAGGCCTAAAAAAGACAAACTTTGGACAACCCATTCTTATACAACTTTTGTCTGCTTACTTCTCAAGTCAACTTGTAATGAAATCACAAACCATCCAGAAAGGACCAGCTTCAATAATATTTAACACCAAAGCACCTAAACTCAACACAAGTTCACCCTTCTCTGAATTTGACATTTAGTTGTTTGTTAGAAATCTTTTAAAAAAAATTAAATTGTTACTCTTTGAATTCAATGAATGATTTCCATTCCAAACAATCCAGAAAGCTCCAGCTTCAATAATAGTTAACATCAAAACACCTAAACTCATCACAAGTAACACCCATCCCTGAATTTGACATTAGTTGTTTGTTAGAAATTTTAAAAATGTAAAATTTGAATTCAATGAATGATTTCACCTATGTACTATGGGTCTTTAAGCCAAGGACATGGAGAAAGGTTCAATATCAATACATTCACAAGGAATCCAGAGATTAATTAAGATCAGATGCTATATTGAATCTGAAATTGTTTTATTTACAAGTTCTACTACTAAATTTTCATCTCCAGAGTGCTGACAGACATATCAAGTTTTAAGTCAGAATTCAATGTGATCAAATGCACACACATGAAAATCTATAAAATGCAGGATAAAGATCAATCATGGGAGGGAGAAATTAAACTATAACCATATTTTCTTTTTTAATATTAAGCAAATTGATTGTACAGCTTAACTGAGAAATTTCAACCGATGACTCATAATCTACAGAGCCTACGGAGAGAAGATCTCTAACCCATAAAGAACGCCAGCATACTTTTCAGTAAGAGCCTCTTTGTCCTCAAAGTATGTCTTCCTGATCTGCTGAAAAGCATGCCAAGTAAGCAAACTATCGGAGCCAGCCTGGTGACACTTCCCGACATCCCGGCTCACCTGAAGCATACTGGCGACACGGTCCAACCCACCATGGAGATTTGAGCAGAATTTCATCAAATGTTTGACATCATACACCTTGTTGCCAAAGAACACCGTGAGCAATTCCAGAAATTCCCCTAGCGTCCCAGGCAAGTCACAGCCACCGCGGAGGGCTTTGATCAGGTAACCAAAGTCATAGCCGCTATGGAAGGTGATGAAGGTGACTTCATCGTTGCAAATGAGGCCGGAAGACATCATTAGCTCAGCAAAGTGGGCGGTATCGGCGCCAAAAGCTTGAGTTTTTTCGAAATCAATCCCCTGCTGCCGGAGAAGCTCAATGGATCCAGGAGCGTGGTCATCACGCGCCACATCAAAGTCACAGAAGTTAAACTCCCAAATGTAGCGAAAAGGGGAGGAAAGGTCTGGTAGGTTTCCTTGTGCATCAGTGATAGTGATTCCCACCTGGATGAGTTTAAGTTTATCAACGTTCGACTTCAGAGTTCTATAATGCTCGTCCGGGTCCCGAGACCGGAGCTCCCGCCGGAAAACCACGCCGGGGAACTCAGTATCCATGGACACGAAACAGTAACGGTCAACGAGACCACGGATCAAAGAGATTTCGGATTCGAGGTTGTTGGCCCAAACGGAGCGGATCCGAATCGGCTTCTTAGTATCAAGTAGGAGCGGCGGCGCCTCCTGGGGCGGCGATGTCGGGGGAGAGCCTGCGGCCATGGAAGAGAATCGGAGGACTCCAGATCGAGGCAGTGAGGTGAAAGCGATTGGTAGGGTTGAGCAGCTAGGGTTTCACGACAGTATATTTATACGGAAGGTTACTTTATACGTATACAGAGCGTATATGCGTAGAGATGGGGACAAGGACGTGGAGCGGTGACAGGTGATCAGCGCAATGTGAACCGATTTTTTCTGCATTCGACAAAGTGGGCCTCTGCGTTTTCGCACTTCCAAATTACTATACTACCCTTCTTTAACTTCCCTCCCTCTTCCCCTTTTCTTTACCTTTTTTTTTTTTACCCACAAATGACGGAATTCTTTCGCTATTATCCTCACACCCTAAGCCTAACAGGACAGTAAATATGTAAATTATGATAATTCAACAGTCCATTAGACGAAAATATCAGTGTCTGGTGTCAAACAATGAGTCCACCATATTAGGTGTAACTCTCACATTGCGACAACCAAAGCTCAACATTGTGCCATTGCCCATAAACTCTCTATAGGCCCATAAAAATGTAAATTGAACTAATATAATTTCGAGACTTAACACTGAATACAAAGAAGTTCAATCTAAATTCAAACATCAAATATTTGTGACACACATTGGTAAAAGCAAATTTTAAGTTGACTTTTTATCTACTTTTCTCCTCTTTCAACAACATGCTTGTTTGGTTTTTTCGCAATTTTCAATCTCGAAGGGCTAAATTGGAATGATATAAATCATATTCGTAACATCTGATTATCTCTTTTAATACACCAAACGTTAAAGCAACGTGTTTATACATAATCTAGCAATTTGTGGATTAAAAAATGCAGTGGGGTAACGTAATTCTTCGGTGTATTAATTGTTATGGTTTATATTTGATTCTAATTCTTGTAAGCCATGATAAACTTTTTATATTACTTTTTTCTCTAATTCAGTGTGCCCCTAATTATCTCCTTTCTTTTTTACTTAAGACATTTGTTTAATCCCTACTGCAGCTAAAATAAAAACAAACTTCATTGACTTTAGTCCACCACGTAAGTGCGGGCATCGAATAAACCTAAAACTATGAGCAATAGACTTGATGAATTAGGCAGACTTGATCGAAAAAACGCAAATAAGAATTAAACTCACAACCTTTTGATACGTAAATCATGTTCTACTCATTCGATTACCTATTTCATTGTTTTATTTGGTGCCTTGTGCCATCCCACCAAACTAAATAGGGAAAACGTCTAGTAAACCTTTTATTCTTTCAAATGGAGAAGACTGGTGAGCCTTGATAGTTGTTAGGGAGTGTGAACATGGGTTGACCGCCGGCCCCATTGACTCGGTGACTCAGTAAAAGAAATGTCTTTTTCTTCCGTGTTAAAATAATGGCGTAATGGATCGGTTAGAGACAAATAGCCCCACCAAACACGAAAGTTTTAAGCTTGATTTGAACAACAAGACTATTATCTTCCCCATTCATGTATCCTACTTTTAATAAGACTGGGTATAAAGCATAAACAGTTCCATAATAAATACATTTGCTATGGGTCTTTGCCTATGAAGTGACAAAGACGTGAAGCATCCAACGGAATCAGAATAACAAACAACCCTTCACATGCACTGCATCCCAACAAATCATATCTATTTCAACCACCATCCTACCAACTATTAACCATGACAACAAACAACCAAACACTTCAGATCACAGTCATCACACAAGCTGTGAAATTGAGGAGAGAGAGAAATGAAAAGGGTTCGTGTGTGAAGGAAACAAATGGTAACGAAATGATTCATTTAATTTAAAACTTGTTCGGCACACACAAAATCCCATTTAAAGAAACAGCGTTCCATAACGTTGTTCAGAGAAACTAGAAAGCAGAGAAGTGGGGATTGAGAAGGCATGATAGATCAGCAGAGGACGTTAGCCTCTGCGTGAAACTTTCACTGCCATGACACAATTACAGTTTTACACGGTTCCATGACTTGTAGACTAGAAATACGTGCCTTCAGGTGGCTGGACTAGCTTGCGGTTGTGTGCAGATCCCATCTCCTTCTTCAGCTGTGTCAAAATGTCTTCCATGGTATACTCTCGCTGCCAATTTGCTAGAAGACCAAACTTCTTCGGTTCAACCTATACCACATATTAGGCATTAGGCATCACCCTCAACAGCACAAAACAACAAGAAAACATTGTTAGCAGATGGAAAAAGCAACAACAGATGGAAGGCCATCCAACAGAAACTCTTAATGGCTGTGTATTTTTATCTTATAAGGTTGGTATAAAGGGATGCAATGCTGTATATAATAAACAGCAAGATCCTTCGTATGACGGGGCCTAAACCAGAGTTCAATGCATTTCTCAAATCTGTAGATTTGTTTGGATCTCTAATTTCCCATTACAATAGCAAAAAAAGAACTGCATTTCATGAACATAATAATATTATAAAATCTTAAATCCATATAACAAAATGGCATCTTTTTGCAATTTTGCATACCACTCCTGTTTCATGATTCACACAGGTCATGTTGATTCGAGAATGGAAACGAACACTGGGTGGCTTCTCTGGGTAATCTTTGTCGCAAAACAACTTCAACTGGTATATACGACCTTCATGCACAGACTGCAAGAAGCTATTTATTAATCTGGGTTGTTTCCACAATAAAAATTATATATGTAAAAATCAATCATTTCAAGACCATTAAAAATTTTAAATAACAGTATACACAACAACTTGAGCTATGAATCCTTCTAGCAATAATCACCTCTGTCACATCACCATGTATGCTTTATAAATCATAAAGAAGCAAAATCTTAATAAAGAAACATCTACAAAGAAATCATAAGAATATCAGAAATTTCCCTTGAAATTACAGCATCCACCACGCATCAACAAGAATGAATATACAGAATTCAGTTCATTTTGGGTCTCATGTCAAGCAGATCATAGGCAAAAGGTCAAATGTAACAAATTGAAAGGGCATAAAACCAGTATATTAATAAAGAAGAAATGAGTTACAGAAATATATGAAAAGATAAGATTAGTCCCTCAAAACAAGTAAAGCAAAAATGCAGTTGGTCTAGACGGAGAAATATATTACTCACATTGTGGGGACCAATAATGGTGCCCGTCCAAGAACGCATGTAGATATCATCTCCATCATCCATACCATAGCTCACTGTCCCATCTCCAATACCTTTTTCTCCACGCTCAAGTTCCTCCAACAATCTGAAATTGCGAGGGACTGGGAGGAAATTGAAATAATTCAGACATTGAATTAATTAAAAAAACATCTGAAAAAATCAACATATTTCTGTGAAGATTTTCAACTGCAGGATAGACATGTAGGTTAAAAAGACAATATTGAGATCATATGTGCAAATATGCATCAGGTACTTGATCACTAAGGATTGCAGCATGTCCTACCATATAAAAATTAGTTGAATAAGGAAAAAAAATAAACATGTCAGTAAATATCATCTCATAACTTCATGTCTGTTTATATACATCATAAATCCTAATGTCCCATTTTATATCCACCATGATCATAAAACAGTCTGATATACAACCTCAATTTTTTTCAGCTCAAACATTGAGACCTTTATAATTGTATTATTACTCTCTAAGAAGTGAAAATAGCAATACAAAACTCAGCATGGAAGCAGTTAAAATTACTAGGAAATAAACAGACAGATTAAGCACAAATACAAAGATGCTTATCTTTTCAAGTTAGTTCTTACACTTCTAATTATAAGTTTACAAAAGCATTCCGACTCCCAAGTCTACACATGAAATAAGTCCATATTCCTTGTTTGCCTAGTTACTCCAAATCACTAAGCTAAATTATGGATCAAAATCAGAAGTTCAGAACGCAAGGCAAAAAGAAATGAAAACCATCAGACTAAAAGATAGTTTCCAAACCCATGAATTGCCAACAAATGAAACAAAAATGAGAACAATATACTAATGGATAGCATTCAAGCAAAGAAACAGAAAACCAAAATCCAGAAGTAATGAGCTACCATAAACTACTACAAACATGAATTTGACAGCTTTCTCATGCATGTGTTGTCTATAAGGCTGCACCATACTTTCCCTCATCATTTGAGTGGAGTTAGTAACAAGAAGTTTTCTCAAGCATGTGCTGTATAAAAGTGTGCCAAATTCACTAATGAAATTTCTAAGGCATTTTCTGTATGGCAGGAGTTTGTTTTAAATAAAAACCATTTGGAACTTCCACGTGCATGCCAATCGGTTGCCTAGAACTTCTCCATATTTTCTATTAGTGCCAGTCAGCACAAAAGACTTCCACAAAATAAGCAATTAATGATAACAGAGAACCAGGGGAAATGCTATGAAGCCATATCAAATAAGGAGTGTGCACAAACATTAGAACTACAACCATTTCCTTCAATTCCAATCACTTGATATATCAATATAAATCTGAAAATGCCTTCACTCAGTAACAACAGGCTAATACAAACATCAAATACCCCACATATGTTCACTGATTGAACTACAAAGGGCACCACTGGCACAACTTTCCACCTTAACAAACTCTAGTACAGAACTAGCACCTTCATCATAAAAGCTTAAAAATCTAGCCAATTCATGCAGATATTAAAACAACACACCACCTTATTGAATTAGAAGTTCATGCCAACTTTACTTAAACATAAGCAGCTCATTTCCTAATTGAACATCACCATCCTAACACGCAATATGCAACACTTTCACGGCTCATCTCGAAACCAGCTAAAAATCCACCTTAAAACATCCAAAACGGCTAGAAATCACGAATCAAAACCGATACAGCCACGTCAATCACGTAAAAAACGCTTCACAGATTCAATCACGACACAGGCAATCGGAAACAATCAGCAATAGTACGACATCTATTGAACAAATCCAAAAAAAAAAAAAAAAAACACAAAATCCGATCACGAAGATCCTAAAACGACACCACATCGGATACAGAGACGAAGAAAAGTAGCAGATCAAGGGGCGCCGTTCAGGAATGAGTGGACTCACCCACGCAACTCGATCCTGCTGAGCCAAGCGTCATGGTTGAGCAGTGCTGCGTCGAGGTTTAGGGCGTAGAGACGTTGATTGCAGCGACGGAGAAGCCGATTTGATCGAGGAGAGAAGAGAAGAGAAAGCGAGAGAGATAATAGATGGTGGTGGAGCAGGGAGAGTGGGAGGGCGCAGAGGCGGAGACACAGAATCTAATCAATAAAAACGCTACAAAGCCAAAACCCAAAAGTAAAAGACAGAATAAAGTAGCAGAGAAATTAATCAAATTTTTATTTTATTTTTATTTTTTTTAACAATTTACATTTCAAAAAGTCCTAACAAGAATCAAACTCTCATTATTTTATTAGAAATAAGTCATTGCAATGAGTTTGACCAAGAGAATATTGACAATAATGAAGTCATGACTTTCGGGGGTACAACCACTATTGCAAAAAATCGCGCATAAGCGCCGGTTGACTGCCGCGACCAATTAGTTATTGTTATGGTTTTTTAGGTTAATATTTGATATTTTAGTATTAACTACTCCGTATTAAAGTATCAAATAGTTTATAATTATCAAATCTTAAATTTCTTTTTTTAATTTAAAAAAAAATAAAATTAAGCGTCCGATAAACGGCTAGCGATTTTTGTAATCTTGAGTACAATAATCATACTTCACCCACTTCATCATCCTTTTTCAACTTTTTCTTTTGTTGCATATAGCGTCAACTTCAACAAGAGTTGTGCTTATATATCTTTCGAACTTTCAATGTTGTAAATGTATTAACAGTTCGCTTACTAACTACTCCAAATGGCTACTTTATTGTAAAATTATTTTATAGACTATATACCAACCGTGAATTAATCAACTTCTAACTAATTAATTAATTATATACAAACATTACATAATAGTAAAAGATTTGATACCCAAAAAAAATAAAAATAAAATTGTTTGTTTTGTAAATTCCAATTTGGAAGAAATATTGAGTGATTTGTTACTTTGTGGGTGCTGCGCTACTGGCCTGTTGGGTTTGATATGCCATTGAGCCAAGTGGGCCTTTAACAATCGCCCATTGCCTCAAATGTTCTTTATATATATATATATATATATATATATATATATATATATATATATATATATATATATATATATATATATTTATTTATTTTTTTAAACATTTATGATTTTTTTACAACATAGTATCTCCGATAATTTAGAATGGTAACAAATGTGTTATCGCACTACATAGTAATTGGCTATTTTTATTTAATTTAACTTATATACTTTGATTTATTTTATACTATTATATAGTTTTAAAATTAACAAAATTAAGAACAATATCAACATGTAAATTCCAAGGTCTTCATACTCGGCATTGAACAAAGAATCGTCACAACTACTATGGAGGGAGCGAGGGTACGCGCAATAGTTCGCCAGGGACAATTATGCCTTAAGGTTGGCCTTTTGCTTTCACTTTGCCTTGGACTTATAAAATGATCATATAACTAGTAATAAATTATATAAGAGAGATAAACTGCGCTAAAAAAATCTTATAAGACGCATTAAGTGTAACTAGGCACATTTTTCACGGAGCTACTAGTTCTTACCGATGCAGACCTTAGGCCTTATTTAGTATTTACTATGGAGTAAGAATGAATTTCTGAAAATCTTGGAGATAAAAATAACATACAATTCATTTATAATTTACAAATTACAGTGTGGTCCGTACCGCAGCGTACGACGTCGTAAAAATGTGAGAAGTAAAAAAAGATGAATTGAATGGGGGATGGGAAACACAATAAATTGGGATTTTACTATTTATGATTGTATCATATGACGTAATTGTAATTGGGTTCATTATTCTCAACTGTCTCAATTACTATGGCATTTATGTCATTTTAATTTAATGGACTCTCAATCTAATGCAGTGCCCCCCACCCTTTTTCAATGCTCGAACTACCAAACCCCTTTCCAACTCACTCCTCTTTCCCAAATTTACACATTTACCCTAACCCATTCACTCTCTCATCTTTTACCTAATTACCACATCACATTCACCATTTTATTGCTATATTTTTTCATTACAATTATGGTGTGTTTGCTTTGCACATAGGAATCGAAATGGAAATCAAGTACTCAGTAATGGTAATACATTTTGGTGAAAATATTTTGCATATTTGGTAATAGGGTGAAATTGGAGTGATTACCAATATTGTTGTTTGGTTATGTACTTATGTATGATTCTATAATGGGAACAAATGTTTTAAAAATACAAGAATAAAAAATTGTGACAATTTATTCAAATATAAAGACATCCAAAGCCAAGGACCTTGTGGTCCAGTGGCATCAAACCCTTCCCTTTATACAGGAGGTGGTGGGTTCAAGCCTCAGTGGAGGCAATATTAACTCTTGCGGCATTGTAATAGAGTTAGTAGTATTCAAAAAAAAAATCAAATTACCAATTACGATGAGGAATAATGGAATGAAACCTTAATTTTATTAGGGAATGAGTTTTCTAATTAATATGGTAATTAAATCCCATAGTAGTGTTCTAGAAATCTGTCAACCAAACAATGACTTTGATTTTTATTCCTGATAGCTAAACCCATGAACCAAACACACCCTTAGTTATGCAATGTCAAAAAAAAAAAAAAAAAAGCATGATTACCAATGAAGCAACTTATTATTGACTATCATGATTTGAACAAATTAAATCAACTATATACAACCTAAGTTCATTTATTTTATTGTGGTTCTTTTTGTCGATTATGATCACAGATTGAGGTTTACCGACTGCACACTTTCAGATATGATATTTATTATATTTGATGATATTTATCGATTTATATAATAATTAGATATACACCTGTATGTGTGGTAAACTATTGTGCTAATTATTAGAAAATAAAAATTGTTTATTATAATATTGACGTTGAACTACTTGCAAGAAGTAAGGCGCTAGATGCTCCCATCAGCAAATTAAAACTTTGTCGGGCTATCTATTTGTTACGTGGTTCGTTGTTGCGCATATTATAAATTTTATAATCAAATTTAGTTAGGAAAAAAAAAATTAATCAATATAATGTTCTGGTCAACTACTAAACTGACTTTTTTATTTAAAAAAAAAAAGAGAGAGAAAATGATTTGATGAAATATTGAATATTATATTAATAACCTAACTTTTATTTTATATTGAACTAATCACTTTTTTTGAGTGATGCAAGTCAAAATAAAAGTCATTCAACATATATTCATCATGATATAAATAGAGTGAGTGATAATCAAAACTCGAAAGCTCCAATTATATTAGGTGTGTTAAGCATCGTACAAATATTGTGCTCATATACGCTTCTAAACATTTGTATTGTTTTTATATCATTCTCTTAGCATGTAATTGTATTCTAATCTTATAAACATTTAAGTTAATAATATTAATTATCACATTATTCATGGTCTTATAATGTTTCATTCCACAAAACATTTTGATTCCACCTGAATATGCGAGAATATGGACAAGGAAAACTCGCAATCACTACATGATAGTATGCATTAAGTAAATCTCACTTTAGATAATAGCTTGTAAATTAAATCACACAAGAGAGATCAATTACTAACTATGAAGACTCAATACGATGAACTCAATCAAGAAGATGTTGATAAAAATTAAATTTATAATTTTATTTTATAAAAATCATATTTCATCTATTTAACTATCTCTTTTGTGACACCAGAATATATATTTTTGAAAATATAGTTAATATTTTACTAAACAAAATGCAGTTGGATAATGGATAATGTTAAGGTTTTGCGACAAAATCACCTAAGATGGGCCAATGTAACCTCAGGGGGTGGGTCCAAAATTACAATAACATTCGAGTGTATACTTTCTAGGTTCTGGAAAATCAGAAAATATACTTTGCCAGACCAAACAGTCACTCACAGTTTTTTCTTACTTTTTTTTCCCCTTGTGTTTCGACCTTTGTGTAACTAATTCGGTGAAAATTATAAAAATTTGCTCATGTCTCCCTCAGAATTCAAGATGGACTACTAAAACTTTTTTTTGTTTTTCTAATTTAACCACGAATTTTTCGATCAATCAACTAAAATCACATATCAAATTAAAAGAAATGCTAACCATTTCATCCATAATTCCATACTCATATAGGTACCCCTAACACTATTTTGCCATGCAAAAAGTCATTTATAAATATTGAAACTCTATATGCAGAGTCATTCTCGAATGAAATTTCACCAAAACTTGATTAGATTAGTCTCATATAAGAGATATAGATTATAGTTAATATAGTATATAAAAGGAAATAAAATGAACCCTCTTAAAATTGGACTACATTAGTCAACTTTTGCGAGATCCTAATAATATCAATGCAATAAGTACCAAAAAATAAAATAAAAATTCCTATGCATACAAATGTTTGAACGCAACCCTAATAGGTTTCAAGTTTGACTTCTGGTATGAGTTGTATATTAGTCTTCTTGATTTGAGCCAATTAGTTACAAATAACCTAGCATGATGGTTTCTTTACGAGCTATAATTACAAGGTGAGCTTTACCCAGAACGCACTCTAAGGTAGCAGATACGAATTTTCCAGTAAGTCAAAGTTTTGGAAGAGATCCTCTAAAACGAAACGCAAAACACAATTGAATTAGACTTTATCTTGAATAGTGTGATATAAAAGTTAGAATCTACTGAAACGTGACTGAATTAGTATTTGTCTGGTGAGGTGCGGATACTATTATAGTATAAAAAGATTAAAAAATAAAATAAAAGTCGTTTGCAGAGGAAGGGGCAGACATGAAGTATAAAAATAACCTAATTAAAAATTATCCATAAAATAAATCTGGGCATTCTGAGTTGTTGTCCCGTTGCTTACATCGGTTTCTGCTAAAGATAGATTTAAAAAAAATAAAATAAAAACTTACACCCACCAACAGAATTGTACCCAGATTAATTTCCTACTTCCATTGCCTATACTCCTACAGTTACAGAGTATAGAACTATCACAATGAAGAAGAAGATAATGATAACAATAATAATAATACGATGATTATACATCAGTAGTAGTAACTTTTACGTTGATCAATCTCAATTCAACATTAAACCGGTCGAATAATCCGCTAATTCTTGACGTCGACGATGATTCCATCAATCAATCCCTAACTACTTTTGCCTGCGCTCTTGTCGCAGAAAACGTCGAGCAAAACGGTGCTTTTGCACTTGGGGCATTTGGGGTCGTCTTTGGCGAGCATGACGTACATGAGGCACCGCGGGCAGCCGGCGAGCACCATCGCCGCCCCCTCCGGGCTGCTGGAGTAACGCCGGGACTCCTCCGGGTTCTCCGACGACACGCACGAGCTGGGCGGCGACGTCGGCGACACCGTCGACGATCGCCCCGGCGACTCGCGCGCCGCCCCCCGCCCCCCGCCGCCGCCCCTCCTCGGCGGCGACAGGTTTAGCTTCAAGTCCAGCTTCGGCCCGTTCCTCCGGCTCATGATAGCTAAACAACCACAAAATCAATGACAAACAGAATCTGTTTGAATAACAACTACTAATTATTCAATCCAATCAAACTACTTAATAAGTCTAGTCAACTTACACCAGCTCTAATAATATATATTATCAGGGAAAATCTTACACGAGGCACGAAAATTAAGAAAGATTTGGTAATAACCTGAAAAAACGGCCGGAATTTGCAGCAAAACGGCAGCGGCGTGGGCGGTCACGGCGGTGGTCACGGCGGAGCTCCAGGAGAAGAGGGATGGGTGTTGGTGGCGATGGGAGGAGAAGAGGAGCCTATATATATATATATATAGAGGAGAAAGATGGGATTGCTTTAAAGCTTAATTAAATCAAGGGGGTTGGGGGGTGTAATTGTAAAGAAAGAAAGCAAGAGAGAGAGGGAGAGAGAGAGGGAATTGAATTGATAAGAATTGAAATGATCATTCAATGGAATTGAAGGAGGGAATGGTAGAAGACGAGAGAGAGAGAGAGAGAGAGAGTAAATCGAGGGGCAGCAAATGTATTAATTGATGGAAAAAATCCCAAGATGGATGCAGAAAAAGGAAAATTGGAGTAAATATATATAAAGCATTTACGATAATATATTAAGTGAAGTAGTGAAGTCCAGTGCAGAGAGTCGGTGTGATGAATTTGTAGCTGGTAGATGATACATACATATATACACATATAAGGTCAGCCATGGCTACTGTTTATGTGTCTGTTTTTGCGTTTATGACGATGACGAAGATGAAGCCTAGCTGTATATATGTGTATATATATGTATGCATCTATCAATGCTTCCATGTCGTATGTATCACGTTTGACCTCTTGCAATTAAAGGATTTGTTTATGTTCTCGATTTACTACAACGACAAGATGTAAAACAAGAAAAATAATGTATTGGGAAAGATTGGGGATCAAGTCTCACCCGATAGTGTGTGAGCAACCTTTCAAAGTGAGGGGCTCTTTATGTACATTAAGAAAAGGTTTAATCTATGTGTTCAGTTGAGTTACCATGATTTATATTCTCCCAGATGTTCTGTCGGGATCGGGTGATGAAGCCCTTGGGGTTGAGATTCAACCTTAAAGAAAATGATGCATTGGGTAACTTAATTTTTGGGTGATAAATTGTTGGCAAGGACATAGAATCAAGTCTTTACGGTGGCAGTGTAGGAATTACACTCAATGTACTAATGTAGTGGACTTTTTTGTGGGCACCACACAGGAATCCTCCCACTAAATGGGTGGATAAGTTACTATGATTTACCCCACCATTATCTTGTCAGGTCGGGATGTGAGGGCTCGGAAGAGCCGGGGCGATAAAAGTTCCCTTTTGTGGACAAGAAAATGATGCATTACGCACTTAAGCGTCTACGCAATCTCCATGCATTCAACACCCTTTAATTCCGTGAAAATATGAAGTCAATAGAAAAAAAATCAATGATATTTTGATAGTAGTAGCCTGCAAGTCACACAGTAAAGACAAACATCACTAGAAAGATAGTATGTAATGTGTTGATCGTGAAGGTGTTACACATTCAATTTTTTAAACAGCACTACTCTATCTCTATGCATTCAACACATTTAATTTGGTTGGTCATGAAAACTTGCAATCACTATTCAAGAGTAATAGTGTGTACAGAGTAATAGCTTACAAATCAACACTAAAAAGACCTTGTATTATAAGCTCAATCGAGAACCTCTAAATTTTACCACGTATGTGGGAGTGAGTTAAGGATGGTTGGTGAGTACAAAGTCGTTACACACCATCAAATTCACATTTGTACATTTTTATAACAGTACATGTCTGGCCAACCAAAGTTTTAAATGGTAATGCAAGTGGTTTGAAATTAAGGCATGCATTCTTTGCATGTAGTTGTAATCCCGAGTTATATGCTATACATTAATTAAAAACTTAAACCAATAGTACATTCGTAAAATTTTTGAAATTATTTTTATTATTATCAAGTTGTGATACAAAAATTTAAAAAATTTCATGTCGGAATTGGACTTTTCAACCACTCTAGCAATTCGAAAAACTATTTTTTGTTATTATAGATCATCCGTTGAAAGTTGTCAATAATATCGTTCGTCAATAAAAATTATTGAAAAAATTGTTAGATCAGCATTGTCACGAATTTTCAACCGATATTGGTCATAATTTTTAAAACATAACCGTGGCGTTATGGCATAAACCCATTTCTAGACTTTTATTTTATTAGTGGCGGTTGGAAGAGTTGAAAAATTAAAATATTTAATAAACAACTTTTTTGGGTAATTGAAAAATTGTTTAAAATAAGATATTTTAATGATATTATTTGGTAAATAAAGATGTTGATTATATTGTTGTATATAGTAAAAAAATAAAACTATTACTGCACTTATAAAAAAATATCACCATACATTTTTATCTATAATAATCGCAATTAAGTTGATGAACACGGTTCAGTTCTTCCTAATACAGTTTACCTCTATTATGAGATTTGTGGACTAGTACATATTTTTTGAGTAGCGATTACGCGTATGTCGTCACCCAAAAAGAATGCATGAATGCGTTGTTGTTATTGTTAGTTTCATTGTTTTAATTACAATAATAATAAATTTCTAACAAATCCAACCAGACACCTTTATTAAATTTCAATAGCTATCCATAATAAATTCCAAAGTTACGTATGAGGGGCATTCTACTTACGACTGACTTACGACAACTCATGATTAATGAATGAATTATTTTTTTTTTATTAATATAAAAAATGATGAAATATATTGGAGACGGACTCCGACCCGGAAGACAATTCAGGCTAAGAGCGACCTTAACCGGGACGGCCACTACGACCTAGGCTCGCCTCGGCTAGAGGCGGCCTCGACCTGGGCTGACCTCGGCCTTGTGCGCTGTACACGCAGAACCGATCTAAGGTAGTTACAACCGTCTACTCCTTTTTAAGGAGGCGGTTAGAAGGTTTATAGTATAAATAGCTACTTAATTGTCTTGTTAAGACATTATCATATCTATTGTCAAAATACAAACACTCTTGTAATGATCTTACGGCGTTATTAATACAAGAATTATCTCCGCGACATATATTCCTTGTCTTTTCCATGGAATCATCCTTCATTAACATTTCCTTTATTTATCGGGTTTATAATTTGCGTTGCCCGCGTTATTAATGCATTTTTGAATCTCTTTATATCTTTCTAAATGGTGTTAAATGAACTGGTCGACTCACAATCTACTCAGTTACTATTTGAATTAGATTGAGTTTGGTTGGGTTGGACCATTCATATAGTAAAAAATCTCAACCCGATTTGGCCCACATCCAAAAATCTTTTTAAAATTGAGTTTTTACTTTTTAAAAAATGAATATTAATATATTTATCAATTTAAAATGATTAATATTTATATACAAAATAATATTTTAAAAATGAACCCAAAAAATTTGAATGATTAAACGAATAAAATAAATAAGTAAACTCCGAATTTCCTTCCTAATTTCTCCAAAGATCACGCAATATCATTGACTATATATAGCTTTAATTTATTTCTTTCAAATACGCACAAAATTTCTCCACCGAATGATTGATGTTAGCAGATTCGGATTACCTCCATACCATCTCAAATGTATTTTTCTTCTTATTCAATACCATTTAATGCATCTTAATATTATCAGTTTTGTTAAGTATGTTTACAAATATTTTTATAGAATCTGCAAAACGAATCGGGTCTAATCTTTCGAGAGATGCTACACAATTTGTAAACCTAAGCGAGAATAAAAATAATATGTTATTATTTGGTCAATGCAGAAAATGGCTTCTTTAAGTGCAAATAAACTCTTCAACATGTTTACAAATTGAAGCTTTCGGTCAAATCCTCTTCCGTTTAACCTGTTCTGGTCTACCTCATTGAGATTATTTGCCGGTTATGCCCCTCACTGGGGTTATCTGTTTATACTGAAGCACAAAAAGTCAATGTCAGGGATTCAAAAAGTCACAACTATGCTGGTCGAGTCAACTACAACAACTTTGACATATCTATACTTTTATTTATTTGCATGTGTACATATTTATGAAGCTTTTGATCAAATCCCTTGTGTTTAGGGATTTATGTTGAAGGCCAGCCATCAACCCCGTGTGAGATTTGGTCAATGCATGTTGTCACGCAAAGAAAACTCAACGTTCAACTCTATCTTATCCACCACAAAATTAAAGTAGTTCAAATGAGATGTTGTGCATTCGTGCATATACATTGCAACATCACTATTATGACGGTCTAATTGTATATCTCATTTCATCAAAAATATTTTTTTTTTAAAAAAAGTTAATAATACAAGTTCACACGTTATCATTGCAATAGGTCGCTTATTTTTTGAACCGACTATCAATTCACATTATAAGAGTTGATCTTTGAAAAAAAAATTTCAAAATATATTGGATTAGTAAACGCATGTGTATGGGTTCACGTACGTGCATGATGAAATTCAACCGGCTGCCAATCCAATCACGTGGTTATAGAAAAAAAAATTTACATGCAAATACATGCATGCACCTTTTTCTTTGATTAGTAAAATCAGCCATAATTCTTGGGCGTGGATACCAAGTTGCTGACACTTTTTCTGCAATGAAGTAAAAAAAATTTAAAAAAATTAACTTTATATTTAAAGTCGCAACTTTTTCATGTTAATTAATTTTTAAGTTTTTTTCCTTTTACTTTTAAGTCGGTGATAAAGGAAATTTACTGTCACTATCTAAAACAGTATGTATGGGGCTAAATAAATCTTCTTTGTAATAACTTACGAATCACACCGGAGAGAAAAATCATATTACAAATCACAGAGTTTATAGTATAAAAGTGAAACTTCATACTTTATAATTATGTTAACAAATTTATTTTTGAAAGAATTATATTAACAATTAGTTTTATCAACTGTCCAAGTTACCAAAACTTCACTTTTAAATTAGTCTGCAAAAATTTTCCATTGACAAGTAGTACATTAATAAAGAGAAAAGCCAGATGGGCAGCAGTCTCTGGCTAATTTCTGGTAAAATATTAAATAAAGATTATCAAAAAAGTCAATGCTATTGAATGATATTAAACTAAAGTTTGTATATTTCAATTACTTGTCACGATTGGATTCGAACAATTTTAAAAAAATTATTATTTAACATTAAAAAACATAATTTTATTTAATTAATTTATAATGACAATGATTAATTCAATATGTATGTGTCAATGAACATGTTGGCAAGCTGGTGACAGTAAGAACCTTTGGGACAATCCAGTCGAATTGGTCAGGTAATTAGTTTGGTAGTCACAATGTTCTAAGTCCAACTATATTAGCATTGCCTATTAGCGTTCTCAATTTGAACTACCCCTATAGGTAATCTAGAATAATTTACCTTTTTATGGTCCTCTGTTGACTAAGGTCACAAGACGATATTCATCGAGAATACACTTTCGGATAACATTTACAAATTTTTATGTAAATCAAATAACTATTCACCTCGTGACTTGATTTATTATTTATATGTCAAAGGTTAGTAAACTGATATATATGACTTTTTGGGCTATATGGTTGCATTTTGACAATATTTTAATCACAATAGCAAGACTTGTTTGTGACATTATTATAGATTATGTTGATTAAAATTAATAAATTTTGTAATTATTTGTGTTTATTTAATTATATTAAATTGAAAACATAGTACACCTACTATTAAATTACATATTGAATTATTACTGCAATTTATTACCTGTCGCATTAAAAATTAAAGGGACCATTTTCATTGTATAGGCACACACTGACAACTCCCAGGAGAAAGGTATTAAGTCTTCACATCCTTTGTTTCGATTCTTACTGCTAAATTGTACAGCTGATTAAATATGTGTCTGCTAATTCATCAATATATATTTATTCCTTTTTTTTTCTTACACTATAATGTTTTTTTTTTCTTTTTTAACAAAAATATGACATTTTTATATGTTGTGAGCGAGTTATACTTAACAACATATTAAAGTTAATTGTACTTCAATTTCGAAAGCTCTGTAACTGTCTTTATCTTAGAGTGTTACTGAGAAAGATAAGTCACGAGACGTGTCTCAAAGACCAGCAGAGGTTCAAAGCAATAAAAATGTGCCTCAAGGCATAGTTAATGACATATCAAATCAATCCCTCAATAGGTAGATTCATCCACTCTGTCTAATATATACATTGACATATCAAAGTTGACTCCATGCAATGCAGCTAATGTGTATTGGAGAGGTATCGATTTACACGCTAAAATTTTTGTTAACTATAGTAAAATTTTGAAATTTGTGCCACTAAATTAAAAAAAAATTAATTATCAAAAATCACTACTCAAAAAAAAATCATAATTTTCTCTTAATTTTTCTCAATATCTCCATCCTACCAAACGGATTCTCCATCTCTTTCATAGACTTAAAAAGGATAAAAATTATGTTGCAAAAGAGCAAATTTAAGAAAGCATTTTAATTAAAGTAAAACAAATTTCCCTATATTATGTGTAGTGTTTTGTTTTTATTTTTGTAAATTATTAAATTTGTATTTCAGTGTGGTCAGGTCCTTGAATTGGCTCCATGAATATCAATTAATTGGATGAATTGTATACCATTAAAGAGGAGATAGATTGAGAAAAGTATTAGAGTAAAAATGATTTAAATTGGTTGAAATAAAATTAAAGAAAATATATAGAATTGAATTCAACTCTCAACCTCCTCTCATTGAATTGCATGCAAGGCATTAACTGATTAGGCCTCTTAATTCACTGCCCAGAGATGCATTCAATCACCATTAACATGCAATGTCTATATCTCTTCGTTGCCAGCAGGAGAATTGATGAACATTCAAGAGCCACCCCTATGGATCATAATTTATATTTACTGTATGTATGTGTTTAATTTATTAAAAATATATTTTTTTATTAAAAAAATTCACTCCATTTTGATGTATCAATTAAATCTTAATTATTGTGTTTGCAGGCTTCAGTAATGTTTTCACCTTAAAGAATTGCCCAAATCCATCTCATCACTTGACCTAAGATTCAATCCTTAAAAAAAAAAAAAAAAAAAAAAAAAAAAAAAAAGAAAGAAGAAGAAAAGAAGAAGAGCCTAGTGGCACCCAGTTTACACTCCCACATGGAAGGGAGTGGGTCCGAGCCTCAATGGAAACAACTGATGATTCCTTATACTTCAGTAGGTTGAGAAAGTAGCTATGAACAAACTACATTATAACACATAGAAGAATCTCTTACAATGCGGAGGTTGAGTTTGTTTAGTACGAAACATTCACGAGAAAGTAGTTCTAACTTGTTGTGATGTGGATGAAAGATGAACTTTAAAAATACCACCCATCTTTATATGTGGTAAAGTTAATTACCAATCTTTAAAATATTCAGGAGAGTTTATACAAAGATCCAAACGTATTAGGAAGTGTTTTTTTAAGTGATACGTAGTATTATTTACGTATGTGATTTTTCGTGTGCAAATATCTCTTAGAGTGCAAGGATTGGACTATTATGAATAGGTCGATGAGTGATTAAGAAGTCCTGTTTTTTGAAGGGTCACTTGCCCTTTATAGCAATGGATGGAGGGACGCATGTTGGGATTCCCCCTAGGTAGGCCGGGGTGTGTGGCCACTGGCGCCTACCCATACGCTAATTAGGTTGGAATGCCACGCTTCCAAATTGAGTTGATCAAGGCTGTTGGGATGACTAAAGTAGCATCTCGTGGGTCACTAACCTTTCAAGTAGGGTTGGGTTTTTAGTTTGTAAGGTCAGGAAGTACACAACTACGGTTTGATCTAGGTCAGGAGTTACTTGATACGCTTTGTATTTCACTATCAATATGTAATTAATTTTTTTAAAATAGTTAAATAAGTCATCAAATTATATGAGATTATGCATTTGGGTCTTTAATTTTTTATTTCTTTAGTTAAATAAAAACCTAATTAATAGATCCTTAAATTCACCCCAAAAAAAAATGCAATCAACACTTCTAGAGGTTTTTTTAGAGATAGCTTTTAGAGGCTAATACAAGATTAAAAGACTTAACGTTTGTATTATAATACTTATAAAAACCTCATCTTATGTTTAGTTGTAGGCTTGTGTACCTAAAAATAACATATAGTCCTAGGCTTTTGGAAAGCTTCCTTGTCTCTCCTATTACCCATTTTTGTCCTTTGAAATGTTTAGTTGATCATGTATTATTAAACAAGAAATTTCTAAACTCTCCTATAATATAGTACTATTATTCAATTATTTATTTATCTTTTTTTTTTTAAAAGTATAGTGTTCAACTTTGGCAAAAATCATCTTTTAAATTTATTTTATTTATTCATATTAATGGAACATTAAGATTATGATGGAAACATCACATATTTATCTACTTTTGGGCTTATGATGTCTACACATATTGACTTTAGAAAATAAATCATCAAAACATTAAATTCCTATATGGTTTAGGCCTTTACATAATGGCTAATATCGTTGGAGTTGTATGGTTTCAGTTTTTGTAATTAGAGTAGTTTGTTGTTTTTCTTTTTTATTTCTAGTATAAAAGAAAAAAAAGTATTATATTTTATATTCATTGAATTTTACATATTAACTAAAGTTAAATTCATATAGTTTATTTTTTGTAGTCATAAGAGGGGAGACTCCGAAAAATATTACTAAATCATCATAAGAACCTATTTGAAACGAGAACATCTCTAATTGAGCATTTTCGCATCTCAGCCCAACTCAAGAGAGAGCATAATAGGGCATTAGCTCCACTACAAGCATGCTACATACATACGTTCTATCACTCACTCGATATGATAACTTTTTAGATTTCGATTTTACTATAAAAAGTTAAATAGTTAAATTAACTTGACAACCTTTTAGAATTCGACTCTACCATAAAAAGTTGATTGTGAGTGAGGATTATGGCTTAGGTATTCAAGTTGCACATGACTTGTTTCTTTAGGTGATTAATGACATCCAACCACTTGTTTAGATAATGACAGTTGCATTCTTCAAATTCTTCATTAAATCACACCTTGGAATAAACAACACCTTCCTCAGAATGTATTTCAATCTCTGATTTTCATTTTCCTGTCTTTTAAGAATAAAATTATGGATCAAGACACCCTTACAGCTAATCAAGAATTGGTTCCTAAGAAGTCCACATAGACAACTCAGTTGGCCAAAGATTGAGTCTCACCGACCAACAATAATACGTACATCCTTCTAAATGCTCCGTTAGGAAGAAAGAATTGGTTCCTTGTTAATTACATTAAGAATAGACTAATAGGCTAACTATGCTACCAAAAAGGGACAAAGCCGAAAAACTTAGGTTATAAAGGCTTCAATCACATACAACTTGACAGTGAATCCATTTCAACATCTCCAAGTTTCAAACTATGCAGCATAACCATAGGTTTAGTGTTCACATTGGCACAATTAGCATTAACCTTCACAGGCAGTTTAATAGAATACCTAGTACTTAGCTTCTGAACCATAAACTCACAAATGCTCAATAAAAAACATAAACTCTCAGCATAGTTATCCTATGAAGGTTCAGAACCTTCCTAAAATCTGCATTACACTAACCTAGATTGAAACATCCTAAAATGCTAACATAAAAATCAGGAAAAAGGTTCAGCCTTTACGGGAACCCAAAACCAAAGATTGAAACTTTCAGTAATAAAACAGCAAAATTAGCAACCAATCATATAAAACTTTGAATCTATAACAATTTCTCAATTGGCAAAACAAAATTCCAGACTGCCCACCATCAAAACTGCAAAAAATCTTCCATAAATAAAAAAAAAAATGACAGAAACGTAAACTGCAAAATCAGTACCGTCTTCCGCCAAAGCCACCGCGGAAACCGCCGTAGGCGGTGGCCGGAGCAATAACAGATTGCTGCTCATCCTTGAGCACAACCCCAGGGAGATCGCTCATCCCCATTGCCGCGAGCAGATCAATGGTCTCCTGATCGACCTCGATTCGGTCGATTTTAATGGCGGATTCTTCGGGGACGAAGTCCATACGGCGCTCCCTCTCCTCCTCCTGAAGCTTGAGAGAGATTCCTCTAACGGGTCCCTTCTGGATCCGCTTCATTAGGTGGGTGGAGAATCCGGCGATTTTGTTGCGGAGGCGCTTGGACGCGATAATGGCCACTTCTTCTAGAACTTTCTTGTTGGTGTGGAAGTCTAGAGTCATGCGGGAATAATAGCGCTCGATGACTTGGCGCGAGGATTTCTTCACTGTCTTTGTGCGAACGCGACCCATGGCTTCTCCGGCGACGAGTTTCCGGCGAGGCGGGAAGGTTTTGAATTTGCTGCTGTAGGAGACGACAGAGATTCCGCTAGGGTTGAGGAAATTAAGGTATCGAAGGCGGGATTTTATCTGGATACTTTATTGGGCTTTCTCTATACGTTTGGGCCGGTGTGAATCGCATCCTAATATTATTTTGGGCCTGGACTTGTCAGCTTAGCCCAATCTAAATATGAAGCGTGCTTGTTAAATTCACATTATTTGCATTGGAATTTAGAAAATATGGCAAATTATGCTATGGCCCGAATCTAAAATAGACAATTTACATACTGAATGTGAGGCTCGAACCACTACCATACACATGAAAGTGTAATTAGGTTACACTAGACCACAAGATCTTGACAATAATGTATGAATTTGATTCTTGAGAAAACTTTATTTCTTGGTCAAACTCGTTACACATGATCTTTCTAGTACAATTTACCTCTCATGTGTAAGAGTTTATTCATGCATGCATGGTCATTGTGATTTGAGGGTGTTGGAGTACCCTTTTCACCCTCTCCAAAAAATCCTAGAGGAGGATGGCATGGACTTTTCGTGGGCCTGACTGATTCCAATAACGAGTTTCTTAAAAGTTTATCGGAGTGTTCATTGTCCACTTCGCTCTCAACATTTAATCCTATTTCAAGCGGTAGGTGGAGATTAGTGATATGATAGTGAAGATTCTAGAGACTTACTTCTTTCATAGGCCTTTAAATAGCTTCATAAAGTACATGATATAGTAGTGTAATAAACTCGGAAAACATAGATTACCAAAAAAAGAAATTCAAATTAAATCTCCCATATTTCCAAAATTTATCCAACTGTAAAACATTATGGGTGCCCAAATCTTCAATAACTCATCCTGTGTATCATTTAATGCATTTAACAATTCCACATGGCTATCATTTATACATCAACCGGCCTCTAATCTCTCACCCTCAGTAGCTGCAAGCAAGATCAGATCTGCATTCCATCTTAAATATTTTGTTGACTTTAATTGCTTTTTGCTTACTAGAATGGATCCCCATACCATGCTACTCTATCTTGTCTACCTTTTTTTATTGAATCAAAACTGCTGTCAAAGGTCGCCATGTCAAATGTTAGGTCCCATGCCATGCATGTTTGCCTAATAACATCAATGCAACAAAGAACCAAGAAAAATGGATTTATATATGGACTTGGACTAGTGTACAAGGCAAATCTAACAAGTTACTTCCTCTAATCCATGGGTCTTCAGAGGCAGAAAACGCTTAAGTTTGGAGTTCAAACTTACTAATGCAACAAAGAATGCCATACAAATAAACACCTCCCATCCAATTCAAACATTAAATGCTCCACAACTGACACCATTTGTTTCGAATAATGCATACTACGTACATTTGTGTAGGGGCGGATTCAGAAATCTTCTGATTTCCGGTGGGGCGAAAGATTAAAACTTTAAGAAAAAAATGAAACACTTTGAGAACACACCAAAACGCAATAAAAAATATGCAATACAAGACCCTGACATTTAAGATAGAAACAATAATATACCTTACCATCTAAGCTAGTTCAACATTTGTTTAAATTTAGGTATATTTAGTAGATATAAACGTCTACTATGTATATACATAAGGGACCTATACATACAATTAAAGGTGATGGAGATGGAGAAGGGAGACAGCTGCCCCCACTATGAATTCGCCCTTACATTTATGAGGTAGATTTCACTTGAGACTGCTCGTTTCAATTAATTAATAAATTAAACTAAACATCTCATGATTTAACAACAAACTAATTTAATGACATGATTGGAGATGGATTTGCCATTAAATTTTTATTTGCTACCTATAAAAAGCATGTTAGGTTGCTAGCTATTTATATTGTTCAAGATGGAGTGTCGCAGATTAGACGGCAAAGTTGCCATTATCACCGGCGGGGCAAGCGGCTTCGGCGAAAGCACCGCCAGGCTCTTCGTCCGGCACGGCGCAAAAGTCGTAATCGCCGACGTGCAAGACGAGTTAGGGCAGAATCTCTGCGGGGAGTTAGAGGAAAATGCGGCATTATACGTCCATTGCGACGTCACCTGCGACGCCGAGGTTAAGAATGTCGTCGAGGTTGCCATTTCCACCTTCGGAAAGCTCGACATCATGTTCAACAACGCCGGAATCTCCGGAAAAGTGGAGCCGTCGATCCTAGGCTCCGACAACGAGAATTTCAAGAAGGTTCTGGAAGTGAACGTGTTGGGGGCGTTCTTGGGCGCGAAACACGCGGCGGCGGTTATGGCTCCCGCGAGAAAAGGGGCGATTCTGTTCACGTCCAGCGTGTCGTCCGTGATTTCCGGGGAGGCGCCGCACGCGTACGCGGTTTCCAAGCACGCGCTTGTGGGGTTGACGAAGAATTTGTGCGTGGAATTGGGGGAGTATGGGATCAGAGTTAACTGCCTCTCGCCGTGCGCTGTCGCGACGCCGCTGCTGGTGAAGGCCATGGGCGTGGAGAAGAGCGTGGTGGAGCGGATAATCTCCGAGTCCGCCACCCTCAAAGGGGCGGTGCCCACGGCGGAGGATGTGGCGGCGGCCGCATTGTTCTTGGCTAGCGATGAATCCAAGTTTGTTAGTGGAGTGAACCTTCTCGTTGATGGAGGGTATAGTACCACCAATCAAAACTACACCAACAAGATCAAACAAGTGTTGTCTTGTCTTAAGTGACTGGGTAATCCGACCAAATTGATCGGGCAATTAGCTTCAACTCTGCTAAGATTGTTTGTTAGTCTTTCTGGTAGGTTTGAACCCGTCGGGACAACTAAACTGATTTACTTCTTTGTAGTATTTTGTTGGCTAAGATTATCAGACAAGTTTCAATTAGAATGCATTTTAAGGTAACAGCTACATATTGTCATTTAAATCAAAGTATTGTCTTGTCTTATGAAAGTATTGTTGTCTTTAATAAAAACCGCATTCCGTACTAGAAATCAAGCTTTGTAAACACACGTAGTAAGAATGAATCTCATAGAAATATCATGAACAGTATAAAAAAAAAAGGTTTAAATCATTGTTTCCACCATGCATGCATGTTGCTCTACTACATGTACTCCCTACTTCTACTCCATCACTTTTACTCTTTTATGTGGTAATTACTAGTTACCTTCACCCACGAAAATTTTCAATATCAAAATTTGGTGGGAGGATTAAATGTTGGGAGTAAGAGTATTATTTTCCTGATATATATTAGACTACAATCATGTTTAATAAAACATTATTGTTTAAGCACTTACCCAAAAAATACACGTGCATGACAAGACATTATAACATGACACATCATTAAATACAACATGCAATATGCAACTAGAAAGTGTAGTCCAAATTAATTAAATTGCATCCTCACCCTCTTATAACAGAAATTAAAATATGTGTGATTGAAAATCAAGAGACATGTCCTCTCCATGTCAGTATGTAATATTTCATGTACCCTTGTCGCCAACAGTGGCTGCATCCACATGCTACACGCACTTGGACATATACCATTCTTCCACATATACCAAAATTATACTGCAGTTCAGGTATGCTATATAATTTTTTGGTATGTATATACATTTTTTTTTTTTTTGTGAATAAGAGGGGCTAAGCCCCGGTGAAAAGAAACTAGCGAATCCTCTTGGTTGCGACATTCATGACATCCCTTGCAAGGATGTCATTGACCCCATCAAGTGGACGAACTAGGATTAACGTTTTCCATTGGCTGGATTGACCCATGTTGGCCAGGAAATCTGCACATTGGTTTCCTTCTCTAAAGACATGACCAATCTCAAGTTCTTGAACTTTAATTTGCCCATCAAAAAGCGGCAGTCAGCGATCAACTTATCAGCTTCAGGACGTGATTCTTCGTCCTTGTTCAGGGCCTGAACCATACTACTGGAATCGGTTTCTACTATGAGTTTGTTGAGACCCCGATTTACAGCAATCCTCAAACCTTCCCGAAGACCCCACAACTCTGCGATGAATGGTCACTACATACCGGTTTACATGTATAACATCTCCCACATTTAATTCCCCAACACGTACAAAATGCAACAGTGTTGTAGGTTAGTTGATTTCTTTAAAAAGCATAGTTTTGGGAAGGTGAGCTTCATTATTGGGTTATACAACCAAATCGAAAATTTGGAATCACAGTACAGTATTCAAAATGTTGAATGGTCACTGCTTCAAACAAGAAGCTCATTCCACTGCCAAAAGGTACTCTGTACTGCAATACTTCTTCTTTAATTTCTTCTTCACCATTGTTGTTTCATAATCTTAAATTAACATAAGTTGTCCATAACTGATTGACTCAAATCAAGAAATTTAATAAAATTTGTAATTAATAAGTGGTTACCAAGGCAATACTTTACTTGAATAACACTTAATTGAATAATTTCCTAGTGCTTAATATAAATTGCTTCAGTTGAACATCTTTACACCTTAGAGTGGAGATTTTTGGCATTTTAATGGCTTAGATTTGTGCGCATTTTTCACTTGGGGATCAGAAGCCTTGGCATGCACTTGATCCTGAACTTGTTGTTTCCTGGTTCTTTGCTTGTGTGAATATAATGCAGGCTAGAAGGCAAAGTCGCCATTATCACCGGCGGTGCAAGCGGTTTCGGGGAAAGCACGGCCAGGCTTTTCGTCGGGAACGGGGCGCAGGTGGTGGTCGGCGACGTGCAAGACGAATTAGGGCAGGCGCTGTGCCGGATCTTAGGAAAAAACGCCGCGTACGTGCACTGCGACGTGACGAGCGACGCCGACGTCAAGAATCTGGTCGACGCGACCGTTTCCATGTTCGGAAAACTCGACATCATGTTCAACAACGCCGGCGTCCTGGGAAACAACAAAAACCCCTCCATCCTCGACGCCGACGGCCAAGATTTCCGCCGCGTTTTCGACGTGAACGTGCTCGGCGCCTTCCTGGGCGCCAAGCACGCCGCGAGGGCCATGATTCCGGCGGGGAGAGGCGGCGTGATCCTCTTCACCTCCAGCGCCGCCTCCGTCACGGCGGGGGTGATGCCGCATCCGTACACGGCGTCCAAGCACGCGATCGTGGGGCTCACGAAGAACCTCTGCGTGGAGCTCGGGCAGTATGGGATACGCGTGAATTGCATATCTCCTTGCGCCGTGGCCACTCCGTTTGCGGTGAAGGCGATGGGGGTGGAGAAGAGCGTGGTGGAGCGGATAATTTCAGAGTCCGCCACCCTGAAAGGGGTGGTGCCGGCGGCTGAGGACGTGGCGGAGGCGGCGCTGTTCTTGGCCAGCGAAGAATCCAGGGTTGTGAGTGGACTTAACCTTGTGGTAGATGGAGGATACAGTACAACCAATCAGGCATTCATCACTACAATGAAGCAACTTCTATATTAATTTATATTTTATATTATTCCATTACTAAAATATGTTGCTTCAATTGTTTAGATTTAGGGGAAGCTATCAATAATTATCCAAATGTGTGTTTTAGGTGCAATGGAGTTTCTTGAATTGCTAAATAATAAATAATTTAGTGTGGTCTATGAAAATTGTATGGTGTTGGATTATTATGTTGTAATATAATGTAACATTTTAAGAAAATTTTAAAGTATTGATGATTATAAATAATAGGGTTGTATAATATCGATACTATGAGAACAATAATTGATCATACATGATATATCTTCAAAAGCATACCAGTTATACTCAAGAGTCAAGGCAAAAGATTAATAATTAAAACCTAATTATGTAATATAAAAAAATAATTGAATATATAAAGCATAATTTTCATATTGAAAAATCATGAACTTGATTATTGTCAACACTCCTTTACTCAAATCCATCAACAAAGTCTTCAAACAAGCTAATTACATACAACCATGTTTTCAAAAACATACAACCATGTATCATGTGTTTCAAATGAAACTATAAAGGATCTTCAAAAAAAAAAAAAAAAAAAGAGATTAAAACTATGGAAGGAACACAGCAGAGTATAGTACATTCTACATAGTATGTAGTACACTAGTACTGTACTTCATTTGACTTTTTGTGTCCTTCCAACCCTTCCATCAAAGATGGAAAGAGACAGTAGAGTAATACTGATCATAGCATCGTAGGATTTATTCATTGGGCATAATGATATAACAAAACAAATACTATATAAATTATTATTATTATTATTAGTATTATTTTGAAAGTTATACTTTAGGGTGAAATTACTATATAGTAGGGAGTACATGTTATATAATCACACACCTACCTATTACCTATATTGCTGTGACGAATTAATGCATTGCCTAATTAAGGATTTTGTCTTTTACACAACAAAATGCTAACCATAAGGTGGGTAAATTAAAATAACACTCATAGTTTTGTTTTGTTTTTTTTTTTTGAAACCACACTCATAGTTTTGTTAGGTGGTAAGAAATGTTTGGGTAGAATCAACCACACATTTTTTGATTTCGTAAGAGCATCCCTAATTGTTAGGTTTTGCAAGATTTTTTAAAGATAAAAACTTGTGATTGGGTTTTTTGACAAATGGGTGGGGGGCTTCTTAAGTACTCCGTAGTTTTTTTCTCCTGCAAGTGGTTGTCGCAAATAGGGCAGCGCCCTGATTTTGTCAAAGGTGTTTTTAGAGTATTATCGACTATGGGTTTGATCCTGTGACCTTCCATGACGCAGAGTCACATAAGTGCCAACTGAGCACAATGTTCTTGGCTAGACACCATATCTCACTTTAAAATTCTAGATTCACCACACATTTTAACACAATACCTTGATACTTTTCGTCCCCATTGAAAACTTCTTTCTACACAATGTATTTTTTGGAATACAAATAATATTTAGTGGAGCATGTCACACATGACTATTATACATTGCCAAACAAATTTATCTTATCGTTTTATACCATATCGTCAGTGTCTAATAGATTACAAGTAGCACCAAATTTTACATTATCATAAATAAGAATATCAAATATTATAAATACAAAATATTGTGATTTTTTCATTAATAAAAAAATCATAAAAGTTTGTATGAGACAAATATCAAATAGATATATTTTTTTTAATAACACTGTAATAAAGACTATTATATTTTTACTAAATTAATTACAAAAGTATTTTAATATGATGAGAATTTGGATTACCAATCTCATTTTGAGATGATCTTGCACAAAACCACAATAAAAACATTAACTTTAGTCTTGTTAAGACTGGATTGAGATGTTATGAATTCGATTAGGGATTGGAATTTTAAAATTCTAATTGTGGGAAACAAACAATTGCAGAAGATGACAAAGAAACCATGGCAGGCCGGTATATGGCCCATACTCAACAACAACAACAACAACAAAGCAAAAATCAAGGAACAATCTCGTTGCGAGCTGCCATGAAAGCTTCCGCGAGCTTCAGGTGCGTATGGTTCGCCCTAATCGTGGCGATATCCAGTCCGTGGCATTGCTGCTCTCTGCAAACTCGGTTGGGATCGGAGACTGTGTCGCAGCTGAGTCGGGATCTCTTGGACTCGGCCAGGGATCCCGAGTTCTTCGATTGGCTGAAACGGGTCCGGAGGGCTCTCCATGAGTACCCGGAGCTGGGGTTCGAAGAGCACCGCACGAGTCAACTCATCAGAAACGAGCTTGACTCGCTGGGAATCGGGTATTCCTGGCCGGTTGCGAAGACTGGGGTGGTGGCGGCTATTGGCTCCGGGAATCAGCCTTGGGTTGGCTTGAGAGCTGATATGGATGCTCTCCCAATTCAGGTATTTTTTTTTTTTTTTTCACATCTGATTAATTGAAATTCTTGTAATTTTCTCTCAAAAATGATGTTTTGGACAGTGGGTTTGAATGTTTATGTAGATGAGATAGTTTTTAGTTGACTTTGATTTACCTAATTACATGAGTAAACTGGGATTCATTCACCTGCATAGGCCTCATCTACTGACTTTAGCTTTAAATGCTGAGTTTAATGATAGAGTGATTGAAATTGTAGTTCTTTTTTTGGCGATTGAGGGAAACTGTAACCACTATTCAAAGGTATGCAAGTTAAACTTGTCTTGTTGTCTTAGCTAGCAAAGGACTATAAGAGGTAAACTAACTTAGGTTGTGCATAGCTAATCAACCCACACTCTATCTTGTGACCTGTGACCCTAGCTAGCAAAAGACTACAAGGAGGTAAATCAGTTTAGGTTGTCCATAGCTAATCAACCCAAACTAAGAAGGACAATAGGCCGCCCGTATGGGCAGTCGAACTTGTAACATTGTAGTTACAAAGTCAACAGTCTGACCAACTTGATTGGGATTGCATCTTGAAATTGTAGTTCTAAAATTGTTTGTGGTAGGGGAAAGAGTTTTCATCTTCCTATGTTTTTGACAAAGGCAATATTTTTCAAAGGAATTGGTTGAGTGGGAGCATAAGAGCAAGATTAATGGCAAAATGCATGCTTGTGGTCATGATGCTCATGTCACCATGCTGCTTGGAGCAGCTAGATTGCTTCAGAACAGGAAGGAGAGCTTGAAGGTATGGCAATTGAGAGGGCAAGAATCTAATTGCAGACTGTTTAAAGTTCAAGTTTTTTTAACTACCATAATCAAGTAATATTAGCTGCATTTGTATAATCCCCCCTCCCTAAATTGAAGGGCACTGTTAAGCTCGTCTTCCAACCTGCTGAAGAAGGCATGGGTGGCGCGTACCATATGATAAAGGAAGGAGCCCTCGATGATATTCAATCCATGTTTGGGATGCATGTTTGGCCAGGTATGTCTGTTGGTACAATTGCTTCAAAACCAGGGCCATTGCTTGCTGGATCAAACAGGTTTTCTGCTGTAATACAAGGCAAAGGCGGGCACGCTGCAGCCCCACATAAAACCCGAGACCCTGTTCTTGCTCTATCTATGGCTATTCTTGCTCTCCAACAGCTTGTTTCTCGAGAAACTGATCCTCTTGAGGCCAGGGTATTTTATCCTTTCCATATGCAGTATTTAGTTAATAGTGATAGTGTTATACCATATATACATTCTGTATCTAATGGAAAAGGACTGATGGGTGTTATTCTCACATTATGGTTTATGAACATTTGAGTTTCCACTAACAATTTTAGTCCTTTAGAGTTTTTAGCCATTCTCCTCCAGTTTTGGTGAAATTTTGTGTTAGACTTGCTGAACATTAACCACAAAGCATTCTTTTATGCTGCACAGGTCGTTTCAATTGGATACGTTGAGGCTGGTCAAGCCGCGAATGTGATACCAGATCAAGTAAAATTTGGTGGAACTTTTCGCTTCTTGACTTCTGAAGGTTCATCCTATCTTCAGCAAAGAATCAAAGAGGTAACTTTTTCGAGTTTTTGCATTTTATCTTTGTGACCATAAAGATGTCAACCAGTTTGGTTTGTATGAATGACACTGGAGATGCTTACTAGTTATACAATACATACAGATCATCGAGACTCAAGCAGCTGTCCACCAATGCACTGCAACGGTAACTTTCTTGGAGGGTGACCGGACGCCCTACCCACCAACAGTTAACGATCAAGCAATGTATGAACACGCCAAGAAAGTTGGAGAAACCCTGCTCGGTGAGGAAAACGTGGAGCTTGCCCAGATCACCATGGGCGCAGAGGACTTCAGCTTCTATGCACAAAGAATGAAAGCTGCGTTCTTTTATATCGGTGTAAGCAATGAGACGATGAAGCCTATGAGAGAGATACACAATCCTCACTTCACCATTGATGAACGCGTTCTACCCATAGGAGCAGCTCTTCATGCTGCAGTTGCAATTTCTTACATGGATGGCCAAGTTGAGGAACAATAGGTTTCCTTGGAGACGCGCTCAATCCTTAATGTATTCTTACACTGCAGAAATCAGTTTGTGTATTCTGAAAGCCCAGAATTACAAGTTAGGATGTGAACATACAAAATCATGAATAACAACATTGCATTACACCACATATATTCTCAAAATCTATTTTTTCAATGTCACATATATGATCCCATCACTGAGAAAGAATAACTGTTCAGTGTCATCTTTCAACATCAGAATGTCAGAGGGCTAAACAAACTATCTGGAGAAGACTTACTGTTAAATGTGAAGATGGAAATAAGAAAGGAGGAGAGATCTGGCACGGTTAATAGCAGCGAAACAAAGGCACAGATGTTCCTCGAGACCTGTCAGCTGGTCGAGGAAATTGTTATGTTTTTTTTGCAGTTGAAATATGACCTCCTGGATGGGATAATTGTCCTGGACTCTTTCAAGGCCAAACCGGACAAGGCGCTTGTAGTCCTCCACAGAATTATGTAAACGAGCGACCAGGCAATCAATGGTTTCTAGGTGACTGTGAAGGACAAAAATCCCCCTCGTTGCATCATCAAGTTGCACTAGATGGACCCGTTCTTCCTTGGTCATCTTGGAAGTAAAAAGAAGAGGGCATAGTGGAGCGGCAACCAAGGCAACGAGAGCGTGAGTAGCTATGACAATTGCAGATACGACCACTCCAAAAGTAGTTATAGTTAAACATATGGCAGCGCCTTTGGTGCCACGACGGAGAAGTTGTACCTTTGATCGGGACTTTTGAAGACGAATGTCGAGCTGTTGCTTGAGCTGAGAGAAGCAGCCATGCATATCAACGAAGCTGTAGGAGTCGGGGCCTGGGAAGGGATTGTCTAGTTTGTCAAATTGAACAAAGGCATCAAACGCCCAATCACATTGGGCCCGGGATAACAAATTGGTAGCAGTTTCAAAATCTATGGGAAATATATCAATAAGTTTATGAAGGGGGGAATATATTTGGCGAGCCCGGTGGATGCATTGAATAAGGCTCAGACAGGACTGAGTAGTACGCTCACTATGGTTAAAGTAGTTAATCACAAGTTGGCTAAGGTTGTCAGGTCTAACACGAGAAAACGCTTCTTCAACACATTCACGACTCGGTTTAAGGACCTCTTCTACTTGCAGTGGCTCATCGTCGAAATTAACAACAACTTCATCCTGATCAGAGGGGACTTCATAGTGAATCTTGGACCATATCTCACAACAGGAAGAGGTTTGAATAGCAAGGTTATATTCTCGAGTGAGGTCAACAGAAGGAGTGGTTTGGTCACTCGACCTCGGAGTGTTTGCCACAGAAATCCCTGCAGTTTATTAACGAAATATGAGTAACATTTCGGGATTAGCAAAACTGTAAAAAATAAGACGGGGGATATGAGTTCACGAAATCTACCATCCACAGTTGATTGTGAAAATTGGGTATTTGTCGTTGTTGTAGATGATGACGGCCTGAGACAGGGCAGCATTTGGTCTTGCCCTATGATTCAAGTACAAATGGAGATCATTGGTAATTAGTTCATATTGAACTGTAAAATTTGCAGAAATCCAAGCCATAGAGGCTGCTGATTGTAAATAAATTGCCATATATCCATATTCTGAATGCAAGGTACTTAAAAAATGCTCATCTGAACAATCAAATTGATCAAATGCCCACAGCTTAGGAAGCAAAAACAAATAAAATTCCAACAGAAACAAGCAGTTTATGATTGTAGACAGTGAATAATCCATAATCAACAGCAGCCATGGATAAAAGTTGCAACTTACCAAACATGTAAAAAGTAGAGTACCTTTAAACAATACTATAATCAGGTTAAACAATCTCTGCAGAAACAGCCTTCATTGACAAGAAAGCCAAACATAACAAATCAGACATGAGCTCAGTTTTATTCCTTCAGGCTCAGGCATGGGAAAAAACGAAAATAAAAGGTTGTAACTTTCTCCTCACTCCAAGAAACACATTACATGGGCAACCTAAATATCTAAGCCAAGTTGGTATGGTTTTTGGCTTACTAACCACAAACAGTTTTAAGTTTAACTCTTATGCGAGTTACATGCAATCTAAACTGATTTATATGGCCTTTTGCTAATAAGGACTAAGGTCATAAGACAGAGTTCACCTGTGGACCAGAGTTTATATAGTGACCCAAAAAACAGAAAAACATTACATCAACAAAAGAAACCTAAAAACAATCCTCTTTTTCCATTTCCCAATACCGAAATGAAGCTACAAAAATTGGAACTTTATTAGCAAAGACTGGGACTTTCACAGTTTCACCTCAACCCATCACAAATATAGACAAGAGAACTCAAAGATTGATCTTACCCAGCAAAAATGGAGTGAAAACGATGGAACCCAGAAAGCCAAACGGGCAAGAAATTGTTTGACAGCAGGAGTTGTCTACTTAGGACGAGCTTTGCTGCAGAACTGTCGGGAGTTAACATAGGCTTGTCGGCGAAAAACAGCGTAAGCGGCGGCAGAAATGGAAGATTAAAATCTTCCCTGCTGCACTCCCTTCGATTGGAGGAGGAACAGTAATGACTTCGCTTTTTGCGGGAATGCTGGGAAAAGGGTGCGAGGTTTCTTGTCAATTGTCCGTGTGGATTTTGGCGGAATATCAAGAGAAAAAGGAATGGGAGAAGAAACATTTAAATCGAGTTGAGTTTTCATAATAACTTAATACTTATGTAATCTAGTTTAATGTTTTTAATCCATAATTAAGATTATGTTTTAGGAGTATATTCGAATCTGAATGTATTACGGAGTGTATTTCTTTTAAACAATCTGAATATATATTATATAAATCTAGGGTTTTATGTAATTTTTCCCTTTTCGATAAAAAATTATTATGTTTATGCCTTTGTAATTTTTCTCTTTTCCATGCTAAATTAAAGATATTGGACAATTTTTCAAACTTCTGCCTCCTCCATCAAGCAATATTAAACAAATCGTATAATCCAAGATTTCTTTAAGTCATGAAATAAGTCTCCATTACTAACCTGATTAACATCATCTAAGTCCTAATAATGAGACGTGTGGGTCTCACATATTTATTGAGAACATAACAAAATATTGACTTTCTTATTTCTTAGACAGTATTTATTATTGCACTTATCTTAATTACAAATGTAGACCCTATTATATATCAACATACTGTAATTTATTATATTAGCTCTATATAAAGACTTGCAATATTAAACACATTACAATTATTAATAATTAAAATATTTTTAAATTTTTTTTTAAAAATTAAAATTATAATATTAAAAAAAAAACTAGGCGCCTAGCAATTTTTTCAACCTTATTTTTTATAAATTGACATTGATCAATGCAGTTTGGTAGATTAACATTCCTTCGCTACCCTTTCGACAATGATTAGTTTTAGATAAAATTTCTAGTGAGTTATAACTAAGAAGAGTAAAAATTTTGGTCGCGTTACAATAAAAAAATATCATGTCTCTATACTTGATATCTTAACCTAAAATATTCAGCTTCAACTAAATAAATATTTCATCATGATGATTGGATTTAAATGTAATCAACATGGAACTCTAAACTGATGAAATGCTGAATCAGAGTTCATGGATGAGTTGATCAGAGCACAATTTGGCACAGGCAAGACGACGGGAGAGAGAGAGAGAGTAAAGTAAATTATGGGAAAAAACATTCCCTTCTCCAACGTAGTAGCCTTCACCTGCCAGCAATGATTTCGATTGCACATTCTTTTAGCCTTCTCACATGCAAAAATGAACTTATCCACCGTATTCTTCCCTTCACTGCACATGGATACTCCATTAAAGTCCTCCTCCTACTACTACTAGTGTAGTCAAACCTCCTTTTCTGCTTTCCCTTCTCAATTTCAAGGCAGCATTTTTGAATACCCAGACATTTTCTTGATCCCATATCTGGGAAAATCCGCAAAAAGATTTGATTTTTATTCACTCCCAGAGTTTTTCATGATCTGGGTTCTTCTTCGGTGAAAGAAAGATTGTTTTTTTTGTTTGTTTTGCGAAAATCCAGCAAAAAGATTTGATTTTTATTCACGCCCAGAGTTTTTCTTGATTTGGGGTCTCTTCAGTGAAAGAAAGTTTGGTTTTTTTTGCAAATGCAAAGGGTGGGGGTTGAGGGATTGGTACCCAAAGTCCGGAAAAGGGGCTGCTCGTCGCCGTCTTCTGCGTCGTCGATTGTTCATAGCTACAGATTCAAGCGGGCCATTGTGGTGGGGAAGGGCAGGCACGGGCTGGGAAGGTCCAGATCTAACACTCCCGTGCCGACGTGGAGAACGACGCCGTTTCTGAGAGGCGCCGGCGAGTCTCCGAGGTCTTCCCGCCCCGTCTCGGCGCGGAAGCTGGCGGCGACTCTCTGGGAGATGAATGAAGTGCCGGCGCCGGCGCCGGAAGGGATGGGGGAGGTGGAAGTGAGGGGAAACAAGAAGACGATGATGATGAAGAAGGAGAAAATGAGGTCTGCTTCTTCCCATTTGTGCGATCCATCTCACAGCCCAGTCTCTGAGGTGTGCAGTTCCTTCATCCTCATTATTTTTCATGATTTTTGTCTGTAAATAATCAGCAGAAGGAGATGATGTTTATGTTAGATCTAAACATAACCTAATGATATTGAATAATCTACGAGAAACCTAACCTCGCTGAAGTGGAAGCATAATTGATCTCCAGCCATATTTGTTAACTTGTTATCTTGTTGTGTTGCCTCTTGATCGGTTGATCGTTAGCCATTTTTGTCTCGTACTCAGACAGATGGCTTATTCAGTAGGAGTACAGTGAACTGAATGTGCTATATAATGAATATCCTGGACCCATCAATCCAAGTTTATAAATTATTTAGTCTAACCAAACTGTTTAGTAAGCCTAGTCAACTTCCACTACTTCATTAAAGCCCTAATACATATAATATATATTATTAGGAAAAATCTTACATTTATGTTTCTGAAGCTTGACAATCTTTACTTAAATTTTTATTGATTATAACCTTGAGTTCATCCTCATTATTTTGATGATTTTTTTGTCTGTAAGCTAGTTCAGAAATGGTACATATTCACTTGTTTGAGATTTGACAAAACTGGTTTTTTATTGATTATATGTAAGCTTGAGTTGATGAGTTGATCCTCATTATTGCGATGATCTTTGTTTGTAATCTAATTCAGATTCGGCTATGGAGTGGTATAAATAGCAGATGATGTTATAGACAGCAAAAATGGCACATATTCACTTGTTGAGATTTGACAAAACTGAATTTTTATTGATTATATGTAAGCTTGAGTTCGTCCTCGTTATTTCGATGATTTTTGTTTGTAATCTAATTCGGATTTGGCTATGGAGTAGTATAAACAGCAGGTGATGTTTTACATTTTTAGGTTTGCATCTTAAAGACAGCAAAAATGACAATCTTAACTGAACTTTTATTGATTATGAGCTTGAGTTAGGTACTTACTTAGGTTGCCCTTTGACACTTTTGTTTATTGTTTTTCGATGATCAAGAACGTTAAATCTTTCTTTGAACAGAAGATGGATCGATCTGGAACGGGGAGTTACCAGAAGAGGATGTCAAGTTCTTCCCACAGGACGAGGACAGCAAACCACAATGTTGGAGTTTTAGATTCATTAAGCAGCGCGAGCCTAGTGGAGGTCGCAGCTAACTTCTTTGTGTCTTTAAACTACAAGTTTAGGCCTAAACGCATATATGATCATACGTTTAGTTTCCAAAATATGTGGCTCGTTGAACATCTGTTTCGATTTTCGAATGGTTTAAAAAGATGATGAGATTTGAGTTACGTGTTTTGCAGATGGAGACGAGATCCCAAGCGAGTGTATCGGTGGGTGGTGTTAAAAACCGTCTGAAAGATGTTAGCACTGCTCTGACAACGTCGAAGGAGCTTCTAAAAATAATCAACCGGATTTGGGCGCGTTCTGACCCGCCTTCTTCTAGCATGTCGCTTGTCTCGGCTTTACATGCCGAACTCGAAAGGGCACGCCTGCAGGTAAACCAGCTTATTCAAGAACAGCGTTCAGATCAGAACGAGATCAGTTACCTTATGAAGTGTTTTGCTGAGGAGAAAGCGGCCTGGAAGAGTAAAGAGAAGAAAGCAATTGAGAGCGTGATTGAGTCCATTGCCAATGAACTTGAGGTAGAGAGAAAGCTAAGGCGAAGATCTGAGAGCTTAAACAAGAAGCTCGGGAAGGAGCTGTCAGAAACAAAAGCTTCGTTCACCAAGGCAGTGAAAATGCTCGAAAATGAGAAGAGAGCGAGGGAGATAATAGAAGAAACGTGTAGTGAATTAGCGAGGGAAAATGGTGAAGATAGAGGCGAGATTGAAAATAGGGAATCGGCAAAAGTTCATGAAGAGATTAACAAGGGAAGGGCAATGCTCCAACTAGCTGACAGATTATGCGAGGAAAGAGTTCATATGAAACTCTCAGATGCCAAACATGAGTTTGAGGACAAAAATTCTGCAGTTAACAAGCTGAGGAAACAGCTCGATGCATTCCTAGTCACGAAAAGCCCCAAGGTAAAAGGAAACGGCTCTGTAAATTATGACATTGGCAAACAAATCGCTGCATACTTGAGTGAAACTCGGTTTAATTCCTATGAGAACGAGGAGAAAGATGATTCCGGGGAGGTGGAGAATGTAGTGGAGTGCGACGAAGACTCAGCAGAAAGCGAGCTTCATTCAATTGAGTTGAACGTGGACAACACTAACAAGAACGACAAGTGGGCTTATCCATCTGGCATTGGTCACGAGTCAAGTAGAGCTTCAGTTGATGAAATCAAGACGAAAAGCTTTGTTTCTGGGCAGGTACCCAGAAGAAGCACTTCGCTTCTGAGGAGCACTTCTGATGTAATTGAGTGGGGAACTCGAGCGGGATATATTCAGAACTCTGAAGAACGATTAGACCCCGAGAGACACCACAAACTGGGGAAACTAGGTCAGAAATATGGCTATCTGGAAGAAATACAAAGACTAAAAGCCGTTGCAGGCCTCAGAGACCACGGTACTGGTAGGAAAAGTTCAGGCCGAGATGTGTCTAGTCCATTGCGCCATTGGGAGCAACTGCGCGATCCTTGTGGTAGCATTTCTGAAAGATCTAGCGTTACTCATGGCGATACTCCAAAGTCGAGGCTGGCAGATTTCAAAGGGGAAGGACAGAGTGCAAGAAGAGCAAAACGATGAGAATGAGCCAGCAGTCAGACTGATATAGTTCTTCTGGATTAACATGAACCCAGTTTTGTTGTGAAACATTTGACAAATCCTAGGAAGGAATGATGAACTGCTTTTTACCATCCTTGTATAATATTTCTAGCTGTAACTCTGATTATTATTATGTTTTCTATGAAATATGCTTTTTTCTTTCCCTCTATGCTGTCTTTGTGATTCTTACAAGATTACATACATGCAACTGCAAAGCTCTGAAATTGTATGCCAAGAAAGCCATAAAAATGAAAACTTTATTCTGAATAGAGGGGATTGTTGGAAAATTTACTAAAAAGGTCAATGTACAAATCTCTGAATTTCTTGTGCAAGTAACAGTGTTTCACAAATGGTAAAGGAATAATAATATGAAACATCAGATCCTATTCAAGTTGCATAGTTTTCTCACAAGATTTTTCATGAAATTATGGGTTCAGAATCACAGGATTAGAATTTAGAAGATGCACAAGTTCAAACTAAATATTCATATGACAAAAGTTAAACACCAGAGTACAAATTAAAAGAAAATTTTGTTTTAATCACATGCCTTTTGTCTCTCTTAGGGACTATATAACTGCAAAACTCAAGTTGTTAACACATCTCACTACCTAGTTGAAGGAGCTCTTGCACTCATTGATGTATGATAATTGGTGCTTCTTTGTTTCCGGTAAGAACTGTAAACATCGTCATATTGACTGGCCTCATTTGGATTGGCGCTGGCACCGAGTCCCAGTCGTCCTGAGCTATTTGGTTCAGGATCTGCACTTCCATCGGAGTCCTGGAGGTTAGGTGGGGGAGGGATGCAAGCCCCGCCTTTTCGGATGGGAGGCTCTCGCTCTCTCTCATAATCGTCATATTCATCGGGTGAATCAGCTGGTTTCATGGGTCCTTCTGATGGGTTAACCTCACCAATCTCCCTAAAGAATTTTGATACTCTTTCAAGAATTTCGGATTGAGAAACAGTAGAGGGCGGTATAACAGTCGGGATATCCAAAGGGCTCAAGGGGGAGTAAGGCACCCCACTGCCTATCTGCATTTTTCTAACCATCCCGGGAATAAGACCAGGTGGAAACAAGGGATACGGAGGCAACTTTTCACCCACACTTGGTGTCAATGCTGGCATCAGATGTGTTGTTGGTGGTAGATTTGACGGTGGAACTGAAGATGGCATAGGCAAAGTCCCGGGAAATGCATGAGGAACTGAAGTAGAGTGAAACTGCTGGGGGGCCATGGAGGGAATATGAGGAACTTGTTTATCTTGATCCGGTAAATTTGGGATCGGACTTTGGCCATCAGGCTTCCACTGTAATACATTTTGGTCTGCTCCTCCTGCACGATCAAGAAATTTTATTTTATTCTCAAAACAATGAACATGCAATGTGTTAAAATCAATAAGCAACAATTAACAATCTCACTAAAACTTCAATAAAGTTAAAAGATAACCTATTACAACAGTCCTAACAAATATTAACTAAATATGAATCTATTGGTGGCAACATTTAAAACAGGCTAAACTATAATTGGGGAAGTGCAGAGACACATTAAAATCTTGCAAATTCTACTTAAGATGATCAGGTATGGGTACCTGTAGCAGCAGAGGGATCTGCAGCAAGAGTTGGCAAGTCACGTTGAGGACCTCCAAAAGAATTTGCAGGGAGCCCACCAATCATCTCATTTTCAAATACACGAATTGTGTCTTGATCAAAAACTTCCTTGGAGCCCCAAAACTGCACAATTTTCTGTAGTCGTGACTGATTTTCTTCCTTATTTTGAGGATTATGGTAAATCCTTGCCAGCATAGAAGCCAAAACAGGTTTAAATGCAAGTGCCTCAGTGTCAAGCTCACGAGGATTAATTCGCCGCTGCAAGCTGTGTATCACAGGAAACACAATTGGAAACATTAACAATCAGATTTCAATATTCCTTCATGCTAGGTATCTTTGAATGCAACATCAAACTATTATTCATCCTGTTTGTTAAGGACCAACACATTTTGAAATTGTACCTGTCAAATAAAATGTCATTGGCAAGGTAAATAATATGCAGTTGCCTTTCAGAATCATCCAGAGAAAACACTCTATCTCTAAGAGCCTCAGCCAAAGCAGGTATAAATGGAGACCTCTGCATGAACCAATTCTTGGCCCCTTTAATTGATTCTTTTGTACCAGTAAGACTGTTGAGGACAGTATTTAACTCCATGTCAACATCAGGAGGAAGAGGTCTAGAATGACTTTTGAAAGACCTATATGAATTATCATAATCAGGACGGCCAAAAGACTGAGGGTGCTGCTGATCATAGAAGGGTGGGAAAGGAGGTTGATGTAAATGAGGTGGGCCCAACACTGGTGCTGAAGCCCCACCAGCAGGGGAAGCATTATACTGTGGAGCAGTTAATGGAGGACTCAACATAGGATTTGGAGGGTGCACCATTTGCATAGAAGAGGATGGGAAAGGAGAATTGAAAGGGCCTCCTGCTGGTCGTGTAGCCATCCAATGCTTGTAGCGGTAGTAATAATGGCCTTCACCACCAAATAGGAAGCTATAACCTGGATTGTCTTGCTGTTTTTCACGGATCATGGCTTCAAACTCAGGACCATTCTTTACAGCATACTCAATCACTTTATCGATGCGCTTTACAAGTTCGGGATCAGAAGGTGGAGGAGCAGGAGGTGGTGGAGAATCATAAGGGCCCTGAAAGGGTGATGGAGCAAGGTGAGGAGGCATGTGTGGTGGAAAAGCTGGGGGAGGATGCTGCTGCTGTTGCTGTAGGTGAAGCAGGTGAGGAGGAGGTGGAGCATGAGGATGAATCTGTGATGGGCGAGGGTAAGGGAACTGTTGAAGAGAAGATTGCGGAGGTAAAAATGGAGGGCCATGACCTGATGGAGGAAATTGTTGATGCTGTGGGTGAAAACCAAACTGTTGCTGCTGTTGCATATTAGCAGCTTGGTGCTGTTGTTGGGCAAACGCCATAGCAGCTGCATAATCATGAGGAGGTCGATCCATCGGCTCTCAGAAAAAATAATAGCACATCTACAAAAATAAGCTATGCAAGCCCTCCAATACCTATTCAAATAACATACAACAACAATCAAACAAACTTCATTTGGCCATAGCAGATAAGCAAGCAACACAAGAAAAAGTGCAGCAAAAAATAAGGAAATTTATTTTTAATTCTACAAAAAGAAAAAGATTTTAAACAATTCTATGGGATTTTTTCCCCTTTTGCTGGAAAGTGATGGATAAACTAGATGATATCCAGCTGCACCCAATTTAAATTAGGCTAGAAACAACTGAGGCTGGATCTATTAACTTCCATCTTCATTGATTACTCTTTTAGGTCTCATCATCTCATCTTTTCAACAAAATTTTCAATGATTTCAGGTTACATAAAACTTAAATGAACAGAACCATACGTATGACAAAATCATGATATTTATCTTATTATAATGGCATCCATGTTTTATCCTTCCCCTCACAATGTGAGATTAAAAGAAATAATCCTAACACAAACAAAGCACTCTGCTCTGTGACCACCATATCCATTATATAATAATGATATTAAATTACTAAAATCTGAAGCCCCCTCCTGCCCTCCAAGCTCAAAGTCTCAAACGCGATTCCTTCACCTCAGTCTAGTTTACTCATAACTAAAATGCCATCATCCATTATTCGAGGAAGAAAATTTTCAGAACTTTAGCTCATGGCAGGTAATTGACGACTACACCGAATACCAAAAATCTCTAACCCTAAACTTAAGCAGAAAGATAACTACAAAAAATTCATAAAGAAATGAGCTCGAATACAGCTAAGTAATATACTAACATGATAAATTCCTAAGTAAAAATCCGAGAAAAAAAAAAAGATGCAAAATTGATATTCTCGTTACCTTTGCTAGAACGGGGTTGAAGGTTCGCTGCTCCCGGAGAGAAGAACGGCAAAGGAATGTAGTGATGGAGCTGAGAGGTGGCGATTAACGGCGGAGGTACCGCCTCTCCGGCGGTGGCTGATTCGATTGTTCCTAGTTAGATTGGGGCTTCCGATGGGGAGTAGAATGCTTACTGCTTAGAACCTTGATGGGAGTCCGAATTTAGTTTGGGTAACCCATGTAACAACCCGTTTGAAGATGCAAAATGTGGGCCGTCAAGGAATGATGGGGCCGCCCAATTCGTTGTTGGAGGCCCAATATTCCTTTGTAGAAGTTAAATCCAACTAGAAATATGGGCCTCCACAATCTCTACGACATGTCATATGTCAATTGTTATACTATGGACCAAAATTCATATTGCATTGTAAAGTCTTATATAAAAATTGTGTACCTATCGTCAACAGTTTTTTACATGTAAATAAATAACTTGATAATTGTTGTTTATGATCATGTGGTCAAGTGGCGTGTAGTGACTCTCTCAGTGTCAACTATAGATGCAGAATCTAAAGGTTATTTTTTGATTAAGGTTTACAATGCAAAGTAAATCCTGGTTCAAAGTATAATTTGCCCATATATGTACATTTTGCACGTATCCTGGGTGACAATAGAAACATGCAACTACTATCCAGGGTATGCTCAAAGCTGTCTTAGTTGAGTCCATTGCACATGGTCTTCCTAATGTGATTTATCTCGATCTCCTGTAATAGTGTAAACGATAAGGATCAAATCCAAATACTATGTTTAGAACTTCTATTTATACTAGAGCCTCCCCACACTAAGTAGATATAATTATCATGGACGCTTTAACCATTGTGATGCAACGACTCATACGTAAGCATTAAATGCTATTAGTGATGGCTTGACACGCATACCTAACAAATAAGAGTTTTGAGTTTAGACCACTATTTCATGAGCCTCTCCATGGGGCTCATTAACACGGTAAATGTACAGTTAGGTTGTCTATAAATATAATGTTAGTTATTACCTTGTTGGATGTTTTATCATCACAATCTTTTTGGTTCTCGTGGACGTATAGCTTGTCAACCGAATCATGCCCTAGCTAGAGTGTGGTGGAGAAAACAACAGGCCATATAATGCCACTAGGTGGAAATTAGGAAACCATACAAGTTGTGGACTTTGAATCCACATTGTGTATTAGGGTCAAGCAGACGCAGGCCGGCATGAAAGAAGCAGCCATCTTCATAATTCTACAACTCCACTACTGTGTTTTTCCATTCAAAGTTAGGCCAATGATGAAGATGACACCTTGATTGAACTGATCCAAAGCCCCTTTTTTGAGATAAATGCCAATTAGGGTCGGTCGGTGACAGATTGATTGGTCCACCGTAGGAATTATAATGTTGACTGAGATACTATACACCATCCATTAAATTAAAAATGTCCAATGTTGTAGACATCTTGACTTTCCTATACCTACTTAATTCATCATCATCATCATCTCCAGTTTCTTAATTTCCTACTTTTAGCTATAGTAAAGCTTAGCCGCTTATAGCTTTTCTCCTCATCCATGTACAATGTTGACAGGTAATAAGCCACTCTATAGTAAATATCTAACTCAATCATACCAATCAATCTAACTAGTGACATTTTAATTAAAGAATCTTTCTTCCAAAAGGTTAAATTTTCAATCCTATTGGCCGACAAAACATTTGGAGGATGTAATAATTATGATAATTCAGCTGAATATAGAGGCTAAATATTTGTTTACTGCACAGAAGGATCGGAGCCCCTCAGTTTGAGAGGTTGCTCCTAATTACGGGTGAGACTCAACCACTGATCTTTCTTTTCAAACTCACCCAATGACCAACTGAGCTGCTTATGCTATACTACAGTGTAACACTACTTTTAATAAATTAATTATATTTGTCAAAGTATATTGTGAAGAAGTAGTTGTATCATGAACACGTGAAACATCCACGAAAACACTTGTAAGTTAATATCTGGGCCAGGGACCATTTGCTTAGAAAAAAATGTCATTGTATATAATTTTTTTTTTCTTAATTAGTTAATAATGACTTAAAAAGGGGGCAATACAAAACATTTGGCATGTCTGAAACATATGATTGTTGGCGTCGTGGGGCTATGCTTATAGCTGGAAATTTACTAATTTCTGACCAAATCGAGGGGCGGTGCCGGTTGGTGGGGCCGCTCAGCCTGCGGCGGTGGCTGGCGGTGGAGGTGGGACACTTTGAATTCTATGTGAATTGATATATATGTGTGTGTTATTTGCATGTACATATGTAGCTTGCTTCATCAAAACTTTGGTCAATTTATTAGCTTTTTCAGTTTAAGTCGAATTAAGTGAGGAATTGACTTGACAAACATAACGTGATAAGGTTAAGTTTAACTTTTTATGTAAGAGTTACTTATTGGCTTATTCGATTTAAGCATGGACGATTAAGATCATAAGGATTGATTTCACCTAAATAAAGCATAATATACTAATATTAAGGTTAGTATTGATTAAAGTCACACAAGACTGGTTTGAAAATTGATCGTGAAGATTATATGTGATAAAAATTTAATAATTATGCACCGAATATGACAATGACCCAATGTAGGAGACGTACAATAGTGTGAAGGAATCACATGTGAAATTTTTTTTATTTTGTCCGAGACACGTAAAAAGCTATTAACTAGAACTCTTCAAAGCACATAGTACATTTCAAAAACATAACATACACATGATGTTGTAATTTACGAAAATATAATTTAGAGCAATCACAATAGTGATTTTCACGATTTTTGAGAGAAGCATAACATATGTGGAGAATAGAGAAGAGCTTGCGTCTTTCTGCAAGAGAGGTTTTTTGTGAGGCTCATAAAGAAAGAAAAAAAGGCGTTAGATCATGCCCAACTGGGCACACGCCCGCTGACGCATTAAGGCTACTTTTTTTTTTCTTCTCCTTTATAATTGACATCTCAAAAATCATCACAAAAATCTTACTATATATTGAAGTTGCCCTTATGACAACGTAAAGATTTTTATATTATTAATGTGAAAAAGGAGGGAAGAATTTTTTATTTTTTTGGGGGGAGGGGGGGGTTTGGGGAGTGGACCCCAAAATTGTGGAGAAGTCGAGAAGAGGACGCACGCTTGCGATGGAGACATGTGTTGAATTGATGTGTCAAGGACCAGAAGAAGAAAGATGAGACGTGGCTACTAAGCTGCTTGCCTGCTTCTGTATTATTTTAATTAAAACCTTTTTCTTAAAAAAAATCAATTTAAAATTATTATTTTTTTATTTTTATTCAAAAAAAAAAAAAAAATACAATTCAATGCTGAATTATGCACCCATCTAATCTAATCCCTCAATCAGACCAGACACTGTACGTTGTTGAGACTTGAGATCGACAAATGAGGTTTTGTACACCAGACTTTGTTTTGTCCTTTAACTGCGGATTAATTAAAGAACCATTAATTAGGACGACTTTCATAATATATGCTCCCTAATTGACATAATAATTCAAGAAAATTATATTGTTACGTACACTTACGTTGTGTGCTATTAAATGAATGCTAGGACGGAAGCTTTTCAACATCATGCCATTGAAATATGGTACTGACCGTTACCGAAGTATAATAAGATGATGTTGTGCTTTTGTTACTAGTTATAAATTTTAACGTAATGATAAAAGCTTGATCCCGATAATTAAATTGACATCTATTACAATGTAGTATCTGTTTATATATATTTTCTTAACCTACTAAAGCACAAAGAGTCAATGACCTCACACTAAGTCTAAACCTGAGACCTCTCATTTGAGAAGTCAACAACATATCGCTCGATCACAAGACTTTTGGCATATAAAAATAATAACTAAATAAGAAAAAACAAATATAAAAGAATATTGAGCTGTCCGATTAGAGGTGTCAACTAGTCAAAATCTGATTGCAATTAACCTGCAAGTGGACTTAGTTAAAGTTAGCTAGGTTCCTCGTTGAATGCTACCTTAACTTACATGTACAATGATTTTATTTATTTCCCCTGAATATATATCAAAGATGACTCTTTTTCTCCCCAAAAAAATGATCGAGTAAGTAGAGCCGTAAAACATCATTTCCGTACTAGAAAACTAGTTATAAATTTGATTCTTGACAAAATTCTTTTGATTCATCCTATCACATAATATCTTTCTACGACAGTTTACCTAACTCTCTTATGTGATTTGCGAGTTATCAACGAAAATACATATCTTCAATTTCTTGCATGCCCACAACCTTATAGTAAAGTATAAATACCTATATATATAAGCTTTTGAAAGAAATGTTCAAGTTGATAGATCATAATTTTTATACTAAAAGTTCGTAACAAATTCAATTATTATCATTGGTATATATACACACACATGTCATGAAGATATTATTGGACTTGATACCAACCGCATTAAAGTTTTTTATAGTCCAACATAACGGCTTCATGATTTTGTGTTAGAAAACATTGTTTGAAGGGCCTATATCTAATGTCCCCACCTTGATTACTAGAAGAAATGGATGAGAGATGAAAGAAACAAGAAAAACGGAATTTAAAAGAGATAAAAGCTTAATAAACCTTAGAATTGAAAAATAAATAAATTACATATTGTTTAACATTATTATATTTTAAATAAAATATAATCATGCATGATTTTAAGATTATTTTAACTATCGAGTTTTATCAAACTACTGTTGTTCTTAAAATCGAGTTTTAAATTTGTAATAGAAAAAATAGAAAATGGAGAAAGGAAAATAAGAAATTAGATGATGGGTAAATGTATTCTCTAAATGAAATACTAAAATTGAGTACTGTAAAACTAGAGAATTAAAATGTGAAAATAAACAAAGAGTTGAAGTAAACTCAGGTGTCATTTTCTCTAATTAATTCTACTAATTTCTACGCCGATATTGTTGGCTCTAGAAGCAAATAGTTAATTGTTTATTTGTTTAACGACTTATTGGAGTTTATTTGCTTCGAAAAGTATGGCTTATGACAATAATAATAATAATAATAATAATAATAATATAAAAAGATAAACTTATAGTAGAAAGGGACTCGAAATCTATGGTTCAAGTCGTGAACAAGAAAACGGAGCCCAGTCTAGAAGTTAAAACGTTGATCGCAGACTGCAAGTTTAATATGAATCAATTTCGTGAGTGTGAGATCGTCCATATGCTTCGTGAAGTTAACCAATGTGCTGATTACTGTAATATGGGGCAAGACAGCCATTGGTATAATAGTCATATTTTACCCCTGGTGGCATGAGAGTTGTTCTTGAACGTGATGCAAAGAACATTCTTACGAGAAGAGTTTATTAACCTTTGAGACCCTCGGTCCTTTCTGCCCACCAAAAATATATAAAAAAGATAAAGAATTTTTAAAATTAATAAAAATTAGATAAAACCCATGATTTTTTTCCTTGTTCAACAAACTCTCTTGAAAATGACCTCTTTAATTAGACCATCACTTATTGGCTAATTGCGAGCCGACCAAATAAGGAAAAAAACTGCCTATTTTAATTAACTACTTGTTTAGGATTACTTAAAAAGTCTCTGAACACACTTTTTTTGAATCTTTATTTATTTATATTGAACCAAATTATTATAAGATTAGCAAATTTCTTCCGAATATTGATAAAAATCTAGAGTCTAAACCATAACAGACTACTTTGTTAAAATCAGACAGAAACACTTGAGCTGGATTTTATTCGATGATGACACACATGCTGTTAACATGGGAACACAACATTATTAATTATTTAGAAAACAAAAAAAAATAGTCCTTAGATAAAGTCGATCAGATTCTGAGATTCACTATTTCCAACGACATAATTAATCTTTTCCCATTAATCTATTTTATCATAACTTAGTGCAGATTCGTATCAACTTTGGATTATGATGCATTGTTCTTGGTCGTCTGATCTGAGGTAATTTTGTTGCCATGCATTCATAATAATCTTAAATAATTACAATTATTTATACCATTCAATAATATATGCTAGCTCTAGCTAGCTACTTTATTAATTATTATTATTATTGCAGTGTAATAATATAATAAAAATACAATAATATTTGGGTAAATGCAATCATGCATGCATACTTCCCCAGAATAACTGGTTCTAACTTCACGTATAATTATATATATTCCTCAATCATTTTCCATAATTCTCAACAACATTAAAAAATTGTCCATTTCTGACTATTAAGCCTTTTCATTAATATAATTTATCAGTGAAAAAACACAAACTTTTGGGACCATTTGCTAATTGATTATATTTTCACGTAAAACTTTATATAAGTTATATAGTATATTTGATTGTACCGAATGTTATTACTAATAATGCTAATAGCATCCAACATAACAAAAAAAAAACACAATTATAGTCGATATTATTAATTAATACTGAATAATGAAATCGATCAATACTATACACTTTCTTACATCTACATACTTTGTACTATATATAATTGTATAATAACTAATAACTTACATGTAAGTATATCATTAGATTATGGCATAAATTATTACACACTCCTATTATAATAAGAGGACAATTATGTCACAGATGACACATACAAACCAGATGATAAACACACACACATATATAACTTGGAAAATGATTAGAGGAAATGTCCAGGAAGAGTGATTGAGTTAGGAGTATGATTTTTGTAATTGTCAACACTATTTCGGTTGAACTCATCGAACAGAGTCTTTTTTTTTTAATGATTAGTGCACACCCTCAAATAATGGTTGTGAGTTTTTTTTTTTTTTTTTTTTTTTTTTTTTTTTTTTTTTTTTTTTTACACAATCACTCTCCAGATAAGGAAATATTTAATTAATTAATATATAAGCTGTTTTTGATATCATTTGTTTCATCCCACAAAAATCTGACGAGGTTGTCTTCTTCTCCCGACATTTTTAATTAAATAATTATCATAATTTTTAAATTGACTTAAACCCCTGGACGAATAGCATGGCAGATTCCTCTCCCGGCAGGCAGGCATTTTTTAATTGCTTAATATGTATAAAAGTTCTCCCACATGTAACCAGCAAACATATTACATATACAACTTAGAATAAAATATATTAGGTTTGAGGATACAATATGCAAATGTTCCACTTGAGATTCTACAAGTCATTATTTAAAATCATGGCAAAGGGTCACCATAGAGATGGATTGTCTAAACGTCATTCATCAGCTGCTTAAAATCTCTACTCTTGATCTCTCTTACGCTGAATGTGTCATTGATAGTTGTTGTAGGCTAGTTGAGCACTTTGAAGCAGTGTCCTACCGTTTTATACGTAAATCAACGAATGTACTAGACCACACTTTGGCTTAGACGGCATATTCATAACCTGATTCTATTTCTGTGCAATTTACCATTTGTGCCTGTATTCAACACTTGTTTCCTACTGTTTAATATAGCAACCATAATGACAACCACTTACTTTCAATAAAACATCTAATAATATTTACATTTAACACTCTTCGAAAACCCAATAATATACTTAAAATAAGTGTAACCTACAATTTTTTATTTTATTTTTAAATAATGCCTCTGAAATTAATTATTGGAACAGTTCCCATGCATGATGCAGTATCAGCCAAAATCCGAAATCTACAAAACTATTTTTTTAATCTCCCAATTGAATTATTAAAAATAAAAATATTTGTTTTTTTTCCAATATAATATATATTTAATATTATCAGTGTGCATACACATACATATAAGACATGAAAGAGCAGTGACAACTAGTGCACATTAATGATTTGTACATGCTCCTTAATTGGTCCAATTGCAGCTACTTGAGATGAATCTATAGAGGTGGTTTTTGACTTTTTCTCCCATCATTTATAGCCATTATTGAGAGGAGTACCAAGGGGCTACCTAGCATGTGAGATTCGATTGGAATATATCCCTAATACCATTGAATATGTGACACACGTACACAATTGCTTGTATGTACGTGTACACTGACATAAAAAAAAAATGTATAATATATGACGTAATATATAATAACTGGTGTGCTGATTATTCAAGATGATTAGGTCCGTGTTAACAGATAAATTAGAAACACAAACCTATGAACTCATAACGAGTTGAATATGCTTCACAATAAGATAAACTTAACGGTTATATATATATTTCATATATATATATAATTAAATGGAGTATGAATTGGAAGGGTGGGTGTGTGAAAGTACCTGGAAATTGGGGTGATGTGTTATTGTCTGAGATGGGAGAAAAAGAACATGAATTGAACCAATTAAGCAAATGATGGAACCTAAATAAAAATATATAAATGATGAGGAAAAAGGACAACTGGGACGACCAAGAGAAAGTGTGATTAATGTGACAGACATCATGGGAAAGAATATATATGAGGAGAGAATTCAAACACGATTGCAAGCAACAGACAAAGAGAAAACCAGAATTACTTTTTGATTGGACAAATCTTATCTTCTTCTCCTCTCTCTCCCTTCTTCATTTCTGCTCGTTGGAAAGTGTACAGATCTGGATGTATGCATTTCTTTTTCCATTATTTTTTTACCACTATCTGAGACCCTAAAAGTACAGCTACATCAATGATCCTAGTTGAGAATATATCAGGAGATAAATCAGTCTAAATTATTTATAATTGACTGTTAATAAATCGCTCCTACTAATTATGGTTACGATTGGAGTTGTCCCAAATTATTTTATTATTATTATTATTATTATTATTATTATTATTATTATAATAATAGAGAGATACATACATGTATGATGTCTCTCTCCTTCATCATCTGATAGACTGGGGAGGACCGGCCATCCAACATCAATTATATTGCTGTCATGCACGTGACGAAATTTACTTTTCAACCCCATTGAAATCAGCAGCTGGAGATGCATATTTGGTTCATCTCCTTTTTCTAATTCCACCTACTTTCTATCGCTCTTTCTTTCCATCTTTTAGGACATGGGTGCAAGACCAGAAAACTGAGTAAAACAAGTACTTTCTGTAATGGATCTCCACAGTTTGGAAAAAAGTTAGTGTATATATGCAGATATATATATTTTGCAATTTTCTACTATTTTAAAGGGTTGAGACCCTAAGGTTTTTAATAAAGAATGAACTTTTCAACTATTTTGTAAGTTTTTTTTTTTTTCAATAATACTGTTAAAAGTGGTCACTAACACTAGATAATAACAAAAGTGATTGAAAATTTTGGATTGTTAAACGTCAGATGTATTCCCCTAATATCTAATCATAGATGGTCAGAAATTGGTGGTCAAAAATCTAAAAATTGGAATTTTTTTGACAATTATGGTTGTTGGCTTTGTTTCTTCCTTCGTAGAATCAAGAAAAGTTTTTGCTAATAAGAAAAACTTGGATACAATGTGGTAGAAAATTTTGGGTAGTTTAACATTGGACATGTAACATGTCCCCTAATTAACGGTCCAATCAAATTTCAGAGTTTTTTTTTTTTTTTTTTAAATAAAAAATATCTTCTATTTGATGGTATCTACAATGTAAACTGCACTATAAAAATATTATGCAATGGACTTGATATTTATAACGTGAGAGTTACATCTAATGTGCTAAATTTGTTGTAAGCATCATACATTGGTCTTTGTATCTAATAGATTGTTCAGGTACTGAATCATAGTAATTTATTCATCTATTATTCTACTGAATCAGGGTGTAAGACCTGAGGGATTTCCCAATTTGTGGGCAAGAATAGATACATTGCAATGTATGTACAGCTAGGTAGCAGTGCAGTGCATATATCCTTTCACAAGTTACTAGTTAGATTTGGATCTCAGCAGGTCTGATATAGATGATGATATTTTTGAGGTAGGCAGCAGATACATACATAAATACATACACACATATGATGATGAGATGAAGGTGCAGGAAAAAATTCTCTAGAAGAACAGCATGCCCTGTCCCCCCCCCCCCCCCTGCCACTGGATAGGCACTGTGTCAGGTTAAGTGGTCCCCACCCACCACCATTTTCATTGTTTCTTGGAATTGGGTTGAGCAGTAGTAGCAGCCTAACTTAGCACAGTAACATGGGCTGTTCTCTTTTGCTTTCTTTTGCCCATCTATACAAGTACATTGGCAATTAATTACACAGATCTCATTCACCTGTACAACACACCAAAACATCTCATCAGATCATACACTGTGGTGCCTCATTCCACCAATGGTTTGTGTACACTTGCTCCACCTCCCACCACACCCCCACCCGACAAAACAAATTTCATCTGAAATGACGTCTTGTAATTAACCGTCTATTAACTCATAACGTCTCAGGGCTTATCAATTAGACATGAATTGTCTCGACTATAAAGTTATTCACTAACATAACCATCGTTTTGGTTCTAGATTCAAAGGAAAACGAATCTCTAAACGAACAAGATGAAAACACGTGTTAGTTGACGTTGGACTATTTGGCGTGCCTGTCCTAATAAATTATCTTCGGGACGGTGTTAGACATATTTTTTTGATTTACATAGACGTTCGCAACAGCTATTTGCAGGTGTGCTCTAGATGAGGTAGGTCATAGCTGACCTGTCTGACCAATAGATAGCAGAAGGAGTGAAACTTAAAACTTGGTAGTCCGTAGGTTGTCCCATGACAGTAAAGTTAATATTGTTTATTAAGATTTTAGGTGTTGCAAGTATCATTTTATGAGAGGGCCGACAACACTATATACCCTATGATCTCAAATATTTTAATGCTAATTATGACCAAAACTACTTGTACATACGTGTGAGAGGGGTAAACTATGTTTTGTCATTCAATTATTTAATATGCATATGCATATTAAAGACCATCTACTTATCTACCACAGAAGTATAGGCTCATAAGTATACCAAATGGAGGTAGATTGTAGGACGGAAGTGGCAGAAACTACTACGGACAGACTACTAAGATAGGACTGTAGGAGTAGTAGTAGAAGCGGCTGCAAATTGCACTGAATATAATGATTGATTGTTTGGTTGTGTCACAAGGACATCTACAATATGAATATATATCTAACTATCAGTTTAGACTATTTTTAGTTGAAATAGACACATACTTCAATTTGGTATCAGAATTAATAACATGGCGTCTTTAGTTGAGATAGAGCATATATTTCAATTCTCAATACAAAAGTGTTCATCAGTCTAAATTGTCTGATTAATCAAATCAGCAAACTGAGAGTCAAACTTGTAATTGTAATTTTTATCATACAAATACATTAAATTAATATAGTATTCTTGTACTTACATCTCTCTCCTCTCTCTATATCTCTATATGGGCACTTGTCAAATTCCTTCAAATACTTCCCCACAGCTTCCACATCATAACGTACTATTCTCACTCCAACTGCTCTCTCTCTCTCTCTCTTTCTCTCTTTCTCTTTCTGGGATGTCTGTGAACCATCTCTCATCGGAGCTGCCGGCGGAGGCATTCTGGTGGAGTAAGCAGCCGGAGTATATCGTGGAGTCGTCGAGAAAAGGCGTCCGTTTCGACCTGAACGACGACGAGGAGCCGGAGGAGCAGCTCACCGAGGAAAGGGATCAGGTAATGGTGCCGAAAGAGCACTTGTTCGAGAAGCCATTGACGCCCAGCGATGTCGGCAAGCTCAACCGCCTCGTCATCCCTAAACAGCACGCCGAGAAGTACTTCCCGTTGACCGGACAGGACTCCGCCGCAGCCGCAGGCGGCGGCGAGAAAGGTTTGCTCCTTAGCTTCGAAGACGAGTCCGGCAAACTCTGGCGCTTCAGGTAAACACAAACCACCGATGAAATTATATATATATATATATGTATGTATGTATATGTATACTCTCTCTGTGTATTTTATTGTTGTAACTGAATGAATATATATATGTATATGTATATGTATATGTATACACTCTCTCTGTATTTTATTGTTGTAACTGAAAAGGCGGAAAATCCGGGTAGGTATTCGTATTGGAACAGCAGTCAGAGCTACGTGCTGACGAAAGGGTGGAGCCGCTTCGTGAAGGAGAAGCGGCTGGACGCCGGCGACGTGGTGCTGTTCCAGCGCCACCGCTTGGACGGCGACCGCCTATTTATAGGGTGGAGGCGGAGAAGCGCTGGCGCCGCCGCGGCTGCAGCGGGAGTTCACGAAGGAGGAGCGGTCGGTCCGCCGGGCACGGTGGTTGGCGGCGGATGGGGCCACGTGTACTACCCTTATCCTCCGGCGGGTCTTCCATTCCAAACCCCCGACTCTCTTAATGCAGGTATCATCTTCTTCCAAGCTGCATTAATTCATTGCCAGATAAAAAAATATATTCTACAAATACCATCTTGTAACAGAGTCTAAAATAATAACAAATTTGCACACACATGCAGACAAAGAATAATTACGTAGACATTTACAAGTTCATACATACATGTATGTATGTAACGTGTTTATATGTTGTATGTGTGTGTATTCACACACTGTCACTTTGGAGTGCGTGAACTCTACTTTTCAATCCCCATATCTTTATGTGAAAAGTAATAATTCCATTCACACTTGTTTTGTCACCTTCTTCCTTTTGAGTTTAAATTATCTTTTAAACTCAATAAAATAAACATACACGTTTCAAATGATAATTACAAAATGAGTAAAACATTAATTTTTCTTATCAGAAAAGATCAAAATCTCGGTCAATTCTTACTAACACTAGACCTTCTTGTCTAGCCTGTTTGTGGCTGCAAATTTCTCTAAATACCTTGTATATATTTATACATGAAAAACACGTATTTGTCATTATGATTGGGTAACTGATTTTTTTTAAATTTATTATTATTGAAGGAGGTTCAATGGGGCAAAGCCAAACACCATCAAGTGGGAGCTCGAGGACACTAAGGTTGTTTGGGGTGAACTTGGAGTGCCAACCGGCGGTTGATGAGGCTGAACCGGCAACACCAGACGGTTCGACCACATCGAGCCAGGGTCAGACCGGCCATCACTATTTGTACCAATATTATTCCAACCCTCTTGCCTCCTACAACAACCATTACACTCACATGGTATGCCCATATTTTATTAATTAGCTTCAATAATTACTCAAATATTTTTCTCCATTATATATTTGAACCAAGTAGTATTAGATACAATTCCATATATACTATTTTTTGTCGTAACCGGTACAAAAAGTACTAATATTAATAGTGTTTCGTACAACCGTACAATCAAGTCTACCTTTTGTGGCTCTTCTATTGTAATGAAGTCAGTACTAAATATATATATATATATATATATATATATATATATATATATATATGTCACAGGATTATATGATAGATTTTATAGGGGTGTAACATGTTAAAAAATTTTGTGGCGAGCTTTTTCATATGCAAGAATTAAATGTTGTAGTTATGACTCGATTAAAATTTGGATGAATATAATATTTAATGAAACAGAAGTGGCAGCTTTGCAAGTTGGACCTTTTTTATTGTAAACTAAATTATCAGTACTAGAATCAAACTTTAGACCAAACCAAACTCCTAGACATAAGAATGGAAAAAGAAACCAAACCAAACTCTGTCAAGACTAAAGGGTATTATTTTAGGGTTCAAGAAGTGACAATTCATTGCTTTTTAGATTGATTGGATCTTTCTTGCTAATATCATTAATTCCCTATTATTTTAGGTCATAATCTTCTTACAACATGATTGGTTGTTTAACTTACTCAAATAGTCTTGTCTCTATTATTCTCAAATTAGCAACTTACTCTTCGACAATGTTAGTATATTTTTGTGAATTTTTTACAGTCTAGATTTCACAATTTTCATTTATTCAGTTGAGTTACCATGATTTACATCCTTCCAGAAGATTTGTCGGGTCGAGACTTAGGGGGTCCTTGAGGTCGGGGATTCAACCTTGAAGAAAATGATTAAAAATGAACTAATAATGGAAAAAGTAGGCATTAAAATGTAGAACTACTTATTGGTGGTAATTTGTAATAATATGTACATTGTATCTGGCATGAATAGTACATTTATTTCAATCAAGATGACCAATCCTTTCCAAGAACCATGAATGCAAGGTAAACCCTGAAAAAGAGATAACAAAAGCTATCTTTATCAGCAATTAACCTGTATGGTCCAGACTCCAGATGTACTATATAAGATGGTCCTGCATCTCTGTACTAATGTGTATTGCATTTTTCCATTTTTTTTTTTTTGGGTTTGGTTTTGAAACATTATTGGGATTTGATTATATTTGAGTGGACAACTTAATGATGATGTTGCTAACAATTATGCACTGTATGTATGGCTGCAGCAGGATTTAAATTTCTCAAGAGATGTCAATCAGATGAGATATCAGCAGGGATAAGATCTGTGGATGTGACTTTCTGGACTGACTAGTATGGACCACAGGGGAAAAGTAAAAAAAATTAGAAAATGGTATTAATTTTTATATAAAAAGTGAAAATTTAGAAAAAAAAATACAGAAAAAGAATGGGGAAAATCCAAGATTTTCTGGCAAGTTGTCTTTCTATATAAAGGCTGGTGTATTGTATATCAAGAAGCTGTCAATCAGGCCCTCTCCAAGTCCAGGGGGAATGGAAGAGAACCCACATCAGATAATGGGAGATGAAAATGAAAGGTAGGTTTTTTTTTGGGGGGGTAGGCCTGGAGGGGCCCACAAGGTTATAGGATGATGTCAGCAGGGGCCAAGTGGAAGAACATGGCTCATGGCAATCAAGAATTCTACTGTTTTCTATATACATGAAACAAGAAAAAAGTTTTGTTGTCTACTGTTGAGATTCTGCAGCCTGGAGATTTTTAATGGGGGGCTTATCATCATCATTATCATGAGTGAGTGGAAGAACAGATAGAGGAGGTGGAGGTCACTGTTAGTTTACTAGCATCAAAACTCTGAAGCAACTAACTGTTTTTAACTGCCTTTTTTTCCCCCATTGTTATGGTTATATGCTACTAATCAAATGGGCACAAGCTTTCTGTTCTTTTGTTCAAGGCTCTGTACATTTGTTACTGTTTTCATGTTAAGGCTGACACAGATAGCAGCAACAGTTTCTGTCACAAGTAAATCAAGAAAATTTTCTGTCTATAGTAAAACATCATGGAAATTGCTGGATTTGATCTGTTTAACATGTGATTACATCAAATAAACAGTAATCTGAACAATGTATATTCTGACATAGACAAGGGAATGTTCATTGTATCCAACAAAGGCCTTTCAATTCTATTCACAAGTTGCTGAGTGGATCTGCAGGATTCAGACATGGACTGGTTGAATAAAGCAAGAAAAAAATGGAGAGGCAAGGAAGTTTCACCTGCTCAACAGTCTTACCAACTAATGGCATGACAAGAGACATACCCACTTCACTCACAATCGTGTCGCCAAATGTTGGTCCTTTTGTAAGCGGAAGGGTTAGCGGATGTGTATTATCGTTTTTCTTGAAGGCCACACCAATCACATGATTGACGGGTCTCTACTCTTGCAACCAGCCAGTGTCGGCTGACTGACTAACTGGCCGACTAGGCACCCTAGGCGCCGACTCAGCCAAGTGGTTTCTTTTGCCTGATTGTACTCAACTAATCATCTAAAATATGCAGTTTACTAATTTGGGGGATTATAACAGTCTAACAATTCCTAATCTTGAGTGGAAAAAGTGGAGACGATATACACATATTACTAGGCCGCCTAGGCGCTCTGGGCACCCCCCGGCACCCAACTAGCGCCTAGCGCCTTCTGCAACATTACTTGCAACTAATGCATCATAGCACAGGGGTGTTGCTTTGCCCATAATGTAGCTTCAGAACATTTTCTAACTGCCAATTCAAGGAAGAACATGATGCATCCATAAAGTTTACCAGTGAGAAAAATTCATATTATTTTGGACGACCAATGCTTGGTAGTCCAAAATTCGCTAAAATGACAAATTATGAAAACGGAACTTTCAGTTCAGGCAAGAAACAACAGTAATAATTGCACAGATAGTACTGAAATTGAATCTGTATCTATCAGATTCAATGTGGTAATTGAATACTTGGGTATTGCTGAATCAGAACCAGAGAAAGATAGAAATATGATCCTCGAAAATTGATGTCATGTCTTCAAACATGAACCGGGGAGCCAACATAATGACCCACCCACCAACAATTACCTAAAAATGGAACCTAAAAAATAAACCATAATGGACCCGAGACTATATGAACGAGCCAATGGTTAATGGAGAATGACTGCTACTTCTCAATTCTCATGTTTAAAACCTTTATGAACAAGTCTGTAGCTCAGAGACAATGACCTTCATTACAGACTATAGGAGCTAAATTCTATTTTGCTTTTTAGTCATCTGCAGTGACCACATGAAGATGAAAGCACCAAAAGGAACGAATTATTTGGTGAAAGAAAGTTTATCTTACATTCCACCGTCGACCCCACTGGCTTGCTTTTCAATCCGGTCCAGACACAAACCTAACAATCTGTTCCATCTCGACCTTTTCTTTTTACAAAAGCAGGCGACTGCCAATTTACGAATAATAAAAATGAGTAATTACAAGGAAGGGGATTATGTTTGACCTTTAAACCATTCGAAAGAGAAAAGTCGAGTGAAGAGGAATCTCAACTTAAATCAAACTCTTCCTCAAAAAACTTCATATTCTTCTCTTTTAGACATAAGGAGATCCTCTATTGTTTTGCAGAACAAAAAAATGGGCATGCCAATGTTTCAGAAGCTAAAACAATTAAGTTATACCATAATCAAATGCCTATCATGAAAGAAAAGCAAAGATATATCATCTATATACACATGAACGTAAACAGTCATGCACTTAATCCCTTTTTTTTGCTGTAAAATATGAGTGTTTATAGCATAAAAAAAAGCAATACCCTCCAGTATTGAGGTTCCTTCTCCACAGTGCCACCATTTCTCCCAATCCCCCTAAGACCTCTCTTCGATTTTTTGCTTATCGATCAATGTCCCTTACCACCAGCTTGCAGCACAAGGCTTTGTTGCCTACTTCAACACCTGTACAGTAATTATCAAGAACAAAGTAAAAGTTTCTTTTTTTTTTTTTTTTTTTTTGGGTATAAAGTTACAGTACATGCAAATGCCAACACCACAATATCCACAAAAGAGTGTATAAATTTTGCAAGATTAAGCAAGAAACCAACATAACACAATAAAACTATGTAAATGCCATTATAAGTACTAGAATCAAATTTGTGATCAAAGATGAAAACTTTCTGCAAAACTACATTCAGCTTCACTCTGATCCTTGGGCTACCAAAACGCTCTCTGTGTCAGAACAAGAAATGGGTACTCAAATAGAATGCACAATCAGAAATAAGGAAGAATTTCTTGTTACATTAACTAACTCTTACTTCTAAACAAGATTCAGAAAAGGAAGCTTTTTTCATAGCTGAAAATCAAGAAATTCATCGATGGTTTCAGACAAGCAATTTTAGGAGTATATGTATACATACGTAGGTAGACAGAAGCACAAAACATAGGATATGGAAGGCAATTAGCTGAAGATAAGGGCCGAATAATTCTCCGGTGACCGGAGACGTCAGCAAACTGCTGAGAGACCTCGCGCAGCAGCATTGCTTTTGGTCCAGTGATTCATGGGTCGAGAATTTGGGCTTTTTCAGTTGGGCCCAATTTTGAGTAAATTTCGCTTTCGTCCTTAAAGTTTAAGTTACATTTCTATTTGGTCATAAATGTTTTAACATTTTTAATTAAGAGTTTTACTATGTGAACTAATCTTACTCATTAAATTTTACTTCCTGATGTAGTAGATACTGATAAGTTATTTTTTTTCATGTAGGTCATAATATAAGTGTTTATATCAAGATTTTGTGTGTGTGAGTATAAAATGAGAGTACACATAGTATTTTCTTTAATTAAATACTTTGATTTATGAAAAAAGCTCATAGTTACTATCTGAAAATGTGTTACGGTAAAAATGCAAACCACACAAGTGGCAAATTGTAATAGAAAGATCATGTGTGACGAAGTCAGCCGATATAATATTGATAAGAATTGAATTTGTAACATTTTGGTACATGAATTATGTTTCACACACTCGATCGCTCACTTTGGGACACTTTTTAAAAGAATTCTAAAAAGAGAAGTTGATATATTTCTTTTTGAGTACTATTGACTCTGTTACAATGTTGTATCTGTTCATAGCTACTTTCAAAGAGAAGTTGATATCTTTTTCTTTCTTCTCAAAAGATTAAATCCCTAACCCCAAGGACTTCCCACACTCCAACCTGATAGAGCATCTTTTGAAGGATGTAAATCATATTAATTCAGTTGAATATAATATAAAGACTAGACTTTTGCTTACTGCGTAGGAGTAGCCCTGGGAGGAAGAGACTTCAAGGGTGAATATTTTGATCTCATTAAGACAGAAAAAGAAATACAGTGTATTATAGTAAATTAGTAATTACCAAAACATTAACAAGGTAATTTTGTTAACCCACCACCCAAAACGCACGATTTACTTACCTTATATTTACTAAAGCAAGAATCTTCAAGCTAAGGAAAAATATAATGGGAAGACCCTTTGTCTTTCTCCTCCACCACTAGTTCCCACTTTCCATATACAATAACCACAAGAAATCTTCAAACCAGAAAGCCCCTATTATTTTTCCATAATCTTCTACGTAATAATGGATCTTCACCCTTCTCCTCCTCCTTCTTCTTCTTCTCACAAACACCCAAAGTTTCTCCTTTTCAACTTTCCACTCTTTTCAACCAACAAACAAATCTCCCATGCACTCTTCTTCTTCTCCTTCTCTCTTCTCCTCATCACTTCCCTTATTTTCTACCGTCTCATTGCCCCAATCCATCCCCAAACTCTTCTGGGAATCAGCTTGTTTTCGCCGTCGCTGGGTCAAAGCTATGCCCCCCAAGCTTGTGATTACTCTTATGGGGAATGGGTTTGGGACGAAGGCTATCCCGGTGAAAAGTACACCGAGAACTGCCCGTTCTTGGACCCGGGTTTCCGGTGCCACCGTAGCGGCCGCCGGGACTTGGAGTATCAGAAATGGAGGTGGAAACCCCATGGCTGTCATCTTCCAAGGTATGCCTATTATATATTCCTTTCTCATATTAATATAATGCATGTTGGATAAAACTAGATAATTTCATGATTAACTCATTCGTCGAAACAATCTCGAGATTAGAGTGTAATCTTTTTTATATGACAATCTTTATTAGTGCATGTTGTGTTTGATTCATTTCCACTCTAACCTTCTTTTTACCGTTTATTTTCTTGCAAACTCCATCCACTATCAATATTTTTGGATTATAATGTGGTTGTAAAAATTTTTGAGTTGGGGTTGGACTCCCCAACCTCGATTCTTTGTACACAAAAGTGTATAATTGGATGCGGGATTTACCTTTTCATGAACCTTCTCATGCGTTTAGGGGTTAGTTCATTATCAGTCTGGCGAAACTGCATTCATAAATTTGGATTCAAGTCTTCTGAGTTTATGTATTTAGGGAGAGGTTCAGGATTAGACCGGTAAAACTGAGAATCATGAACTTGAATTCATGTTATATGGGTTGGGTCATGCTAGCACTTGCATTTTTACAGTTGCATCACTGTCACAATATAATATACGGAGTAATGAATTAATTTTTTTTTTTCATGAGTGCATAGGCTTTCATGTATTAGAAAGAATCATGAGGTGGGCAAAAGTTGTGGCTCTATCATTGTATATATATACCACAACACTAATCATCATGATCTTCCTTGTACATTATGATTAAAGGGGTGCAAAAGATGGTTTGCTATTATTCTTGACAGCTATATATAGGAATGCAGGCATCACTCAATGAAATCTTTACAAGGGTGTGCTGTTATGCTGAATTCGAACATAGGGATAGATTTTGGGAAGAAATTAAGTGAGTTGATAATGTTAATTATAACTACAAGGGAAGCTAGCATCCACATGCATTGGGTATACGCGGGTCTTATGACCACTCTAGATTGTCCTAGTTCACCGGCTCAAACCAAGAACTAAGAAGGCCCACTTGTAACTATGACCGGTCCTTAAACTAGCCTAGGTTGCCCCTAACCCCTTGTCCACCTGCACAAACCAAGAATTAAGAATGGTGGCCAGTTAAACTAGCTTAAGTTGTGCCTAGCCCACTGACTCAAACCAAGAACCAAGAAGACCCGCCAGTTAAATCAGCGCAGCCTAGTTACACGTGACACATTGACTCAAATTAAACAAACAAGGCCAACCAGCTCAAACCAAGAACCAAGAAGGCCGGCCAGTTAAATCAGCGCAATCTAGGTTTACCCGTAACACACCTCCCCGAACCAACAAGGCCAACCAGTTCAAACCAAGAACCAAAAATGCCAATAGGTTGCTATCGCCGGGAGCCGAACAACTTGACAAGAATGCCCCCATGCTTCTTATTTGGTGCTAACAATAGTATAATGTCCGTCGCAGGTTCAATGCCAGTGATCTTCTCCGGCGGAGTCGAAACGGTCGGATAGTTTTCGCCGGCGACTCCATTCTAAGAAACCAATGGGAGTCTATGCTGTGCATGCTGGCGCAAGGAGTTGCGAACCAGTCAAGCATACACGAGCAGTTTGGAAACCCCATAACCAAACACAAAGGCTATCTGTCAATGAGGTTTGAAGAATTCAACCTCACCGTTGAATATTACAGGGTCCCTTTCTTGGTGCCCGTCCGCCGGCCACCGGCGAATGCGTCCAAGGAAGTGAAGGGCGTGCTCCGACTCGACCAGCTACATTGGTTCTTCCGAAAGTTGGTCGGAGCAGATGTTCTCGTCTTCAGTGGAGGCCATTGGTGGAATGAAGACAAGACGCATAAGATGTAAGATAATACATACTATATATTACATTCGTGCAAATACCAATTTTAATCCCATGAGTATTAGCAAAACGACAATTTGATTCACATATTTAATTCACGACTGTTATTTTAGTGTCAAAATTTATCTGGTCGCTCCTTTTAAGACATGTCGAAACCTAAAACTTTTAAGGGTATTTTTGTCCTTTTAACTTAGATCCCGATTTGAACATAGATAAAGAGATTTATGCTCTAAGATCGATCTCAATTCGCAATTCTCTTCCTCATCCTACCTTAATTTGAGGGAAAAAATAGAACTGCGAATTGAGATCGATCTGTTCAAATTGGGATTTTAATGTGAAAATGACAAAAATATACTTAATAATTTCATATTTCAGCATGTCTTAAACGAAGAGGTGACCCGTGTGATGAATTTTAGCACTACAACAATAGTTGTAGATGAAAATTGGTACTAAAATAATAGTTGTGGATAAAAATTGATATGAATTAAACATGTGGACCAAAACTGTCATTTTACTAATATTAGTGGAACCAAAATTGGTATTTGCTCTATTGCATTAATATAATATAATAAAGATGGTTACTTCTTTCTTTTATTATTATTATTTTTTTTTCACACATTGATAGGTCGAAAATGAAGGTTAAACATGAAATCTTCAAGTCTGAGGTTTAAGCAACTAGACTATAAGAAAGTGAAACAAAAACTTGGAAAAGATTAAGGTGAGATTCTGAGAATAAGAAATCCAGTTCATGTTTAACTGTTTCTCTTGTCACAGGGGCATATATTTCCAGGAAGGCAAGGCTGTAAACATGAGTATGAATATAACAGAGGCTTTCAGTAGATCTTTGAACACCTGGGCTTTATGGGTAATGCGAAACTTGTCGTCTGAGACTCATATCATCTTCCGCAGCTATTCCCCAGTGCATTACAGGCAAGATTATGCTGCAAATAAGATGCAACAATCTCAGTATCACACCTGTAAAAGATTATGATAGTTCTGTTTACGACGTAAAATTGCAGGAATGGAACGTGGAACTCGGGTGGTAGTTGTCATACAAGTACGGCGCCTGAAAGAGACCAAGCTGGACTAGGGCCTGACCCAATCAACAATGTGTATATTTCGAAGATTGTCGAGGAAATGGCGATGATGGGGAGAAATGTTTCTTTCCTAAATGTTACGTATCTGAGTGAGTTTAGGAGAGATGGTCACCCTTCGAACCACCGTGAACCAGGCACCTCAGTTGAGGCACCGCAGGACTGCAGCCATTGGTGCCTACCCGGGGTGCCAGATACTTGGAATGAACTTCTTTATAATGATCTATTGTTGAAGGGATTTAGAGGGGAGTTGAGACGAATGTAGCAATTACCTTGTAGTAAACCGGAGAATAGCAGACTATTCCTCAGCCGTTTCTTTGGGCTTAACCTCAGCTTCCATTTCTTTCATTTTCTTGAGCTGCCTAAGGAGGGCTAGCCTTTCTGGCCCATATGTTGAGGGAATCTGCCATGGAAGAGAAAAAAAACAAAGCTTAAGTTTTCATCAAGAATTCAAACACGAGATTCAGGTCTGGAGACACGTACGAGTGCAGGTACGTATCTTTGAATTGCAGCCAACATGGCAGCGTGCCCAACAGCTGTAACCTGCAAAGATATATGAGAGCTTAGTGAGATAAGCCATATATATAGCAACCTGCATCCAGTCATTGCAGATATTTATGGTTTCTTTACTGTTTTCTATTTAACAGAAACAGCCTAAACATCCCCAAATTACACTTGATTAGAAAGGTTTTCTCTTGTTTGTTTGTTCAATTGTTTTATGTTATAAATGCAAGAACAGAACAGAACAGTTCCTCCTTTCTGCCAAGTAGGATGGATTAATGTACTTACAGGAAGAAGCATAAGAAACCCAATTGGAATGACAGACGCTAAATCAGTTAAAGTTCGTTTGAGTGCTTGTTTTTCTTTTTCCGTCAATTCATCCCTTATTACAGTCCTCCGAAGCAGCTCTGTAGCCGCGGCAACATCAATGGCAAGAAGCTGAGTGCCCTGCCAAACATCCTGGTCATGAAAATCCTAGTCAGACACTGAGAGTATATAAGCATAATCCATAATCATAACTTTTTCCGAACAGGGCCATTTGTCCAACAAATAAGAATTGCATACTTTCTATGTTTTCCTTATTCCATAATTGAAGGGATTGAAATCCTACCGTGGTGCTCTCTTTTAGCTTGTCCAATGATTTCTCTATAATGTTTTCTTTCTTCTTTTGACGAACCATTTGTGCACTTTCTGCGGCCATCTGAAATTTCTCCTAAATGCATAAGAACAACCAGATCAATATAAAAAGAACCCTATAGATCCAATTGCCAGGAAAGGAAACCTATATGATACCTCGTTTGCCAGGCCAATTACAATTCTAGCCATTCCAACTCTTTCTTTCCCCTTTTTTTAATTAGAATATTCCCAAAATTTGTCACTTTGACCAAACAATGAAATGTGATAGACCATTTTTGTTTTTTTCTAGATTTACTCCCCATTATAGAGATCGTATGATTTTCAGATTATCCCTACGAATACACTTGGGAGTAATTTTGAATAAAAATGAAGAGAAATGAGTGATATGGGGAGAACTAAGTCAAACGTGTTTCAAAATTTGCATTGTTTATACAACTCAATGACACTTGGGCATAGGAGAATTATCAAAGTGACTCTCTTCTTTCAGATGCTTTGATGTTACAATACTAGAATTAACATGGGCATTCGTTGCCAGACATTATTGTAGACAGGTAAAGTAATAATAAAACATAGAAAATACCTCTTCATATTCATTGGGATCGGCACTTTTTTTAACACGCCTCTCAAGTTCCACTAGCTCACTTCGAAGAATTTCAAAACGTTGAATTTCATCTGATTTTGAGACAGTTGTTCCGGTATTTTCTGCTGCCTGTTTAATGCTTTCATCATCCTGCACACAAAGACTTACCCTGAAGAAATTAGAAAATAGTAGAAAAAACGCAAATCTAGACTACATGTCAGTAGTCAGTTATGCAACACCAAGGAACCATAAGAATAAACTTCAATGTTCATGTTACAATGCCATTTTACTATTATATGCCACACAATCATCGACAACTTGTGAAAGTAATTCCCATTCTTCACATCCTTCCTATCAACCTAGTATTTTTTAAGCTTAAAATTTTATATAACAATTTGCCTCAACAGTCTAATAGAGCAGATCGGAAAAGACTGGATTTAAGTCATGTTTGGAAGCAATTTAGAATTTAGTTCTTGACAGAAATTTGCTTTTCTTGGCAATTGGCAGAAAAAGCATTTCAACATGTTAGCAAATGAATATAAATATGACAGACTAGAGACCAAAGTGTAAAGCATACATTTCCTGTGACAGTTGATGATGGATCATCAGAGGCTTTGTTTGGTTCACGTACCAAGAAGCTCCACAATCCACGTGCCCTAGAAAAAAGTATTTCATAACAAATAGAGAGTATTGAACATTAATATGAAGCCATGAGGTATTCTGTGTGGTTAGGATTCTAAAATAAGGATAAAAAATTTCAATTACCTGGTGCTTCTATTATTAGTATTCATGCTGTCCTTGTCTCCAGAATATTGCCTTGACTCATTCATTAACGGTGAAGAACAAGCCGCAGAATCCCCCTAGTCATTCATTGCAAAGAATCTTATGTTATTCTTTCTTCCTGAACGTTATCCTTTATGCCAGTTTTGAGGATTTGGGAGAAGAAAGGGTTTAGGGTTTAGGGTTTAGGGTTTAGTGTTTCCAAGTCTTCAGAAGCAAGGCTTTAACAAGACAAATATTTCTTCAATGATGTTCAGAAAGAAACCTGCTCAAAAGAAGCTGCCTTTGCTTGGAAAGATGCCTCAAGAAATTCGGCCTCTTTCTTAAGTTTTCGTATCCTTTCCAGGTCAGAACAAGCAGCTTTTAAATGCTCCTTTCCAGTACCAGGGCTTGATACATGCAGCTCCTGAAGCAATCCCTCTAACCTGATTAGAGCTTCTTCAACACTCTCCATTGCCTAAAACAAAATTCAAACATACAGCTTCATTAGAATCCACTATGGATTATCGGGGGAAAAAAAGGGTCATATACTAGATTTACAAGGAAAGCAATACCTTGTCAAAGGAATCTGGTTCTTTCTCATTCTGCAAATAAGCTCCAGTATGACTCCTGCGCACATTTTGTTAGCTTTTGAACATTGAATCGTAGATGATGTATGAACTAGGTGTCTAGGTGTGTGATGATTTTCTCTGAAGTTATAGCCTAGTTCTCCTATGTCCAATAACATAGATCGTAGATGCATAAATGGAGAATATTATTTTTTACATTTAACTTACTTCTCTATCCCCAGCTCTCCCACACACTTCTGGAGTATGTCATGACTGAAAAGTTCAACACATTGGAAACTATTATTAATAATTTTATACATATCCGACAAATTTTTTGTAATATTATGAAGTTCCATTACGCTGTTGAAACAAATCTAGCTGCCTTGACATTGGAAGGGTTCACCAGCCATCTGCTGTATTTGATGAAACTCTGGATCCAGTAAGAGCAGACATCCAACACTAAGAGGACAGCCTCAGCGTTTGGGGGAACTTCTTCATTACTTTTGTGCTCGGACTTATACTTGGTATTACTGCTAAATCCAGGATAAAATGGAAGCCAGTCGAGCTCTTCACACACAACCTATCATATTAAAGAATTTAGTTTTGTCTGCCATCAACACACTTGATAGTAATACTATAATCTTTAACATGCTAACCTCTACATACAGTTGATAAGAACTTATCGAAGAAAGCTGAGGATAATAGAGCACGCTGCCTCCAATTAGGTACCTGTTATGGAGATTATGATGAAATCACATGAACTAGAGAAGTATACCTTCCTATGAGTCAAGATACAACACAGCAAATATTTCACCTGACAAGCCCTTCAATGGGCTCAAGTCCTTCAATAGGCTTGTCCATAGCACCAAACCCATTTGCAGAAAGAAACGATTGTGTAGTTCTCCCCAAGGCAATGAAGAACCCAAATATAGCCAAGTCCTTCTCAAGTATCTGGTACAAAAGTAGCAAACCCAATAAAAACTACAGACCCATTGTCATGAATGCTGCTTAACCAGTTTTAAGTTACACTAAGTGACTAAACTACAAACTTTTTCATTAAAAAACACAATTTTCAATATCCAGGCAATATTTAATAAAACTGAAATTTCAAATTTCGATAGACCTCTTATATAAATGTACTGATGTGTATAAGGAAAAGCTCCAGGCCAAACCTCAATACTCTCAGATGTTGTGAACCTGGACCATATTCTCTCCCGATCTATAGCTCTTTGTAGCTGCTTCTGGACAAGGTCCACCCAAAACATAGCCTCTTCAGTGCCTTGTTCATTTCTTGCTCTGCATGCTGCAGCCCGAGGGCCAAAGTGGACTAGAAATTCTCTATGCAAACCAATAGTCTTTAATGAATTATAAGCTTGTTGAAGAGGAATATTTTCAATCAGCATATCCATCAATCTTCCCAAGGTATCAGGAATAATTGAGAAGAATTGTGGACAAGAAACTTTTGCTGGACCAAGTTTCGTAATTGCTTCAATGCAACTAAGTGCAAGCATGAGAAGTTGCACATGATATGTATTGCCAGGAGAAGATGGCCCTTTTCTGCTCCAGGAGAGTAAAATCAGCATTTCAAAACAGGAAATGGGAACTACAAAATTTGTTATTTAATATGCACAAGCTGCACACATATGTGGTCATGTGTGTAAATGTGTATATCGAAACACACACAAATAATAACATTATATTATGTATATAGAATGACGTACACTGCAGTAGCGGCAATAAAGCATTTGTCCTTCTGAAAGTAATTAACAAATGTGTTCACCACTGCTGGGATTTGCTCAGACCAAAACCACTCAAAAACTTCAGGTTGGTTTGCTAATAATTTGTTATTAATCACACTCTCCAGTGGAGCAGACTGCTTTGATAAACTGCATGAATGTAGTAGTAAATTTTAATACTCCATAGTGAATTTCAGATGAATAGCAATAACAGCAAAGCAGAAGAAAGGAACAGCAAATACTTGATAAAAAATAATAAAATAATCCCAACATTATTAAATTATCAACTATCAGAAACTTAATACGGAGTATATATTTATCATTTAATGATAAACTTAATACTAAAATAATAATCAAACTCAGTTTCTTATACTTTTTTTTTTGAAAGCCAACACAACAAAGAAATATATTAATCAAAAAGGTGTTGGATACACATAGGTGTGGACTCCCAAAATAATAATCAAGCTCAGTTTCTTATACTTAAATATACATAAATGATAAAATTAAATAAAAGTAATTAATCACTAAAACTTGACTAAATTATCACACCACCCTCTACCCAACCTGACCCATGTGATCAAAATTTGAATCAAACAAGGGATTGAGCAGACTTGTCGGTCCAATCCTATGAATCAAACAAACTCTGAAATACACATCATATACTGCATGTGCCTTCGTCACAAACATGCAAGACTCAATAGAATGATTTTTAAGCATACCTACACACAAATAAAGATTATAACTCTGCTGAGGGGAGTCATAATGGTAAGTAAAAATTATCTTCATTGGGGGAAAAATGACCATATATGTCCACTTCCCCCTATACTGATAATGATGTATTTGGTAACTATGGTACATAATGACCTTCGCTGGATGAAAGTATTGATATCTCTGCCTCTTCCATCTCCTCGAGATGAAACCTTATTTGCTGCTTGAAGTAGAGAATATACAGATGCCTGAAGAATTTTTAATCATTAGCCAAGCTAGAAAATAGACATCAAAGTACATAAGGAATAAATTGAAAAGTATATATATTATGCTTTGTAGCATTCATAAAATGACTGTCTATACAGTTAAGCTAGTAGCACTTTTGCACTCTTAATTTTCACGTAGCTGCATTATCGAGTAGTGAGTTTAACATGCTAGAGGATATGAGTTTCAACTGTTAAGGACCTCTTTTGAGTGAAATTAGTCATAATGCAAACTAAATGAAGGTTGCATACAACAATTTCTGAACCCCCTAGAATTTTTCACCTAAGCAACAGTTTTTCCCCAACAAAAATGCATGGAGTATAAAACATTTGTGAAGATGGTAAAACTGAGATTTTTGTTATATAGACTGGATATTATTCAATAGATATTAAACCTATGTCTGTCTTCACCAAAAACAACAAATGCATTTGTTGTATTCAATTTAAGTGACTGTGGATCGGAAAGAAATAGAGCGCATGATTTAAATGTGGCACGTCACCTGTAGAAAAGAACAATTACTAGTATGAAGCTTCATAGATTACTGATTTCCCAATGACATCAATATGCATTCCAATGACAATAACAACATTATTATATCACAGCAAAGAAGGGTGCCAAATAGAAATCTTGTCAAGACAACAATAACCTACCTGATACGATAACACCTTCACCCAAGCAGTTTTATCTACACCCAGCCAGGCAGTAGAGAACCATGGCATTCTTGATAATGAAACCTGTTGTCTAATTCCAAGCTCAAATACTCTTGCAGCATCATGCAGTGCTTGGACAAGTCCATAACTATTGTCTTCACTTTCCAGAGAGAGAGCAAGTTTTGCTCTCATTTCTTCAATATCACCACTGGTACTCGGTTTGGGACTCTCATTGACTGTCACCCCATCATCGGCAGAAGCAGAAGGCAAAAGGTGGTCCATCCTTCTTGATTTAAAATTTTTTTTGCCATGTCTCCCAAAATCGGAAAATCTGTGGCTACAATCAAAATTTCCCACCTCTAATGATGAAAGCTTGATACGGTTTCTCTTCCTTGTATAGCATCGATTAAATCTGAGGTGATCCAAAACTACCACTCTTCTATTTAAATGATAGTTTCTAACTGGAGGATTGACAGAACTGCAATTAAGTGTCAAAATTTCTATCAGCAAACCAGTACATCTGATTTAAAAATATAGTAATCCAGATGCCATTATAAGTATAACTCCGGGGATATCTTTCAAAACCATTCTTATCATAATACAGAGAATTTTATCAAATAAGTAATCTATGCAATAGTGGTAACCGTTACTAATTTACTATCCATCTCACTACTGTTGGAACAATTAAGCCAACGATGGATAGTCATACTCCTTCAATGGTATTAAAGATTTCATTTCATAATGAATAATATTATCAGTTCTTGACACGGAGCAAACAACTTGGGTATTCATAAGCCAACCATTTTTCATGCAATTTAATACAAGTTTCATTTGAAGAACTGGTCAGATCAAAGTATACATAATCATCCGTAACTAAAATAGGGAAACTACTCTATTAACCCTATGCAGATAGAAGGTCTTCTCTACCATGACCATAGAACAAAGTCTAACAAAAATTTCAATGCTCTTAAGCTACAATTCGAACGCATAGAAGCTCAATCGAATAAATAAAGCACGCGGAATCCATATAGCAAGGAGCTCAAGCTTCAACAAGATGCGAAACAACTGAATTCTGGAAAAAAAAAATTAAAAATTAAAATGAAACGATAAGATAACTGATATGACCTGGAGGATGCGAGATTCTGATGGTGCAGCTTGAGTATCATCGAGAGAGAATAACCGATTAAGCAACTCCGGTAGTGGTTTGGGAAGTGAAATAGAATTTGTTTTTCTTTTTTCTTTTTTCTTTTTTTCCTTACTGGGAAATGGTGGGAAAAATTGGTTCTGTGGTTTGGTTTTGGGGAAGGAGATGATGACGTGGCGAGCGAGGGTATATCCGTAGACGTGGGGGATCGACTCTCACAGAAGTATTAACTCAAAGCCAAGACCAAATTCGTGATTGTGGATCTTTGAGCTCAATTTCGTTCAAAATTAAAAGTTAAATTTAAAACTTTATAATAACCCAACTAAATGTCTGACCAAGTTAACTGAAGTTACCTTTCTGATCGGATTGATTCATCCTTAATCAAATCTATTACAAAATGACTAGCTGAATTGATAAAATATAATTCTCTTACTAAAGTCACAAAGCGAACATCAACCAAAGCGTACTCTCAAATGAGAGTTGTAAATATTCTAACTGATTGCAGTTTTTGTATTTTTTGTTGTTTGTTTACTTTCATTGAATGGATAAATGTTTGAGACCAGCCTACCACTTGAAGGAGAAAATGGCACTTTTATCATTTAATTATGGAACCATTCAAAAGCCTAATGCAATTTTATGGTCATGGTCAAATAATCAAATATATCAGTATAATATTCTAGTCTATGTTGGTAGAATTTTCAAGTCAAAATGTGTAGGTCAAACAAGAAGAAAATTGAAGTCCATATGGTTTGATTGTGTTTCTCTTTTATTTTTCTTTTTTTTTTTCGGTTTGATTTTAACAAACTAAATTCAAGTCTATAATTTTTTCATTTAAAAGGAAAAAAAAAAGAGTGATAGATTATAAATTTATAGAGCAATCGAATTAACTTAATAACTCAAACAATAATTCCATAATGATAAGATCAATAGCCTAATTTACAACTCATTTTACTAAAGATCTATATCTTGTATTTAATTATATTTGTCTTAACTTTAAATTAATCAATTACTCATTTCATAATCTCTTATCTCATATTGTAACTCTAGATTCATATTCCTTGGCCTAATTTACACAATCATGAATTTTTGTTTTCAGTTACTAAATGCGTGCACCCAACTAATAGTTTGTACCAAACATTTAAACATATGTATCATATTGTCAAAATTAAAGTCTTAAATGTCTCTATAGTCTACACAATTATTTCTATTTCGCACATTTATGACTATGTCATACGAGGCATTACATTACTTTGATATATAGTCAATTTTTCCAGAATATTTATGATTTGTCGGTCCCATAGTATTATTTATTTTGTACTTCGTCCTTGTTATACAATTAGGTATTTAGGTTCACAATCTATATAATATTTATATTTTAATAAACTTGAGGTCCCAGTTTTACTTCTTATATTTTGATTACCAATATGAGTGAGAATATAGATTATCGATTGCTTAGAGAAAATTGATGCTAAATTTATATTTTTTTAAAATTAGAAAGTTAACATTTTTCCAAATAAATATTAAAGTGTCACTCTCATAAGAGTGGTGTAAAATCCCTTTCAATAACCATTTTTGTACAAGTTTATTGCGTGCATGATGTCAAGATTCTAGACGCAATAACCAAATTACCCGACCATGATGCCCATTGTATCGTTGCCCTTGATTTTTATCTCTTAGGCACTACCAATTATACCAATATTATTTGCACCCGATATAATGGGAAAATTGCATTTTTCGTCTCTAAGTTATAGGGTAATTGTAGAATTCGTCCCTAAGTTATGGTAATACACACTTTTCGTCCCTAAGTTATCATTGGCGTTGCACTTTTCTTCCCTGAGTTATTCAAATTGCAAATTTCGTCCCTAAGTTATATTACGTTGCACTTTTCGTCCCTAATTTAAGTGTGCAAACTTCGATAAATTTTCGTTAAAAAATTTTTTATTCGAACTTTTCCGGTTCAACGCCAATTTTTTAACGAAATTTATTGAAAAAGTTCGAATAAAAATTTTTTTAAACAAAAATTTACCGAAGTTTGCACACTTAAGTTAGGGACGAAAAGTGCAACGTAATGATAATTTAGGGACAAAATTTGCAATTTGAATAACTCAAGGACGAAAAGTGCAACGCCAATGATAACTTAGGGACGAAAAGTGTGTATTACCATAACTTAGGGACGAATTCTACAATTACCCTATAACTTAAGGACGAAAAATGCAATTTTCCCCGATATAATTATATAGTTATACGTACTTGTATCATGTATTATAATGAATCCCGAAATGAGTGGCTAAATGAATGAAGTATATATGAATCTCATATTGTACAATAATGAGTTTAATTATTGCCAACGATCTCTTGGTTGAGCCTGTCATATATAATCTTCATACCGAAGTTTATGTCTCTTGTGCGGTCTTAAGTACGTAGTAGTTTCAGTTATTTATTTTAGCAGTACTAGCATCGTAGGGTACAAAATTTAATTACTATCGAAAGAAGAGTATAGAATTGACCCAATATACAAACAAATAGTTTCAAAAACGCAAATGTCGTGTGGTCTAGTGGCACGAAGTGACTCTTTTAAATGGAAGGTTCTGGGTCTTCAGTAAATTGAAAAAGTAGTTATGCACATATACTACCTTCTATAACTAACTTTTTCCACTAAATTTTTAAGACAAAAGCATGGGACCCGCAATCCTAATTATTTATTTTTTACCTATATATCCACGGTACTATAGTCATTATATTGCCATAATGCCATTTGCGAATAATTTCTAAGTCATTGTCACGGAATAAGGCCACAAAGTCATCGTCAAAGTGCATTATTCCATGAATCCTAACCGGCAATAATAAACGAATTAAAACCAACCAATATATTCTAATTCTACTGACGGTAATAATGGGTTACCGGGAATGTAATCTGAGTATTATTGAGTGATTGAGTAACTGAATACAATGTAGCGTATAGTGTTCAGTGTACAAGTGTTGTCTAGTAAGAAGTGTAAGAAGTGTCCCCCTCACTACGTGGTTGTAAGTCTTTTTATTCCTTTCAACTAAGTAACGGAGCATTGATGAGGAGTTGAACGTTGGACATCAATGCTTGAGGAGTTGAATGTTGGGCATCAATGCCTGAGGTGCTGAATGCTGAGGAGCTAAACGTTGGTCATCAATGCTGAGGAGCTGAACGTTGGCCATCAATGCTGAGAAGTTGGACCGTTGCGCATTGATGCTGAGGAGTGAGGTGTCTTGGGTAGTTTGAACGGCAACTGTCTTGCTCATGCCAACGGTTCCGGGTCGGGTACTGCTAGCATGATTACTCTGTCACCAGTCCCCCCACTCCCTAGCCAACGAGAGTGGTTGAGGTGGTTTGGGAGTAATGACCAGCCTAAAAATTGTTTTTGTTTGTATTTTTTTTTTTCGTTGCATCCTCACCTCGGCACCGTGCAGGGGTCACGTAGCTGTGACTTCGGCACGGGGCCGAGGTCACGTCGCGGTGTGACCTCGGCCCTGGCCAAGGTCACGCACGGTACGAGACCTCGGCCAGCGCCGAGGTCACGTCACGGTACGTGACCTCGGTGCTGGGCCGAGGTCACGTCGCGGTACGTGACCTCGGCCCGGGGCCGAGGTCACGGGCGTGAGTCACGCCGCGGTGTGACCTCGGCCAGTGCCGAGGTCACGGCGCGTGTGACCTCGGCTAGTGCCGAGGTCACGTCGCGGTACGTGACCTCGGCGCCAGGCCGGGTCACGGTACGTGACCGTACCTCGGCGCTGGGGCGAGGTCACGCCGTTGATTTTTTTATTTTTTATTTTTTTTGTTTTGCTCAGGGCTCTTGCGTGAGTTCACTTCGACCATTCGTAGGTTCGGTCAAAGGTCAGCTCTCCCGTCAGGTAGCTAGCGAGATCGGATCTCGTGCCGGCCCTAAGGGACTAGAGTGTGGTATTTTCGTAGCAAAGCCTTAAGCTTTACCCAGAAAACACCCTCCGAGGTCAGCTCTCCCGTCAGGTAGCTAGCGAGATCAGATCTCGTGCTGGCCTTAAGGGATTAGAGTGTGGTGTTTTTTGAATCCAAGCCCTTGGCTGGGCTCAGAAAAACACTCTCCCGTTAGGTAGCTAGCGAGATCGGATCTCGTGCCGGCCCAAAGGGATTAGAGCTTAGATTTTTTATAATTATTTTGTTTTTTAACCAAATTGATCAGGGCAGACCATGACCAACGACTGAGTCCTTTTGCTTATGGAGGTGAACGCACAAATGAAGGAGGCAAATGTACAAGTGGAGGCGATATACGCACTTGAGGAGATGAACGCACCAGTAGAGGATGCGAGTGCACAAGTGCAGGAGGCGTGCGAGTGCACAAGTGCAGGAGGCGGATGCACAAGTGGAGGAAGCAAAAGCACTTGAGAAGGAAGCAAACGCACTTGAGGAGCAGCGCCACTTGATGAGGTGACACTGCTTGAGGTGGTAACTCTGCTCGAGCAGGTGACGCTGCTCGAGGTGGTGATGCTGTTCGAGGTGGTGATGCAGCTCGAGGTGGTGGCACTGCTCATGGAGGTGACGCCACTTGAGGAGGTGATACCACTTGATGAGGTGACGCTGCGTGAGGAGCAGCGCCACTTGATGAGGTGACACCAGTTTGACGAGGTGACACCCGCTTGATGAGGTGACACACCAGCTTGATGAGGTGACACCCGCTGATGAGTGACACCCGCTTGATGAGGTGACGCACCAGCTTGATGAGGTGACACCCGCTTGGTGAGGTGACGCACCAGCTTGATGAGGTGACACCCGCTTGATGAGAGCTTGATGAGGTGAGAGCTTGATGAGTGACACCCGCTTGATGAGGTGACACCCGCTTGATGAGGTGACACCAGCTTGATGAGGTGACACCAGCTTGATGAGGTGACACCCGCTTGATGAGGTGACACCGCTGATGGACCAGCTTGATGAGGTGACACCCGCTTGATGAAGTCCACGGCTTGGATGGGAGCCGCGTTCACTCGGTAACGCCACTGCTTGTAAGTCCACTACTTGGATGGGAGCAGCGTTCACTGGGTAACGCCACTGCTCACAAGAGGTGAACGCGCAAGTGAAGGAGGCGGACGCGCTTGAGGAGGAAGCGCTACTACTTGGAAGTCCACGGCTTGGATGGGAGTAGTGTTTACTTGATAATGCCACTTCTTGTAAGTCCACTACTTGGATGGGAGCAGCGTTCACTGGGTAACGTCACTGCTCACAAGAGGTGAACGCGCAAGTGAAGGAGGCGGACGCGCTTGAGGAGGAAGCGCTACTACTTGGAAGTCCACGGCTTGGATGGGAGTAGTGTTCACTTGATAATGCCACTGCTTGTAAGTCCACTACTTGGATGGGAGCAGCGTTCACTGGGTAACGCCACTGCTTACAAGAGGTGAACACACAAGTGAAGGAAACGGATGCACTTGAGGAGGAAGTGCTCGTGGTTGTTGTTGAGTTGGCTACGGAGATCACCACTGCGGCGATCTCCCACGTGGTTACTGTTGAGCTATTTACAAAGATCACCCGAGGGTTGACCATTGAGCTGCCCACGAAGATCACCCGAGGAGTGACCATTGTTCACTCGATGAGAACCATGAGAGCTGCTGGATCCGGGATGACCATTGTTCACTCGATAAGAACCATGAGAGCTGCTGGATCCGGGATTACCATTGTTCATTCGATGAGAACCATGAGAGCTGCTGGATCCGGGATTACCATTGTTCACTCGATGAGAACCATGAGAGCAAGGCTGGATCTGGATTGCACCATCGACAGTGATGAGATGAGCTGGGTGTTTTGTGATTTGTGAAAAGTGTGGCTTGATGAGCAGGAGGCGAACGCCACTTGATGAGCATGACACTACTTGGAGAAGGCGATGCCATAGAAGTGTTTGTGATGTGTGAAGTTTGTCTGAGATATGATCTCGGCTCTCAATGAAAGCACCAATGACGGTAATAATGGGTTACCGGGAATGTAATTTGAGTATTATTGAGTGATTGAGTAACTGAATACAATGTAGGGTATAGTGTTCAGTGCACAAGTGTTGTCTAGTAAGAAGTGTAAGAAGTGTCCCCCTCACTACGTGGTTGTGAGTCTTTTTATTCCTTTCAACTAAGTAACGGAGCATTGATGAGGAGTTGAATGTTGGACATCAATGCTTGAGGAGTTGAATGTTGGGCATCAATGCCTGAGGTGCTGAATGCTGAGGAGCTAAACGTTGGTCATCAATGCTGAGGAGCTGAACGTTGGCCATCAATGCTGAGGAGTTGGACCGTTGCGCATTGATGCTGAGGAGTGAGGTGTCTTGGGTAGTTTGAACGGCAACTGTCTTGCTCATGCCAACGGTTCCGGATCGGGTACTGCTAGCCTGATTACTCTGTCATCTACAAAGAAAAAAACTAAAGTAATTAATTAATTAAAAAAATAGCAGACTGGGTGACGGAAAATATGCAAAGGACACTGGATGAATCAATCCACAGGGCAATAATGATTTATTGTTTTTAAAATAACATATAAACATAAATAAATAAATATAAAAGTCCTTTCAAGAATTAATTTAAATCTTATTATGTCTGCCATAATTGACTTCTAGCTACAACCTGCAAAAAAGACATTTATGACTATTTTTTTTTTTACAATATCTTTCTAATGTGATATATATGCATTTATTGTATAGTTTATAAATTTTACACATAACAAGATTTACTCCAATGCATGTTCTCGAATAGTGGTTAACTTTTATAAATTAAAATATGATAATTTAACCGGATGTCTTAAATTCGACCCATGAAAATGTAGTTTGAATGGTCGAAAAAATATGTGATTAGAGAAAAATGATATTTTTCTGTATATATAAATAATAGGAGAGAATGAGTGAAAGCTAAGTTAAGTTATTAAAAAAAATTAAAATCATCATAGAAAGTCCAAAACATGGGCTTACGTACGTAGAATATTATAGCATTGGTTATAATACAGTTAAGTTAGTCAACTAATGATATGCAAGATAATGAGGTTAAGGCAGTAAATACAAAATTGGCTCTAATTCTAAATAGCCGTCATCTATTGATTTTAATTTGTTTTAATATATTCTTCTTAACTATGGATCACTCACTAATTAAGCATACAAAAAATATTAATAACAATCATATCATCTGCACATTTCACAATTTACATCCTTCATCAATCTCTAAGGTAAAAATGGTGAGAAACTATTTTGTTTAAACTTATTAATGATTATGAAATTTATTGTTCAATATGAAATTAAAAGTTGTCAAAATTAATAATATATTGTTTGATTGGACATATCAATCGACTTAGTCAATTAAAAAGTGACATATTATATTAATCAATTTTATCTTAATTCTATATAAATAGTTATCAAGTATTTAATTATAATTATGATGTTTCAACCAAACAACTCTAGAGTCTTGGTCAACCGCCCATACTCTTATCTTGTAATTAATTGCAACATCATGGGCAATAACGTTAAGACGCTACTACATACTATACGCACACATATAAATAAAGTGTATAAATATATATGTGACATATATATTTATATATATACTTCATTTTCACCCATCATAAAAATTCGAAACCCAAAAGTTCCACTAAGTAGTAAGCAAGCAAAGCTGGTATTCTCTATTTCAGTGATCTTCACGGCAAACAAACCCAACAAATGGTTCCCTTATCGCCACCGCTTTCCACGGCGGAGCACGGCGGAGAAACTGAGTTCTTCGCCTTGCATAGGGATATAATCGAGTCCCATATCTTGACTCGTTTGGATGGCGCCTCACTCGCGTCAACGAGCGCTGTTTCTTCCGCTCTTCGCCGTTTTTGCTCGGAGACTCAGCTGTGGACTGACGTCTGCCGCTCGGCTTGGCCGTCCACTGCCGCTGATCCGCGTGTTCGCGCCGTCGTCTCCGGTTTCCCCGACGGCGGCCCGCGGGCGTTTTTCGCCCACTCCTTCCCGGTTCCGGATTCGGGGCGGTCATGCTATAAGCCCTCCCGGCCGGTGCCGGCGCCGGAGGAGTTGATATCCGCAGTCGACGTGCGCTACAAAGACAGGCTGATATTCACCAAGGTCCTGTTAAGCATATGTGATTGAGAATATTTGTATTTGTTTTAATTATTCTAGGTAAATTGAAACATGTGTATCATCTCAACTAAAAGTTTAAGCTGATAGTTGAATTGCACATTTATGTTTATATATTATATGCTCAACAGCTTATTCTCATTAATTAGACTATTGACTTCATAACCTTACAGGTCCAGGAGACGGAAACCGTCACGGCCTGGTTCCGGTGCTCGCCGTTCAGGATTGACCTTATGGACCCGAAGGACGTAATCCCCACGCCCATCACCCACCCCGACGGAGACGGCGCGTGCGCCGCTCTCTCCGACGACATGACGCTGAGCTGGATACTGATCGACCCGAACGGCCGGCGCGCCGTGAACCTGTCATCCCTTAAACCCGTTTCCGTCCACCGCCATTGGCTGAGCGGCGAAGTTCAGGCGAAATTCTCGTCAATCCTGGCCGTCGATCATCATCGCCGGAGTCACGTGCAGTGCGGGATCGTGGTCACGTGCGGGGCGTCGGAGGGCGGTGAGATGCAGGTGAGAGAAGTGAGCATGCAGATGGAGGACATGGACGGAACTCATCTAAACGGAAAGGACAGTTTGGTAATTCTGCAACGGGCATTGGAGGGCAAAAAGGGAAATGGAAGTAGAAGGGTAGAAGAGGGAAAAAGGAGATACGCAGAGTTTTTGCAAATGAAGAGAGAAAAGCAAGAGAGAAGATTGAGGATAGAAGGGGTATTGGATAATTTGTGCGTGGCATTTGGGGTATCTGCTTTTCTTGTATTTTGTTACCTCCAAATATACTAAAGACTACGCCTGATGATAAAGATCTTGTGTTCAAGTGGCATAATTATGACACGTTCTTTTAAATTGACTCTTTGTGCTTAAATATGTTGACAAAATATGTATGGAGGTGAATTAGTAGTATTACATAAAATATGAATATTAATAAAATACGAATATTAAAATAGTATGTTATCATTGAGATCCTTGTAATCATCCTCCAACATTACTACCAATATTATTTCGTTCCCGTGACATACATTTATCTCATTACTTGGTTATTATTTTACCCTTATTATCAATTTATCATTTTTCTATATTTATTGAGTATAATAATTCGAATCATCCAGGTTAATTAAATCCATCAAATTAAATATGAAATCAAAATCCTTTATTATATTCTCGAATAGCACAGCAAAATTTAGGAGTTAATTCTAAAAATTAGCAAGGATGATTGATGAAATGCATGGATAATATTTAAATAATTTTACTAAATACGTTTACTATGGAATTTTATATATTTCCCACAAATCTATCTTCCCCAAATGTGTAACATTCAAAATGATCTTTTTATATCCTCTATAAGACTGTAAATAGTTTAATACATTAGTTTACATAGATATATGAAATATTCTATATTTTGAGTTCTTTTATTTATTTTTTTTTAATTATCTCTCTATAAATAGTTTAATACATTAATTTTTTGTTTTTTTTTTGTTCATAAAAGTCAATAAAAACTTAAATCAATCAAATATTTCTCCATTTAAGTAACTGATTTGATATGTCTAATCCCCTTTCATAAACTTTAATTTCTTTCATACAGTTAAATGAACATCATATCAACCCATTACTAATGGCACTAAGGCTTTTTTTTTTTTTTTTTTTTTTTAGCCTTAGTATCCCGTGGATGCAACAGAGTCTACGTGTGAGTACAGTGATTAGGACCACTCACCAACCTGCCCGCCCAACTAAACATCGCTTTTAATGCTCTAAAAGGAATGATCAAATAAGTGTAATATAGTTAATGATTTAATGTACTGAAGCTCATGAGTTTGATTCTTGTCAATATACATCCTTTTAAGTTTTGATCAAGCTCGTTGTATATGGTTTTTCTATAATTTGTAAACTATTATACTTGAACAATGATTATCCAATACATATACTTAAATAGTACGACGTCGTTGTAAATTTATGTCGTTATCCTAAAAAAAATATCTTTTAGTGGAGTGACAACAAACATCAGGCATGCATTCCTAAATTTCATGTTCTTTCTTGGAAGGGCATGCATAATGCAGTTATAGATTTCCACATATATAAGATCTCTTCACTCTTTTAATTTGTGGGAATATCTTGTTTCATCATCAAAACAAGAAAAAGCTTGACAAACATTGCGTCATTAAAAAGTAACGGTGACATTTTTTGAAAACAATTATCTCATATTTATAAAATTATTATTACCTCTATTTATTTATTTATTTATTTTAGATCAGCAGGAGAGAGAATGTCCAGAAAAAGAAATTTAGTTACTATGCAAGAGATACACATTGATTCCTCTTGGACAAAATGTTAAAAAGGAGACAATCATAATTAAAACCCGATCATGTATGACAGATGATCCGCAAAAATTTGAAATAAGCTGTTATATTTCGCTCTCTAAAAATATGCACTAACTAAACATGGACTTACCCTTTCTATTTATAGTAATACATATATAATATGGAGTACATCTTTGAGAATGAAAATTTTGTTAAATTTTATATATTAAAATATATACGTGACTAAAATATGAACAACTTGAAAGCATATCATTACACTCTTTAAATTGTGAGCATATATAAAGTAATTCAAATGTTAAATGTCTAATGAAGGGCTCCTTGTGGACCTATAGATCTTTTTTTCCCTTTCCCAATTTATTCTTAGTAATGAATTGAGCGCTTCAAAGTTGAATATTATGAATATATAATGTTTTTTAAAAAGTATTTTTCCTTTTTCTAAAAAAGATTGTCAATTCAAAATTTATTTAATATATATTTCGGATAATAACAACGAGTTTCTCTCGTCATCTAATACAAATTAACTCAATCATATGAGTGTGGCGAGTGAAACACTGAACTATTGAAGTTAGCTAAACATTCCAATAGCGTGAGCGGATTATTTCTCCATTTTTGGTGCATGGAATTTGCCTTAAATTACTTTCACGTGTCTGAGAATTCCTCGAGTTGTCCGAGGTCGAAGAGCCCGACAAGCTGAGCAGTGAAGAAACACAACCATAAATTATGTCGTAGACCGTTCATCTTATTTATTTTGTATAAATTAGCACCATCTTTTTCCCTTTCGTTTGGTCAATATCACCATTACAATAGGTATATAATAATCTACTAATTAAAAATGTATCACATATCAAGTAATTCTAACATTGTTCTAGGTTCACTGTATATATGAACAATAAATAAATAAATTTTTAAATATTATTAATTGTATAAACCAGTCCGTAGTTACCATATATTATGTAACTAGATACAGTTAACAGATTATGTATCTAGAGTACTAATGTTGTTTCTAATTACGTGGAAAACGGCACTACTAATAACACTATTTATGACTTCATCTAAGTTACGAACATCATTTTGAATTATGATCTATTTTACAAGGTGGACTTAGTTGAGATATGACGATGGAATACAATCGATACACAACCAGCTGGACCTTGGTTCGTTGGTGATCTTGTTCAAGAAGAATCAAGTCCAATCAGTAATGGGCCGTTAATAAAACTTGGTGTATTAGTTATGTGCAAAACCTAACTGTTTTAATGAATGCAGTTTTATTAATTAAATGACGCCCAACAATTGGATAGTTGTGAGGTAATAAAATGAGATAATGGATTGCTGGAGAGGTTGAATATTTTGGGTGGGGAGTATATTATATTAATTATTATCTTAAAGACATCAATATAATTAGGTTAGTTATATGGAGTAGTTGCTTGAATTATTAGAGTATAAATGAATGGCAACAACTTCCAACATCATCGTACCTTCCCTCCTAGGTCGACTGGAAGCCGGCCTGGAAAGTGGAAACATTAATTAATATTAATAAAGTTACCTGGTACAACACATTAACAATCTAGAGTAAGAGATCTAATGTCAATTTTAGTGTTTTGATTCGGTTTTAATTTTTAAGAGATGCTCTCACTAAAAACAATCTAAAAAACTAATTAATAAACTGTTCTCACTAAAATTCGAACTTGTTTTAATATAGGGATTCAATGTTGATAAGAAGCATTGTGATATATGTAACACAATTTCATCAATCAATACAAGTACACCAACGTACAACACCACCATATATAAAATCACAGATAAAATCCAAAGGAAATATACATAATATTAGAAACCGCAAAAGCGAGCATACAATAATATATTTTGTTGATTAATCATCAGCGTCTTCGAAGAGCGCAAGCGGAGAAAACCACCATGATAATCAAGATCACCACCGTGACGAAAGCCACCACCACAGCGCTGCTCGCCCTCTGGCAGAAATCCCCGAACTGCTGACAGATTGCAAGCCAGTTGGCGTCTGAACTCCCGTTGTGAGCCAAGTAAACGATGGCCGCCGACGACCCTGCCGCCGCCGTTGCCAACGTAATCGCCACCTGCACCCAAACAAAAATGTTTTAGTTAGTCATCTTGATTGCATGCACGCTGATGGTCAATACTTATGCAATGGACCCGGGTCCACTTTGTGCGTGGACCCGTGTCTATTTAACAAGAATGTTTATAATTTACATACTGAATATACCAAAAAAAAAAAAAAAAGAAAGTGGCCGGAGGGCCGGAGTCTTACTGTGTCGGCTATGATTAGAAACATCCTTGGACCGAGTGCATAAGAACGTGCAATGCACACTATGGAGAAGGGTATTGAAAGAACCAGGTATCCAGACACTATCCCCATGCTAATCACAAAGAACCTGCAACAAAACATTTTAAAAAAAATTCTTAGGTAAATTAAATATTCTAATCCTCAAAACTCACCAAAATAAATTAGTTTAAGGTGTTCATAACTAAACAAACATTATTGTTATAAGGTTAGGTTATATATCCTGTTCTTTCATACTTACGAGAAAGTTGGGATATCATCGTAGCTAGCTTCGAACTGGAAAAACTGAGTGAAAAACGGAAGAGTTTCCTCGGCGGTGGCCATGGTGACAGTGGCGGCGATGGCGGTGGCAACAGTACATATTCTGAGGATGAGGTCGAAGATGGCAAGCCCTTTTTTGTATCCTCCGCCGCCCACCGGCGCCGGCGCCGCCTTATTGTCAGATGCGACGTTAAGAGCTCCCAAGAGTGGAGCTTTCCCTTTCCTCTCTTTGCTCGACTCTGCAACATCAATCTTGGTGGATTCACTCTTCTCCATTATCCAAACCTTAATCAATATAATCCGATGATGTTTTTTTTTTTTTTTTTTGGTTGATTAAATGCTCAAATGCTTGATTGATGATGATTGGATGCATGAAAGGGGGTTATATAAGTTAGTTTTGATGATTTTCTCTTCATTTTTAAAATTATTCGGATAGTGGAGCAAGAACAGATTCATACTTAATCAATTATTGATTAATATAATTTGTGATATGTCATATGATGGAGCAGATATAATTGGTTGGTCAGGTGCATGGGTACAGTTTTCAAATTATAATAATTTGTGCAGTGGACCAAAGCTTTTGTTGAACAGTTAGACGATTAATTAATTAATTAGTTTAGAGTATAGTATAGTATGTCAACTGGACAACTGCACAATGATCTTCTTTCCCTAATCCATTATATTACCATTGATAATATATAATTTTCTATACTTTAAACAACACTTTTTTCGCCAAACACCTTGTGCTCAGATAACATGTAATGAGTCTCCTATATGATAGGTCATGAGATCGAAAAAACCCCACTCATCACTCTTTGTGTACTTTGGTCTCTTCTGTGAGCGGTCGGAGCCCTAACTGATTTTTGGGCTTCATTGCTTCGAAATAAATTATTGATTAGTGTAATACTGTGATTGCACATTTAAAAAATTTAAGAGCTAATTGACTTTTTAATTAAAGTTCAAAATTCTATTTAACCTTTGGACCCTTTTTCCCGAGAAAAAAACAATGCTTTCAAGAAAATTTTGGGGGGAAAGCGTAAATAAGAATTAATTGAAGGATGCAATCGCTCACCGTAAAAACACAGATCCGATCATTCCTGGGAGGAATCTAAAATACGACAAAATACAGGGAGATTTAAGCAAACCAAATAATTCCAAGAGGGAAACCGACAAATATTCATCTCCTCGTTGTCGTTGAGCCCTGGATGCTTCATCAGACGTCGGATCGGAAATCAGCGATCACAAATTTCATTCCATTTTTGCCCCTCCTTCCTTCCAAAGAGAATGGCGATGACCGTAGGAGGTACGCCCGCCCCTCACGCTGATACATAACTCGTCTATAAATTCGCGTTATTTTTATAATTTGTAGAATTCGAGCTTCTATTTATCAACTGCCATGTTTGATTTCTCAAATTTTTTACTGAAAAAAAAGTTGAAGAACTCGGGTTTGGGTTTAGGGCTTGAGCTATTAAACATCTAAGAATTTCTGCTCAATCATCGTTATTCAAGATGTTGCACTGTGCTAATCAAATTGGAAGTTTTAGTAGAGATTATTTAATCTGATTATTAGGGTAGGATTATTGTAAGAACAGATGGATTGTGCAAAAAAAAAAAATCATGTTTAAGCTGATAGTCTATAGCTAAGGAGTCAATGGATTGTTCATACATAGTCTTAGCATAGAAAACTTTCATGATTTTGGTCTTCAAGGCTAAAAGTTTGCATCTTTGATGCTATAAAATGTTTGGTGGTGCTCAAGGTTTTCATAAGCTCTTAGAGATAGTCTATAACTAGGGAGTGAATGGATTGTTCATATGAAACCTTAACAATTAACATAGAAAAAATTTCATGGGTTAGTCTTCAGGGTTAAAAGTTTGTGTCTTTAATGCTATAAAATATTTGGTGGTGCTCAAGGTTTCTGCTAATGCCTATTTTGGGGGGTTATCGAAGTGTGGTTTGTGATAAACGATCTTGGAGGAAGTAAGCACGTTTTTGCTTGTCATTGATTAGTTGCGTTATGGATGGGCATGATCTTGTGATTCTTATCCCAAACAAGTTTTCTCAGTTACCCTGGACCATAGTAAAAACTAAAACTCAGAAGCTTAGAAGTTCATGCTTTTGCGTGTTTGCTTTGAGCAATAAGGAACCATAGGGCTGGAAAGGTCTTTAGTAATAATGCACTATAAGGAACACAGCGGAGTTGTATTAACTGTTCCTTGGCAGGTTGAAACAGGATAACTGCCTTGGTTAAGTTTTAGTATGTAGCAGTGCACAAGTGTACCTAATGCGTGCGCCAGTTGGGGCTTTAACCTGTGGATTTTATACTTAACTCTGACAGAATAGGTTAGAGAACAAATAACTAATTACAGGCTTATTCTAAAAAAAAAACTAATTACAGGCTTTCAACCACGCCAATGTGACATTGAAGCAGGATAACTGAGTTGTGTATGTTTCAGTATGTAGCGCATCACAATCTTACCTAATGCATTTGCCAGTCGGGGCTTTAACCCCGTGGCTTTATACTTACTCTGACAGTATAGCGTAGAGAACATATAACTAATTACTAAGGCTTTCAACCAAGCCAATATGAAATGACCTGAATGTAACTAACATCAATGTTGTAGAAGGCGCTAGTCGGGCCGACTAATATCCGCTTAAGGGTAAAAATGTAAAATTCCCTTGGCCTAGGGGCGCTAGGCCGATTTTTACAACACTGATTCTAACATATTGAGCTTATAAATACAAAAGCCAAAATACTCTTTACGCCACCAGTATGGCATTGTGGTTGAGGAGAATCTCTAGATTCTCTTCTACGGCAACCCTGACAAAGTCACCCCTGAAGTTAACTCTAATGAATTACCAGATTACTAATGGGATGCTACCTTAGGTGAGGTAATATGACTTATTAACTAGATCGGTCTGTTTAGAACATCAAAAGAGCATTTGAGTCGATTATTCATTTTTTAATTTGATTGTTTAGTTTGTATATCAGTTTATATAGTCGGCTAATCTGTTTTCAAATTTAGCTATCGTTGCCTTTCAGCTTTTGTTTTTTCTGGGGTACTATACTAACTTGTTTTCATCTGGTGTTCATATCCTGTGGACTTGATCCACCAACTCGACTTCGCTTCTTGGTTAAAGTGTAAGTGAGAATATTTGAGTTTTTTCCTTCCGTAATTCCAATACGGTTGAGATGAATACTCAAATGTGATTCCTTGTTAACAGGCTTGTGGGGCTTGCCTTCATGTTTTCCACGAGCATCCTGCTACAGATCCTGGTAGGTTCAACGATTTTCCCCTCTCGTATATCCATGGAATCTGTGGATGTCAAAATTATACCTTCTAGATCACATGATATCCACTGATTTTTTAGTTTTATGGCTTGTTATCTTAGTGATTTTAGGGTATATTGTTTGACAAAGAATATGTTGTCTTTTCCTTGTGTTTCTGATGTTGCTCCCGGTTTTTATAATGTCCATGTGTCTTGTAGGCTTGTGTATTATACAACAATTGGTGGCCGATGTTATCAGGTTTGGACAAAAACATGTACTTTAGATTAGTTACACATATTACTTTTTCTCGTTACTTACCAGAAAGAATTAATTACTTTGACAGCTCTTATGTATGTCCTGGTCCCCATGCCTTGTATGTTCTTTGGCGGTGGTTCCACTCAATTCTTAATCAGTCGAGATGGTGGCGGGTAAGTTCTTTTCAAATCTGCATTATCGTTTACGACTTGCCTTACCGAACTGTTATTTTGTTTTATAATGCAAACTTTCCTTCCTCTTTATATTCAATCATAAATTTGGCGTTTGCATTTCATTTCTTTTAGTTCTCGTGCTTAACATACGTTGTCCTCAGTGGAGGCGATATTGACTCTTTGTGCTTCAATAGGTTGAGAAAGTATAGATAAACATATACTACAATGTAATAGGGTCAGTTGTATTCAAAAAAAAAAAAACATACGTTGTCCTGATTAACTTATTTTGCCTCGTTTTCTACACGATTAACTTATTCTGCCTTATCTGACTCGCTCTCGCTTTCGCTCTCCCCTGTGCAGCTGGATTGACGCTGCGAAATTCCTAACCGGGGCATCTGCAGTCGGGAGCATTGCCATCCCCATCATACTGAGACACGCAGATCTGATCGGGACAGGGGCCATGTTCATCGAGTTCACCTCGTTCTTCATATTCGTCTGCACAGTCATGTGCTTTCACCAGGCCAGCCTAGACGACGAATGGTGAAGACCGTCTCCCTCGGTGTAATTAAGCTACATGCTGGATAATTTTCTGTGTAAACATTAGGTTAAGTGGTTAACCGGAACTGTGAATTTGGGATCGGAGAAGAAACTGAGAAATTTCAGTTTGTGTATAAAATTCTAAGCAATTAAGCATGTTGTCTGTGTTCCTCGTCCGACACTAAGATTCTCGGGTCACTTGTACATCATTATATTATTCTTCTTAACGAATTATTTGTTGTTTGTTACGCACGTTTCGGCGTAGAATCCACGTTTCTTCCTAGTCATCTTCCCATGAAAATGACAATATATAGAAGAAAATTTTAGCCACTAAAATTAGGGATTGCCAATCGATACCGCGTCGATCTGTACTAAGTACAATTTAAATCGTACGTCTAGCTGTTTTAAATATTGTGTGGACCAGTATATTGTGAGTTTTTTGTGTGCACTAGACATTGGTCTTTTCACTTAAATTGCATGCCTAGTTGTTTTGAATATTGTGGGGACCAGTATATAGTGAGTTTTTTGTGCGCACTAGACATTGATCTTTTCACTTAAGAGGCCGCTAAGTCCCCTATGATTTATGCATCCACCATCTTGTTAGACCGGGGTGTGGGGTGGTCCTTTGGGACGAGAAATTTTATTTTATTTTTGGGCAAGAATAACTTTAAAATTAAAATAAAAGGCGTTGTCTTATAACCCTAGCCGACAAAATATCACAAGGAGGTAAATCAGTTCAAACCAGGCCAAGAAAGTCAATAGGCCGAAGTCACGTCGAATGTGTAATCTTATGATTACCAAGTTAACAGTCTAACGGTCTAACCAATTTGATTGGGGTTTCCTTCATTTCTCACCCTTTTAATTCAATAAAATCTTGTAATTTCTTAACCTCAACTACTTGTGATTTTCAGATACAAGAATCATACTCTAACCACTTGACTATAGAGAATATTTATTTATGTTAGACAGAAATATTCTAAACGAAAAAGAAAAAGTGGGTTAAATATATATGTCATTTACTGAACTAAGTTTAAAAACAAAGCTTATCTAACTATATAGTCAATTTATAAAGTCTTCCATCTTATCCATATATGACTTTGCAAATTGCAATGGAGTTATGAAATTATAAATAATTATTACAAGATAAACACATCTTTTTCACGTCATTGGATAAATGAATACGCATCACTATTATAAACTTGAATTTTTTAATTAATAAAAAATCACCTTTCAGTTTAATTAATTAATGTGAAATGCATCTTTCAATTTGGACATATTATGCTTGATTTGTTTACTTACGTAAATTCCTTATTAAGTATGGTAAGTCAATTCACTAAGTAATCCATGAAAATAAATAAATAGTATTTATTTTTTTTTTTAATTCAAGAGTAGCTAATGGGGAGTGGTAATTTTAGGGATGGGAAGGATCTTTCTATTTTTAATTAATGTGAAATGCATTTTTCAGTCTTGATTGATGTGAAACGCATCTTTCACTTTGAACACATAGAACCCATGATATGTTTTCAAAAAAAAAAAAAAAAAAAAAAACTTATTAGAGATCCTAACAATCTATAACAATTACCCCTCTCTATTAGCCACTCTCTGTCGTGTTATCTTTTTATTTACACTATGTTTATTCCTTATTAACGCATGGAGGGTCATTAATAATCCATGAACATAGTAGGGTTTTAAAAAATATAATAACAAATAAAATAAATAATGTGAAACGCATCTTTCAATCTTGATTAATATGAAACACATCTTTCAATTTGAACACATAGATGAGTGACCCATTTACTTTCATCACATGTAGGTTAGCCAATTCATTAGTAATCCATGAACATAGACACATAGTAGGGTTTTAAAAACAATAATACATAAAATAAATAATGTGAAACGCATCTTTCCGTCTTGATTAATATGAAACACATCTTTCAATTTGAACACGTAGATGTGTACGTGACTCATTTACTTTCATCACGTCACATGTAGGTCAGCCAATTCATTAGTAATCCATGAACATAGACACATAGTAGGGTTTTAAAAACAATAATACATAAAATAAATAATGTGAAACGCATCTTTCAGTCTTGATTAATATGAAACACATCTTTCAATTTGAACACGTAGATGCGTGACTCATTTACTTTCATCACGTCACATGTAGGTCAGCCAATTCATTAGTAATCCATGAACATGGTAGAGTTTTAAAAACAATAATAAATAAAATAAATAATGTGAAACGCATCTTTCAGTCTTGATTAATATGAAACGCATCTTTCAATATGAACACGTAGAATGTAGAATGTAGAATGTGTGACCCGTTTACTTTCATCACATCACTAAATCACTATCGCGGAATACAAATCGATGGATACGCTAAGAAAATTGCAAGGCAGGTTGTACGAGTTTGAAATTTATTCTTCTTCTTCTTCATTCTGATCATCATAAATGTATGGAATCCTAGTCACTGACTCTGTCCGCACATACAACTAATGCAATAATCAACGTTAAGAACTCGTCAAACAAGAGAGCAACGTTGTTAGATTACGATGTTATGGTCAAGTGGTCAACCGCCGGTAACATACAGCGATTTCCACCCATATCATTCTCCAACTGTACCTTCCAATCTCTTCTGGGGTTTATCTGATCCCTATATAGTTTGTAAACTATTACACAAGAATAGGGTTTAGTTAGTGCACGTCTGGCCTTCAGATTTGGTAAATATCGCTGGTTGATTTTGCGATATTTGAGTGGTAGCCGCTATTCTACCGAAAAAAAGCATCATCCACATCTGCACCTTATTTAAGCCCAAGAGCTCTCACTAGTACAAAAATAGTAATTTCTGTATGTTTTACAGACTACTTTGCCCACAAGCGCAGATTGGTAGTACATAATTTTCTAGAGATATCTATACAAAATTGTACGTGTACAAAATTTCTTACAAGATAGTGGATTTTTACTTGATACTGCTGAAAAAGGTTCAGGATTTTCGCCTTACGGTACGATTCCCACGTAAAAAAAAAAAATATTTTTGTCAATTTATTTATATATTTTATTTCATTGTTCCACCGGTAACAATCGTCCAAAAGTCATAAAACCAACAACGATCTTGAACTTCATGTTTGTACGTACTGTTCAATCTTCAATTGATTTCTTATGTGTAGTTTGTGAATTATTTTACGGGGTCAGAATTCTTCTAATGGACACGATAAATAGATTACAATGTTATAGTCAAGATGTCAACTGCCGGTAACAGACAACGATTTCGACCGATTTTCAACATCGTTCTGCACCGCCCAATCTCCTGTCGGAGAAGTTAAGTAATTTCAAATTTTGCTTAGTTTAAGACAGCTACTTTTGGTGTCATTTCATATATGCTGTTTTGCGCTAAGTCTGCCTTTTTTGTCATGTTGTAAAGTTATTACAAATAAGTAGTTGATGATGTTATATAGATGACCATGACATGATGATGAATAATATGATATTCGATGGGACAAAAAATATGTCACCAAAAGTGCTATCAAATATCAATCTTGTAACGTGTTATCTCATCCGAAATTCAATGGTAATTTTTTGAGTGATTATTCATAGTCACTGTTCGAGTGTACATTAAATAAATAGCGTCTTGTGACTCTAGTCGGTAAAAGATTATAATGAGGTAAATCAGTCTAGGTTGTTCATGACCGAAATGACAAATTATACCGTCACTAGGATTTATCTTACATTGTGGGTCCTAGTTTAAAATGAGGTTTAGATTATGTGTCTGCTGTTAACATATTTTGATAATCATTTCTCATTCACCCATTGAATCCATTTTGAACGTATAATATATCGATCTCTTCGTCTCACTACGAAAAATCCGAATCCACTTAGCTTTGACTTGACCAAAACTGAAAGTAGACCCCCATATATTTATACTACAAAATAGTCACTTATAATGTCATTTTATACTATTTTTTCAACACAAATGCTTGGAACTAGTGTTTATAACAAGACCAAGTGCATACATAGATGTCTAAATATGCATTTAGATATAGTAGTATGCATTATCTATGTTGGATTATTAAAAAAAAAAATCTAAATGACTAATATGCATATATAGAGTGATTTTATTTTATATATAACAAAAGTACAACCTGCAAAATAAATACTCCTTAATCAATAAATATACAAAAATAAAGAATGTAATTTAATTTTAAAATTTCTGTCACGTCTATTCTATCTAAACTTATTTTCATAAATATGTTTGGCTCTTTCTTATCCATATTTCGCTCTCAAAATTTGACGTATCAATAGCTGATTTTTCAGCTAAAGAAAAGTATAAAAATATGAAGTATATTCACAATTTATAGTTAGAAAAAGACAATATAAAATTTTAAAAAAAAACTAATTCAATTGCCAAAAATAAAATATTGTATGTGCAGAATCAATGTAAAAGAAATGATTAAAAAAAAAAGTGGTATAGAGGTTTTTTATTTATTTTTAAAATTTTTTAAGACAAGATAATGATTTACAATTTAATAAGAAAATTGAGGGGATTTGATCATACTTTCCAAGCTCTCCTAAACTCACTATGTACTGTATCCAAATTTGAACTAAAAATAATTCATACATTATCAATAATATATATATCTACTACATTTCTACGTCACACATCTTTACATATTATTTGTGTTCTACTTAAACACAACATAGCATATATATATATGGTGTGCGTGTTATATATATACATACATTATTTTCATTTTCTGTGAATTGAAAATATAACCTTAATAAAATCTAATAACATATGATTATTAAAGATTAGTTTTGTGAAATTCAAAAGGCAAAAATAGAATGCCATCATCTAAGATACTGTTTATTATTCCTAAATTAAGTAAATATTAACAAAATCCGAATCCAATATGAACACAGAGGGAATACAATAAATAATAATAATAATAATAATAATAATAATAATAATAATAATAATAATAATAATAATAATAATAATAATAATAATAATAATAATAATAATAATAATAATAATAATAAAGATTTTGTTGAAATGAATTTCTACAGTGTAGCTGATGAATGCATGCCAGCCAATGGCAAGTAAACTACCTAGCTATAACTGTAAACAGTTTAAAAGTACTAGAAATCCAATAGATAAATCTTTCCACAAATGACATTCGCTCGTTATTCACAGCTCATATGCATGATAAAGATGGTTTGCCTATGTTTCTTATAATGACGTAACTAAATTTTTTTCGCTTATGCTATAATATATATATATATATATATATATATATATATATATATATATATATTGCACTAGATTAATTATATTCTTATATAACAGAGTCAATAATACTAAACAAAATTCTATTTTTATATAAAAGCAAACAAATTATACAATTAACGGAGTTGATAAAAAATATGTTAACAAATAACAAGAATCAAACTCGTAACCTTCATCCACTCGGCTACCCCGGACCTTTTTTTTATTTTATTTTATTTTATTTTTTATTTAACTCAATTATTAGGCAATATCAACTCAAGATCCACTATTCACAATTAGAATTAGGTAAATATTTTAGGAGTTTTGTCAAAAAAAATACTAAGGATATTCTCGCAATATAATTGAATTTAGGTTAGAATAATAACGGTATTTTTCCTTCAAAGTTTATCTTTCAGGGATGAATAATAACGGGGAAAATTTAAAAATGATGGATAACATTTCTCTTTAGGTTAATATGTCAACAACCAAAACTAATTTGTTGTAATAAGACATGATGGGGTAAATACGCAGGCTCCCACAAATTAAATATGTATAAGTAACAAGGTCATATCACCAATGGATTCTTTTTTGGTATGCTTGTTGATTTAAGACTCGGGCTCGTATAACTGAATACAGGTCAGAGAGTTTCGAGCATATATGTAGTTGGTGATGAGAATGCCAAAAGTTCCTCATCCTCACAATAAATGTGCAGGTATTTATAGGGGAAGGAGAGGGGACACATGCCATGCACTCGGCATGACTGACATGTGTTGCGCATGCAACGGGTTAGCTCGGGAATAATGCCTCAAAAGCCATGTGTGCTCAGATTCTTGACTGTCCACTGAACCGTCTAGGTCCAGAACCTCAATTAGCCTTGCTCGGGGGTCCATCCCGACCTGAACGGGTCGGGATTGATCTATCCCTACGCAGCTAAGCGCTACTGTGACTTCTAGATGAGTCGGTTATCACATTTAGGTCGACAAGGTCGAACATATGGTTGGTCAGGGTCGAGAATAATTCTCCTCGGCGATCTGATCCGATACCGAGCTAATACTTAGTGTGTATATGGAGGTGTATTCGGTGAATATTCCTTATCAAGACACTTTAGAGCTTATAACTTATTTTAAGATAGAAATAAGCAATAAACTATATGTTTGGTAAAATATGGATAGCTTAAAATAATAACTTATTTTGTAGCATTTCAAAATAATAAGCTAGTAGCTACTAGCTTTTAAACTTTCAACTTTAAGCTAGTTTATAAGTTAAATATGCCAAACAGAGCAGATATAAAATCTTAATAGGATTTTCGCTACAAGTGCTTATACCATCAACAATCATATCAACTGTATCCATTACAATTCTATATATCTTGAGTAAATCATATTTCTGTGTAAATCATACTAGGAAGATCATGTGCAATATTAATATAATGAACCTGAGTGAGAAAGTATTTACAATAATATAACTCCTAACCTTTTGGTACGAGAATCATGTTTTACCTCTTTCAAGGCTAATTAAAATTTCAATAAACCCTTTGTATCAGATATTATTGATACTATAATCAAGAATTTCAAAGAGTACACTACTGAAATAATTCGTCCAAAGTTGGGGACGAAATTAAATGAACTCAGAAGTCAAAATCTGATTAGAAACTTAACGAACATCCAATAAAATATATAGTAGTAAGTTAGTAACATATTGAAATTCCGAAAATTATTGAAATATAAATACGATCATATGATCGATCGAGTTTATTAAATTAAAGGTCTAAATTACAGTGTGCTAATATAACATAGATATCTAGGGCACAAACATTCTTAAACAGTTCGAAAACTCATGTAGTGACGTCAGATTGTAATGGAAGTTCGCTAGAATCTTAGACATCGAATTACTTACAAAATTTATAGATTTTGCCAAATATTCGTGTCTGATCTTCATTAGTTGTAGAGGACTTTGAATGGATCCCATTCCCAGAGAATCATGTCGGAAAAATCCCAGACGGGTTCGTCTTCTACATTATCTCCGCCGTGGGGCGGCGACGGCGATGAGGTTTCTTGCGAGCTACTTTTCTTGTCAGCTTCAGCCTTCTGTTGTGATGTCGACGCGGAGGCGTCATTGGCGGCTGCAGCCACTTGCGGCGGCGGCGGCGGTTGCAGAGCGAGTAGTTCTCCGCCGTCCACGGCGGGTGGCGCCGCCGGTGCCACACATGCCGGCCGTCTGTCAAACGCCCTGGCGCACTTGGGCTTCTTGTAAACACGACACAAGATAAATTCCTGCGGCTGCAGTCAAGTTGGTCAAATTGATTAGATAATCCTAAGACTAATCAATTAGATACACAACCTAAATTGGTCTAGGAGCCTTTTTGATTTAGGCTGATCAATTATAGATAATTTAAACTGATTTATCTTTTTAGCTAATCAGTTATGGATAACTTAAACTGATTCACTTCCTTATACTATGCACACTTTCTGACAACCTAAATTGGTTAGGAGCCTTTTTGATTTAGACTAATCAGTTATAGATAATTTAAATTGATTTACCTGGTTTAAGCTGCTTAGTTATGGGCTGATTATTTCCTTATACTATGCACACTTTTCGATGATATTGTGGTTTCCTACTTATTATGAAGAAAGAAAGTGCCATGAAATTCATGGAAAGTTTAGTACTTACTGAATTAGAGGCATCTCTTTCAGTGAATCGATATTCGTTCATCTTCCACTCAGTCTTTCTTCCATTAGGCGCTCGCCCCGTGTAGAAAACCATCGTCCTTTTCCCGCCGATGACGCGATTATTCCCGGAGTACACCAGCCCCGGCGACCCGGTGGCTTTCCAGTACCCTCCGGCCGTCAGCCGCGTCGGCCGCCCTCCCCGCGCCTCCCTCTCCTGCATTGGGATGAAGAAAAACCACTGCTCCGGGTCGCTCCGATTATACTTTCCTGCAAATTCTACACTCCAAAAAACCCAAAAAAAATAAAATAAAATCCCCAAAATTAAACTTCAAATACTAATGCAACATGAACCTCATGAATCACTAATTTAATCCGTTTTATCACAAAAATAACCCATAAAATGCATGAATTTACATGCCAAGAAAAGATGATTATATATATATATATATATATATATTTTGAGTAATGAGAAAACTGACAGCCACTCCATGAGACTATGAGAGTGTGCGCTGGGGACATAAATTTCATTTGTGACTCTAGTCAGTATAAAATCACAAAGAAGTGAACTAGTTTAGGTTGTTTATAGCTGGTCTGCTTAAATTAAGAAGACCAATAATCGAATTCTGGTTGGGGTCACTTGTAATCTTACGGTTACAAAGTTATCAAACTTACCAACTTAGTTGAGGTTGTGCTGAAAAGATTATTATATTACTTCTACATACATGATACATATATGTATGCACAATAAACCTAAGAAGAGATGGAAAGATGACTAACGTGGGAGACTCCAAGGATCATGATCGTAAATATTGAGGACAGGGATAACGACATCAATGTGTTCCTGAAACCTTCCTTCAAGCTTATGTTTCAGATAAAACGACACCAGTTCTTCTTCTGTCGGGAAGAACCGATACCCTGGCGGTGGGAAATCCTCCTCCTCCATATTGATCTCCACTAGGCTGTAAAATCACCAGATTCCAGCGAGTTTCTTGAACAAATTTCTGGGTTTTTCTTATCTTTAATTACTGGGTTAGAAGAAGAAGAAGAAGAAGCTAATTAAGAATGGAGTAGGATTGAAGCAAGGGTTTTCAGAGGTTCAAAAATGGGATATCCTTAAAGACGATGACCGGTCTTGTCCACTTATATATAGAGAGAAAAGAATGAAATTTGTCTGGTTGTACGGAGTGGGGAAAGGAAAGGAGGGTGAAAGTTAATTAAACCGAGTAAAAGGACCAAAGCTAGGTCATGCAAGTTGCTTTGAAATTTCCACGCAATGGTTGGTTGCTAAGGATCCATGAAGGAATATAATAAATTAAAGAACATACAAAAGATTAATTGCTGGTCTAATGAAGTGGACTATGACTATATATCATACTATTTTTGGGAGAATAGTCTCCTCACTTAGCTAGGTCTTGTTTATAGATTTGCATTAATTAGTTTGAGTAGTAGATGGTATTAATGGTTTGTTTGTGAGTGAATGAATATTTTGTATGTGTAACTTTATTTCCTTATATTTGCATAGCAGTTATTAGCACCATCTTTTGATGACAAGATACTGCACTCGACCTTTCAATAAGTTTATTCAATGAATTTTAAATTTTTAATGAAATAATTAAGCAATGACAATTTTTTTCCTTTAAATAATAGGGGTTCCAAAGAAATAAGGATCATGTTCAATAGTTCAATTTAGTGAATTTACACTGACTTTTATATATAATATTTACATAAACAAAATAAAGAACAAAATATGACTTGAGAAAAAAGTAAGCATTCTAACTAATGCATAACTAACAAACATACAAGTCAAATTAAGTCATGGATTTTTGTTCTTTTTGTATTTGAATTGGACAAAAAATTAATATAATTGTACAAATGTGTTAAATTTTGAGTGAATTTACTCATTTGGAAATGTTTGAACATAATTGTTAGAACTCACAAAGGTATGAATTTTCCACATAAGCACTTCTTAGGACTTTATAGTCCTAGCTCGATCTATTGATAAGTTTCATTATCATATGTGATATGTTGTATATTATGGTGTATGTATATATTGTACTGTGTATTGAGTTATCCCAAAATACATCTCACACACTAAAAATAATTAATTAATCATTCCCACTAATGCATAACAAACATATTTCTTCCAAAAAAAAAAAATGTATAAGAACATGCAAGTCAATTCAAGTCATGCATATTTGTTCTCTTTTGTATTTGGACAAGAAATGACTAGAATTGTACAAACGTGTTAAATCTTGATGTTAAATTACTAACTCTAGATTAGTCTAGAATCTTCAAACATAATTGTTGTAACTTACAAAGGATTGGTTTTTTTGGATGACGAGAACTCACACTCAGTATTGAAAATGTTCATTCGATAAACCTTATTCATGTGTAATAGCCTACAAGTCTACAACGTACTGAAGTTTGAATTTTTCATTGATATATAGGTATAATTTTTATTATATTTATTAATTTATATTTAGCAAATAAAAGTTTTCTATTTTTATTGTATTTCACATGTTATATTAAATATAAAAGTGAAATTTAAATATTACTCTATAAAGAAATATTTTTATTAGAATTTAAAATATACAGTAAATATAATAAATTCTAAGGTGTCAAACAGTAGTATCGATGCTTATGCATCGAATACAATCATATATATTTCTAATATTTTATTGGAGAGTACCTAAAGCTAGTATAGCCTCAAAAACACCAATGGTATATATTTATTTTAACGAGGTTTTCTTCTAAACTAGCCTAGGTTACCCATAGCTAACCGGCTCAAACCGAAACCTCCGGCCTCTCGATTGTAGGTAGAGCACTCTTACCGGCCACCTGGGCTGTCCTTACGGACAATGATATATATTTCTGATGTTATATAAGGTAACATGAGAATATGAATTGGCAATACTTGATGCGATCCCAAAAACATCGACTAGGCATATTTTGGGGTTGTACCAGGTACAATAAAATTAAGAATTGACAAGTATAGTACTATACATACTTCCAATTTCACCCCTAACTTACGTTGTGTCTTCTGATTTATCCAAGAAAAAAAAAAGATTGCTCCACAACTTTTAGTGCCCTCTCTCTCTCTTCTATCAATAAAATCACGACACGTGATTGATGTTTTTACTCAAGGGAAGTCCATATATCATTTTTCCAAATGATAATGCCCTATATAATCCCAAAGCACAGCATACATGGTTTGTTATACCTAGACCAGACAATCCCAAAGCATACATAATTGTAGCAGGACCCACCGGTGAAAAGAATACCGATGTTGATGTACAATATACACTTACCACAATAAATATATATAGGTAATAGGTGTATATATACATAATCATCAATATAAAATAAGAATAAAAGGGATGACTTGATTCAAGCAAAGGTCATCCCAAGTAATATGAATTATTGAAGTTGTTCACACATAGGCATCATGACGTCTCTCATGGGACAGCACATGGTTTTATCACTGTTATTCAAGTCTTCTAAGTCTTCAAGGCTTCAAGTCATCGTCTTCAACGACAAAACACACAATTTAATTCGATCATAGATTTTTTGGAGACTCCAAAAAACCTACAATGCAAGTCCACTCTTACTATCCTATGTGTCTCTCCTCTCTTCCCTACATTAACTTCCCCGTCATTCATGTCTAATTCCATCTTGAATTGGTATTTGATTGTTGTATTCATTTATGGATTTGGTTCCATATGAAGACTTGTTGTCTTTTGGCCGGGTACCATTCTTGGTGTTTTATTGGGCTTGTCGTCATTCTGTCAATCAGTATTCGGAATTTTTTTTTTGTTCAGCCCATTAAGAGGCAGCTAGCTAGCTAGCTAGGATTGAAAGATCGACCAATTCAAGATTGAAAAGCATATTTTATGAAAATCTCTAGGTTATTCTAGAGTAGCTAGGTTTTTGCCCCACGAAATGATTATATATATATATATATATATATATATATATATATATATATATATATTATAATAATAATATTCTTAGACATTATATTATTTTTCTATATATGGTATAGACTTTCACATTATTTCGCCCCATCAAAAGCGCAATTCAAGAATCAAGATTGTAATGACATGTTAGACTACCTTTTGAAATTTTGACAAAAAAATATAAATTATCTTCTAGTGCGTAGTTGTCAATCACCAACAAAATTCTATATATAATATAGTAATTTGTATAATTTTAGACACTTTTTTATTTCCTCATATAGAAGTCTATGATTGTAACAAGAAGAGGCACTTAAATTTCTCTTTTACAATTTCATGGAAGGATGTTTACTCTCCTAAATAGTAGCCTGGCCTACAAGCTCTTATAGTTTTATCATAATATATATGTATAGTTTAAAATATTTTACGCGACTAAAAAGATCTATAATTTTTATATTAAAGTCATTCTACTCATATAATTATTTTATTATTATTATTTTGAACGGACCGTGCAGTGTTAACTTTATGCAGGAAATACACCATGTAAATGGAGAGAATTATATTGGGGAAATTTTGGTTGAATTAAAAGTAAAAGGAGAACAAAAGAATAAAGGGATGATTTTGAAATTTAGTCATTTCCACTGGGTAATTCAAATGTAAACATAAGGAAATTGTAAAGATTCCATGCTAGGTGTAATCGTAACCATTTAGGCAAATTAATGTAGTCAGCACTAGACACTAGGTATGGAATTATTATTGCCCCACGCCTTGGCCCGACAAAATTTGATCACTGGTCTTTTTTTTTTTTTAAACTTCGCCCACGTAACCAATTGAGCTGTTCATGCGGGCTGTAGTTGAATTAGTTGAGTAGTTTATTTGATAATTACAAGATTGTAAGTTTACCTCTTTGTGATTTTTTGTTAGCTAGGTCACAAAGCGAGCTTCACTCGAAGCACACATTTGAGTAGCAATTGTGGACTTTTATGTAAATTAAAGGTAAGGGAAAATTCATAAAAGTTGTTATTTAAACATTAAACAATAAAATAATTTTATATAATGTGGATAGTAATTAATTAAAGTGGAACCAATAAAGTATTTGAGATGGGAAAATAAAACATTTTTCATAAACTCTAAGGGGGTTGGTGTGGTTTGATAATTGAAAGAATCTCTTAAACATGATTCTTGGAGGGGAGGGGGGGGGGGGGGGTAGGACTTGATACATTTCTAATTTTTTTAAGATTATAATTGGAATAAAATACTATGAATCACTGTCAAGAATTAACTATTTTTGTCACACAAAAGTTGACAAGAAGACTTTACAAATTAAACAACACCATATAAATTGAACAACGTAACTACTATACTATCAAATGACACTGATGTGATATCGTACTCAGTGCAATAATTCAAGTTTAGCAAGTTATATTAAGACCATCCATAATAGTAGATTTTTTTTAGTAGTTTTTTTTAAGTGTAATTAGAAGCTAGAAAGAAAGAGATAAAAATTAATCTGACATAGAAATCAGGAAAAAAACAGCAATTAACGCGCAATGCGTCCGTTGTGTGCCTGTTGTCACCCACACGCTTCTCTCCTGATGTCTTCTTGTTTTCCTTTTTTAAATTGTGGAGCCCTCAAAAGTTTAGTTATTGCAGGAGGAATAAATGAGAGAGAAAAAATCATATTCCACACTAGTTGAAAAACCAAACATCAGTTTTTATTTCTGACAAAAACCAATAAAAGTTCACAGCTATAGATGCGACAAAAACCAATAAAAGTTCACAGCTATAGATGCTCTAAGTACCAGTATACCACTAGCACTAATTAATTAACTCATGTATAGCAAGTAGTATTAGATACTACCGACACCTGATACTATTACTAACAATATTTGATACAACTTACTACATAATCGCATTTGTACTATATACGACACTACGTAATAAATATCAAACTAATACCTTAGAATTTTCTTTTTAAATGACGTGAAAAATCTGTAAACAATATCGCATTTCTATATGTAATACACTTTAAAGATTTTCATACATATATATAGATATTATATACTCTGTAGTTGCTCGGTAGTTGAGAGGTTCACCGTTTTTTGACTTTCTTCCTCGGCTGTCTGGTTTATGCAAGCCCCACACAAGTGGAGACTACAATATATTGGTAACTTGGAGGGGATGGGTGCCTTTCATTTTATATATCTGAGCTAGTAATAATACTATAATAGTATCATGTATGGACAAGATTTCAATGTTGTACAATTTTAGGAAATTGAAAGCAGAAAATATTAAATAAAAATTGTAAGTAAAAAGTCTTTTATTGCTGCGATTGTGATTGAACTGAAAGAGTGATTTTTGTCATATAATAATAATAATAATAATAATTTTTCGCGCACATTGCCAAAATGGATAATGTTCAATGTTTATTTTTAAATAAGTATTTCAAAGTATATCAATGCAAGATTATATAGTAGATGTTTAGGTAATTAAATGCCAAATTTAATTTGTTAATTTAAATCGGTAATTCAAAGTATACAAATGCAAAATAGTATAAGAATGATTGATTATAATTGCCATTAAAATAAATATTTGCACCTTTATAAAAACGTTAGTCTAAAAATGATAGTCTAATATATTGGCTTCAAACTGTTTTATATTTTTTTTATGGTATAAATAAAATACTTGGTAAATAAATATATAAGGTAATGAATATAATGTAGTGATACTAGTGAATATAATTAGTTAATGATTTATTCTTTTAAAGGAGGGACCCAGGGGTCCCGAGTTAACGCCGCCTACTAGTAGCAGCTTGATGGGAGTCACGATCCAACAACACATTGAGCCCTTCGGCTGGTTGGTCCAGCAAGGAAGTACCCCATGACGATCGAGTTTTGCCTAAGGTTGGCTAAAAAATAAGCACATTGATTCCTTTCACGGAACACATGGGAAATCTTGATATCCTGAAACTGTTCCATGAGTGATTTGTAATCAGAAATTAAAGTAGAATCCCAATGTCCTTTTTTAACACTTGAACCATAGATTCCGAATCAGTTTCATCAGCAATGATCTTGTTGAAGCCACGATTTTTGGCTATTATGAGCCTTTCGCGAAGGCGCCAAAACTCAGTCAGGAAGCTGTTCGTATTGCCAATATTGGAGATGAAACTTTAAATATGCAATCTTTAAACATCGAAGACTTAAATATGCAATCTTTAAGCACTTTGGTAAGTGAAATGTCTATTATTACAATATATTGGCATGGTATTTACAAATCTTCTCTTTTTGTGTGTATATAACTATATACACACTATATACTGTTGGGTTTCTTGTGGAGAAATCACGAACTGGAAAAACAAGAATGGAATGTATGTGTTTATAAAACACAAGTTAATTTAGGCTGGCGAAGAATTTGCAGAAACGAATAAAGGGATAACGCTGTGTCGTGTTATGCACTAACACTTCCTTAAAAGCATTTAGGCGACCAGGGACATCGCATGCTTTCGACAGGTTGAACACAGAACGTATGTATATATATATATTTATAAAGCTCAGACTTTTCTGTGAAGGGAGGAAGAAGGAATGCAGGATATGAATCAATTATGAAGACTGAAGGAGGCAGTATATATACTGCAAGCTACAACTGCCATCCTTCATGCCAGCCACAACTTGGAGAAATTTGTGGTAGAAAGAGAAGGGCTCACTGCCACGTACAGTAAGTTTAACGCAAGAATAAACAAAACTTGGTCAAGGGGATCTGATCCACAAAATTAGGGGAGAAAAGTCACTAATTCCTTTTTCCCTGTAAATGTTTCCCAACAATCCCCCACACATTTGAAGGTAAAAAGAGGTGGATCAAACAACGGTCTGAGCTATGTCACAGGAGTTAACTTTTCCACGTCAGAGTATAACCTTGAACTGACATGTAGCTACATTAAGTAATTTTACTATCCGAGAGTGAGTTATTACTTGAACTCGTCGGTTAGATCAATTTTGAACTTAGATGTGCAGGTTAGCTCTAAACTCACAAGTTCTACGTGGTTTAAACACTAGAACTTCCCTGTCTAGTCTATCTCAGCATAGACTTAGCTCTGTCAGGTCTATCTCAACATAGACCACCTATTTCGGCTACAGAGCAGTTATTCACCACTTGTTTCTTTGTTTGTAAGTCTTTCCATGATTTCGTTTGACCACGGGAGTGGAGCCCATCATGAATTCCTTACCTCATTGGGTTGTAGACCCATCTCCCTTGAAGTTTCAAGGATGGCCTTTCGAGTTAGGCCTTTTGTGAGAGGATCTGCAATATTCCTCTCAGATCTCACAAACTCCATTGTGATTACCCCGTTCAGCATTAGCTGTCGTACAGACTCATGTCTGACTCTTATGTGTCTCCGTTTCCCATTATAGACACTGTTTTGTGCAACACAGATCGCAGTCTGTGAGTCACAATGTATTGGTACAGCAGGAGTTGGACTCCCCCACAATGGCACGTCTGCCAATAAGTTTCTTAGCCACTCGGCCTCTTGGCTTGCTAGATCTAGTGCTATGAACTCAGCTTCCATAGTTGATCTAGCAATACATGATTGTTTGGTTGATTTCCATGACACAGCGGCTCCACACATTGTGAATACAAATCCGCTGGTGGAGTTCACATCTTCACTGTCGTTCACCCAGTTTGCATCACAGAACCCTTCCATCACAGCCGGGAATCCTGTATAGTTAAGACCCCAGTCTATAGTACCCCTCAGGTACCTGAGTACTCTTTTTAGTGCATCCCAATGTGGAGCACTTGGGTTGTGTGTATAGCGACTTAGCTTGTTTACTGCGAATGCAATGTCGGGTCTAGTGTAGTTCATTAAGAACATTAGACTCCCAATTATCTTTGCATATCTTTCTTGAGACACACTAGCCTCAGCATTTTTTGAAAGTTTGACACTAGTATCATAAGGGGTTTTAGCCGGGGTTACATCATAACTGTCGAACTTCTTTAGAAGTTTTTCTGTATAGTGACTTTGGGATAGAATATATCCCTCCTCGGTTTTTGTAACTTTTATCCCGAGTATCACATCGGCTTCACCCAGATCTTTCATATCAAATTTTTCACAGAGCGTTCTCTTGGCCTCATTTATTGTTTCAATATTTGAGCCAAAAATTAGCATATCATCTACATAGAGGCATATAATCACAATTTCAGACTCTATCTCTTTAGTGTACAAGCAGGCATCTGACCGGTTAGCCGAGTAACCCAGGTCTATTAGAGTTTTGTGAAACTTTTCATACCACTGCTTTGGGGCTTGTTTTAAGCCGTAAAGAGATTTTTTGAGTCTACATACCTTTTCTTCCTGGCCGGGTTCTATACATCCAGGAGGTTGATCCATATAGATTTCTTCTTCTAAATCACCATTTAGAAATGCTGTTTTGACGTCCATTTGGTGGACTATTAATCTGTGCAAAGAGGCTACTGCAAAGAGTACACGAATAGTTGCAATTTTTGTTACTGGTGAATATGTATAAAAATAATCTTCACCAAACTTCTGAGTGTAGCCTTTGGCTACTAGCCTTGCTTTGAACCTTTCAATTGACCCATCTGGTCTTAATTTCCTTTTGAAGATCCATTTGCAGCCAATTGGTTTACACCCTTTGGGTAGATTAACCAATTCCCAAGTGAGGTTTGACTGTATTGAGTCTAACTCACTTTTGACTGCTTCTTCAAAGGTCTTTGGTTCTTCTTCTAACACTAGTTGACAAATGAACTGATCACACAGCTCATTTAAATCTTTCAACTCTGTTACAAATGTTATAAAGTCAGAACCAAAGTTTTTCTCAATTCGAGGCCTTTTGCTTCTTCTGAGTTCATCAACATCATTTGTGCTACTGGGAAATACAGTATGATCATTGCTTTGACTTCTGTCAACAGATAAATCATGTGAATTCTTTAAAGGAAATAAATGTTCAAAGAAGATAGCATCTCTAGATTCACACATAGAGCGATTTTCTAGACACATGAATCTATAAGCAGCACTGTTCTCAGCATACCCAACAAAAATGGCATCTATTGTTTTAGGGCCCAAATTTGGCCTTTTGAAGGACGGTAGTCCTACCTTTGCTAAGCAGCCCCACACTTTAAAGTATTTTATGTTAGGGGTATGCCCTCTCCACAACTCATAGGGGGTTTTGTCAAACCCTTTATGTGGAACTCTATTTAAGATGTGGTTAGCTGTAATAACAGCTTCCCCCCACAAAGAGTCTGGAGCACCTGAGCTGATTAGCATTGCATTAATCATCTCTTTAAGGGTTCTATTCTTTCTTTCTGCTATGCCATTTTGTTGGGGTGTGTAAGGAGCAGTTACCTCATGTATTATACCTGAAGACTCACACAGCCTTTTGAGAGAATTCGCTTCATATTCTCCTCCTCTGTCTGATCGAAGCCTTTTTATCTTTTTATCCAATTGATTTTCTACTTCTGCTTTGAAAACCATAAATTTTTGCTCTGCTTCATCTTTTGATCTTAAAAGATATAATTTTGTATAACGAGAGAAATCATCAATAAACGTAATATAGTAACGTTTCCCACCTCTACTTTCAGTATTTTTAAAATCTGCTAAGTCAGAATGAATCAGTTCTAACACAGATGTGGTATGATGATTTACACAGGAGAAAGATTTTCTAGCAAATTTGGCTTCGGCGCATGTTTCACATTGAGTGTATGAATCGCTAGACAAGTTTGGTAATAAATTCATGCATTTCAGTCTATTTAAGCACTTTGTACCAATATGTCCTAATCTACCATGCCAGATGTTAACAGAGACAGAGATGTAAGCAGAAGGAGAACCATTATTATTATTGCCTATAACAGGCCAATTTGGAAGAAAGTCATAAATAGAGGTCGCAGTACGACCCTCACGAGGAAAAGGCCTAATTACAGTAACGTCTAACACAAATAGTCCTCCACGTAAGTATCCCTTCCCAAGAAATTTCCCATAACGAGTCATGACCAGGCGGTCAGACTCAAACACCATCTTAATCCCGGCCCTGTTTAACAAGGCTCCGGAAATTAAGTTTCTACGAAGGGAAGGAACGTATAACACATTTTTAAGCATCAACTGCTTCCCAGAATATAACATAAGTTCTACTGTCCCTCTACCACTTACCTGGGAGACGCTGGAGTTTCCCATAAAAACTTGTTCTCCTTCGGTGATAGGTTCAAACACTTTGAACAGGTCCTTGTTGTTGCAGAAATGGCGAGACGCACCTGTGTCCACGACCCATTCTTCTGGGTCTCCCACTATGTTGGCTTCAGTTATCACCGCTGCTACCACTTCAGTATTCTCCGTGTCTTCCAACAGGTGAGCTTGGTTCTTGGACCCGCCAGTGTTGGATTTTTGATTGTTCTGTTCAATTCCTTTGCGGTGGTAGCACTGAGCAGCTCGATGGCCCTTTTTTCCACAAACAAAGCATCCAGCATCTTTTCCGCTCTTCTGGATTTTGCCACTCCTCGGCTGATAATTATTAGATTTATTTTTGAAGTTCTTTTTATTGTGTCTTTTTTGATCACCAATTTTTTGCCTTTCAGCGCCAACACCTGTTTCAACAACGTTAGCTTTGGCATTGTCAGGGAAAGCAACAGACCTGAGCATTATGCGGTTTTCCTCTTCAATGTTTAGGCTGTTGACCAACTGTTGCAGGTTGTACTTGCGTCTCTCATGCTTCATTTTATTTTTGAAGTCCAACCAGGACTCAGGTAGCTTCTCAATAAGAGCATCAGTTAGAAATACATCATTTACTTCTGCTCCTTCGGCATTCATATCAGCAACTAGATTTTCGAATTCATGTACTTGTTCGACTATGGATTTTGTGTCTACCATTTTGAAATTCATCCATCGCCCCACAGCATACTTCCTTCTTCCGGCATCGTCAGTGGCATATTTTTGGCGCAGTAAGTCCCATATTACTTTGGCAGACTTATAGCCAGAAAACATATCAAATAACGAGTTTGACATGCGCTGAAGGATAATGGCTCGGGCTATCTTATTATCCTTTTCAAATTTAGGACTGACCTGTTGGGATATGACAGCTGTTTGTGGAGCAGACGTTTTTGGATCAGATGGAGTGATCACGACAGTAACTTGGCTATCTCCCTCGGAGGCTCCCTTTTCTTTCTCGGTGACTTGCTTGTCTTTGTCTTGAGGTTGCACAACATGAGTGGCTACGGATGGAATGGCTGTTGGCAGCATGCATGCTTCAGAATCAGCATATATTATGTAATCCACGTCTTGACCTTCCAGTAGCATGATGATCTTTGCAGCCCATCTCCTGTAGTTGAGTCCACCGGTAAGAGGTTCCACCGAGGTGACATCGCTGTTGGGTTTGGGTTGGTGAGACATTCTTGTTTTCGCTAAATGCTTTTAATTGTTGGGTTTCTTGTGGAGAAATCACGAACTGGAAAAACAAGAATGGAATGTATGTGTTTATAAAACACAAGTTAATTTAGGCTGGCGAAGAATTTGCAGAAACGAATAAAGGGATAACGCTGTGTCGTGTTATGCACTAACACTTCCTTAAAAGCATTTAGGCGACCAGGGACATCGCATGCTTTCGACAGGTTGAACACAGAACGTATGTATATATATATATATTTATAAAGCTCAGACTTTTCTGTGAAGGGAGGAAGAAGGAATGCAGGATATGAATCAATTATGAAGACTGAAGGAGGCAGTATATATACTGCAAGCTACAACTGCCATCCTTCATGCCAGCCACAACTTGGAGAAATTTGTGGTAGAAAGAGAAGGGCTCACTGCCACGTACAGTAAGTTTAACGCAAGAATAAACAAAACTTGGTCAAGGGGATCTGATCCACAAAATTAGGGGAGAAAAGTCACTAATTCCTTTTTCCCTGTAAATGTTTCCCAACATATACACACACTGACACACACACACTCCGATTATATACAAAACAAATAATATATTTTTGATTTGGTAGGACTGCGCAGCAACACATTCAGTAGAGGGTATGCATATGAGTGGAAGTATACTTCCAACTTGCCAAGAAGACCCAAAGAACCGTCCCACCTTTTTCTTAATTTTTGTCTCAATTTCGGATAAGTAGACTTTGACAAATGCTCATATTGACTTGTATATGTATCCCCAATTGCATCATCCATGCTCTCATTAATACATTAAATTTCAAAAAAAAAAATGTAACAATAATAATGATGTTGAATTGTGTGTCATCTTTCATTATCAGTTAATGCATCGAGACAAATAATAGAGATGTGTTTTTTATTTTTTGTAAAGAGAGGTATTAAAGAGATTAACAAGAATGTAAAGTTTAGGATTGTTGGCTTGTCATTGCCAATATAGAATTATTGAGCTAATAATGGACCACATTTTGAAAATGACCAAAATTATTGAAGGAAGGTGGAGTAGAACTAATTAAACAAATATATAAAGAGGAAATCAAGAATTTTTTTAAAAGTTTTGAAATTTGATCTTTCAACCACTTTGTAGTTGGAAAGTAAGGGAGTGTTTGGTAATGTGGTTAGACATAAGGAATGAGAATGAAAATCACACACATTATTTGATTGACAATTTTGTAAAACACAATTATAGGATTTGATTACCCTTATAATTACAAAACATGTTACTTATTATAATCAAGTATCCTTCCTTTTAATTCAACATTATCCTTCCACTTTTCATCGCTTCCTCATTCCGTCACCTCCTAATTCATCTTTCCTTAGTGCATCGACTTCCTATACAACATTATCTACTTATATCCATTTTCAAACACACCATAAATATTTCAATTAACGAGATAATGTTACACGATATAACGATCCAATCAATAGCCTAAGTATTAGCATTACTGTTTCATGAGATATGGTAATCAAAATCAATAATGTACATAATTATATACCAGAATACACAAAATTTATGAATATAATACACAGAATTATTAGCCTAAGTATTATCTCTGCTGTTTCATGAGGGATGGGTATTGAAAATTAATAATGTACATGATTACATACTAGAATACACATAATCAATAAAAAAGATACACAAAATATAAGCCTAAGTATTATCTCCATGAGGTATGGTATTGGAAATCAATAATGTACATAATTACATATAGAATACACAGAATCAATGACTAGAATACACAGAATGCCACAACATAATGCACAAAATATCATCACAAAATACATAGAACTCATGTGATAAGTTAAGGCCGAACGGGAAACAAAAAAAAACTGTTAATTAAAAGAATCAAAACGACATCGTTTTGGATCGGGCTGCACAATGCATTGTGCACCCTGGTCCACGATATAAATTTCCCCATTAATTCGAAGTTCTATTAACAGCCCAATTACGAATTTGAAGTCTCAAATTGTTGGGCTTGATTAGCATAAATTTCGCTGTCTTGTATTCTTGTACTCGGCCCATGGATGTAAAAGAAAAGAAAAGCAAAAAAGCATGGAAACTCCATATTCTTGGACATGGGCCTTCTACAGATGAGGCCCATGAAACTGTCCAATGGGCCCTGGCAGCCTATATATACACACCATGTTAGCTAGGGTTTATTCAATGCTCCCTCATCTCCACTCTTCACTGTGATTCCTTCGTAAGATTTGATTAAATTGTTCTGCATTTCTTATGTAGCATCCAATTCCCCTGTTTCGCAGCCCTTGAGATCGCCTTCCACCATCATCAATGGAAGCGTTTTGAGTCATTGCTGCGATATATCAACACTCGAAGCATAATCTCGCAAACGTATGTATGTATGGTTGCGGATTATGCTGGGGAAGTCTCCGTAGGGTTTTCCTATGAAGATTTTCTCCTGTTTTGCTCCCATCTTATCTGTCTGAGATAGTTCGCCATTTTTGGATCTTATAATGAGTCCAAAATGTTCGTCAGAACCGCCTCAGTTTAAGTTGGGAAAACATTTGTTTATTAGTGAAAATGTGGATTTAGGTTTGGAGTCTGAGCGTCGTAGGCAAGAATGATGAGGCAATTAGATGCGTGAGGGGAGAATTCCTCAATGAGCTTAACTTACGAGGCATATTCATTCATATATTCTGACTTGCCTATGTTTGTGTTGAATGATGAGACCTTTTTTTCTTTTTGTTTTTGGGTGTTTTAACTTAAAACCAGAATCGCCTCAGTTTAAGGTGGGAAAACATTTGTTTATTGATGAAATTGTGGATTTAGTTTTGGAGTTTTAGCGTCTTAGGCAAGAATGATGAGGCAATTAGATGCGTGAGGGGAGAATTCCTCAATGAGCATAACTTTCGAGGCTTATTCATTCATACATTCTGACTTGCCTATGTTTGTGTTGAACGATGAGACCTTTTTTTCTTATTGTTTTTGGGTGTTTTTAGCTTAATTGATTTTGTTAATTATACAATGAGGTGATTGGAATGATGAAAATAAGAATGTGTGCTAAGGGAGAAATCTCTACTGGGCATTACACTAACCGCTTATTGATATTCTGACCATTCACCCCTCTCCTTTCATTCCCATTTAAAATATATATTTTCGGTCTCATTTTATGTATTAACCTTAGTGAATGAAAATATGTGCAGAGACAATGGGTTGTTCCATGTGTGTGTGATTAATGAAACTTTCAATTTAATGTAATTAAGTGAATAAATAGGTAGGTTGAGACAAAGATTTTAAAAAATTTGAAGTAATTGTTCAAGACTATTGTTTCCCAGAGTGTAATAGTGACCAGAGATTTTCTTGTAAATCAATGATAAAGAAGTTCATGTACAAAGCGAGGAAACGTGATTTAGCCAGTGGGGTAGGAGTAATAAAAGATTTGTCAAAGAACAATAATTCCAACTAAAATTTAATGGATTTTTTATGATATGATAGATTCCCACATTTCATGATTTAACGTGTGTGGAACAAAGGGTAGTACTGTGGTTAAAGATCTACTCAGAAAAAGTAATGACTAAGGGTGTGTTTGGTTTGTAGATGGGTGGTGAAAATATTTTGTACTTCACATGTTTGATATTTGATAGTAAGGCAGAATTGAAATGATAATTTAATAATGATATTTGGTTATATATGTAGTAATTGAGAGTAAAAGTTTTAAAAATACAATGACCAAGCATATGAACAAAACAATCAAAACTTAAAAGCACTAATCTGAACTTAAAATTATGTTATTAAGTTTTCAAAAAAAAATTATGTTATTAATAAGCATATAATTAGAGAATGAAGTTTTTAAAAAATTGTCAATTAAATACTAGTTATAATTTTGATTCTCATTTAATAAGATCTTTTGACAAGATCTTTTGACATTCACCTCCACCTCCCAAAGGAGAATAGAATTCTATGTTTTCACATATATGATTAAAAAGACTATTTGGTCAAAATATAAATCATTCCCTCCATTCCCTACTCTTCCATTGTCCTCACCCATGAACCTTGAACAAGATGAACCATGCAGGTTGAAACTAAGAAAATTAATAGCACCTACTTGAAAATGTGCCAGTTGAAACTTAGAAAACTAGCCTATTGAAAACTAAGAAGACCAATAGTTGCTATTCAGCCAGTTGAAACTAAGAAGACCAACAGCTGCTATTAGGCACAAATTAAGGTGTATTGAGCTCAAACTAAAAAGGTCAATAACTGCTATTTGGCACAAACTAAGATGTATTGAGCTCAAACTAAGATACACAAACTAAGGTGTATTGGGCTCAATCTAAGAAGGTCAATAAACAAACAAAGAAGGCCAAAAGACAGTTCCACAGTTGTCCCACAAAGAACATAGCCTATTCTATGAACTTCACTAGAAAAGTTGAAGTGTACATTGGTACATTCAACTTAAGCTAAAGTTGAATGCTTTGATGCAAATGCATCACCCCCACTACCAAAATAGCATACAAGAAGTACAAAACATTAGTGCTCCATAGTTCACAAATAGCAGATAGCAAGAAAAAGATCAATTCAGATAAATGAATTGAACTCATGGCAGTAAATGAAGAAGAGAGGCTATAACTGCACCAATATGCACAGTTTCTTTGAATTGAATCTAACACAGCTGTGAGCTGTCTGTAATTCTCCTGTTTTACCAAAATTTTCAATATAATATCTTCAAGAAATCAACAATATAAGTATCATAAACACAGACAAAAATGAAATTTCCATATACTATATTTGACTATAATTGGGGGAATCGACTTCATGACTGAAAGCTATCTGGAAAAAAAACTTGTTCACTTCTCAGTCAAAAGGAAGAGCAAAATCACTGACTTTGACTAAAATTTGAGTTGAGTTGAGTCTCAATTGTTCTCAGTCGATGAAACCTGTTTGACGAAAAACCGCATTGCGAACCTGACGAAGATCCCTCCCCTTGAGGGTTCTGCCGGCTCCTTCCAGTACCGAGAAAGTGGTTTTGGGAGACCTAGCCGATCCTCGCGCCACGATCTCATGCGGCGGCAGCATTTCATCATCTGCGTCGTCGTCATCGTCGATGTCCACATCAGCAAGCTCGCCGTTCCTCGGCGCCTTCTTCGGCATCATCGGCACTTTCATCGGCGCCGAGTGCTGGAACTTCGTAGCCGGCATTGATTGCGAGAAGTTCCGATTGTAGCCATAGCTCTGCTCCCTATCCACCGCCGGCTTGGGAATTGAAGGTATATCCCGCGAAAACGACGTCGTAGCGTGCTTTTGATAGATAACCGGGCGCCCTCCTTTCCGCTGCTGCTCCGGCAATGCCGCGAGGATTCCGAAATTCTCCGGCTTCTTAAACGCCTGCCGAGGAGTGCTCAGAGAGCCTGAATTGGATCGAAGTTGAGGCTCCGTAAAATCTCGTCCAGTCCAAAGCACATCGTCTTCGTTCAGCTCATCGCCGCCCCCAACCAAGGATGCATCCGATTCGCCTCCGCCGCCGATAGCGGAATCCGCCTTCGGCGGCGAAAACACGCCGAGAAACCGATCCGTCGAGGTCGATCGCCCGTGGCCGTGCCGGAAGTTTACGACGGCGTTTTGCTCCATTCAGTAAAACTGAGAATCCGGGAAGAATTAGACTTGTACCCACAGAATTAATTGTGTACAGCGAGTAAGCACCGAATTACGCAATGTACCCCCGTTTTAAAGCACCCAGACTCCGTGGCCCCCACGCCTTGTACGCATGGCCTGCACGTGTGTACGTCGGTTACCGCTGGATTGAGTGGGGCCTGCATGTAATCGACGGCTTACAATTCTCGCGAGTTTTATTGTTTCCTGAGACAAAACGTATAGATAAACAAGAGGCGGATTGAGATAATGACATTATGTGGCCTAGGGGCCCACGTGGCCAGGGGTTAGTGGGCCCATGGAGATTTTATAAAAGGAAAATAATACTCCGTATTTGGATTTTAAACATACTATTTTCCACAACTAAAATTACTGTTTTATTATTCCTTGTCGATGTAACTTAAGTAGTATTGTCAAAGTGGATCAAAACCTGCAAACTGATCAGCACTTGCTCTTCGGTGGGGTAGGTTAGGACTACACAGAAAATGGCCCGCAAAAGGATGGGCTTAACGGGCTTGCCCGCTAAGGCCTGCCACCCGCACGGGCTACGGGTCATCCCGTGGGCCCTTTTATTTTTATTTTTTAAAAAATATATTTATTTATTTATTATTTATTTATTTATTACTTATACTTTTAAAAAGTTCGCGGACCCGTCCACATAGCCCGCCAATCCGTGTGGGGGCTAGGGTTGTAGGAATCTTAGCTCGGGACTTAGCGGTTCGGCCCACAAAAAATTAGGTCTGCGGTGGGACCGGTCCAATGGGACGAATCGACCTGCTTTGACAATACTATTTATATGAATTATAAAAAACAAAATATCTTATAGTCTAGTTGCACCCCATATGAGAAGAGGTGGGTGACTCTTAGTACCTGCATACCCAAAAGAGGGTGCTGGTTAAAAAACAATCATTTTTTTTCTTGCTTTTAGTCAATAGTACTCAACAAGAAAAAGAATTATAAAAACAAAAGGGAAAGTAATAATTATAGGCGATTGTTTAAACTTCTCAAGATAAAGGGATACATGGCAATTTATTTTAAGCTTGCTAATGGCGCAAAAATGACGACGTTTTATCCAGGGGAGAATTATTGACTCTATTTTGTTTTTCAATGTGTGTGGCTATTTTATAGTAGAGAAGATTAATTGATTATATTATGAACTAATAATGTCAATTCAAATTGAATAATAAAAAGTTTTTTATGGGGTTTTGGTAATACAATGGTGATAGAATTGTCCTATACGGAAACGGCGTTATTAAGGAAAATGACAAAATCTTATTTAAATAATCCATTGATGGTTATTACGAGTGACTAAACCAAAATTAGCTCTGATAACCCCTCTTGAATTTTAATAGATCAACTTCAGGTTGGGAACAATCGAATTTGAAATAAACTTAAGTAAAATAATACATTAATACTCAACACAAATTTAAATATAAATGAAAACTCCGAATTACTATTTCTTTAAAATCTATCCTGAAAGTTTTAACTTATACCCTCAATAAAGACCAACATGATATTAATTAATATAAAAATCAAATCGACACAGAATCTTAAAAAGAAAAAGTTGGTCGCCGACTTCTCCAATGAACGAGAAGGCGACCAGTTAGTCACCTTCTCGTTTGCTGGAGAAGTCGTTGATCAAGTTTTTTTTTTTTTTTTTTTTAAACACAGATTGTTTGACCGCGAAAAAAAAAATTATCTGATAAGATACACATTTACCAAATGATTTTTTTTGTGTGTGTCTAGTTTTCAAAAGTTTCATGTTTTTGTCAACTTTTTTTGGTTTGTTCCCATTTTAGTTTTTAACCCGTCCATCACATACCAAGGCCATATATATATATATAGGTAATAACAAAAATTCATAACGTTAATTATATACTACTCCGTAATTTCTATCAATCAATCAAATAAAATACCCTTCATTGTTGAATTTTTCCTTACATTTATACTTCTCTATAATTCAATAACAAAACTTATCATTTATTAATCATTACGTGTCTAACATTTCAGCGCAGCTAGTCACGTGCATGTCCATTTGTTGACCCTGCAACGTTTGAGCATTTATTTATGTTCAACGCAAATATATGAATGAGGATTTAATAATGCTTATGAATGTGTCAACGGAGACAGGAACAACCAACAGCCAGCCATCATCTACAACATAATATTAAAAGTTACAATTGAACTGATTTTAGCAAGTTCTGGTTTTCTGGGATGTCTTGTTTTAGCATATCATCATTCTTAGAGTGCGAAAATCTCGGGATATTAATTTGTTAGAGTCACAAGGTGAGGTTTAGCCCATACAGACCCTCTAGTAGTGGCCGCGAGTTTTTCTGGTAACTCAAAAATCTTGGGTTATTTGCACATTGCATGCAATCAATTCAAAGTTTTGTTTGTTGTTGTTGTTGTTTTGTTGTTGTCTTTTGCTGTTGATGACAATCAATAATTGTATAATTTGCCTATTTGCACCATGCTGTTCTTTGTGAAAGGAGAGCATAACAAGGAAGATGCTATGATCTGCTAATCTGCTGTCATCTAATCTTGTGAAACCATTCGGCTGTTGTTAGACAACATTATTATCTAATGTTCTGAAATCATTCGGCTGTTGTTAAAGACAACATTGTTTGTTTGTCAGGTTTTAAGTGGATCATTGTTATAACAGAGTATTCTTTAATCACAAGTTGTGGAAGAATGGAGGGCTATGATGCTGTGGTTGTTGGTTCTGGATATGGAGGTTCTGTTGCTGCATTTCGGCTTTCGATGGCGGGTTTCAAAGTGTGTCTGCTTGAGAAAGGGAGAAGATGGGAAGCTAAAGACTTTCCCAGGGATAGTTGGGAGATACTTTCATCTGTCAGGGTGGAGAAAGGAGGGGTCAAGATTGGCCCAAAAGATGCTTTATTTCAGGTTAATCTTTCTCAATCCCTCTCTATATGGTTTCTAGGTTTCATGTCAGAGGTTTCAGGTTAATCTAACTATCACCTTAGGCTTTTAGTTGAGATGGAGTACATGATTTAATTCAGACATCCTTAAACTGGACTATGAATGTGTCAGATTCATCTAGAACAAGACTGTCTGGCAGCAGTGGCCTGTGGGCTAGGTGGAGGGTCACTTGTGAATGCAGGAGTGATGCTACCAACCCCTGCAAGCACACGAAGAAACCCGAAATGGCCTAAGGAGTGGGAGACCGATTGGGAGTTCTGTCAAGCGTCTGCTGCAGCCATGCTAAGGATACAGACCATTCCCGCCAAGTTTCAGACCGCGAAAGTCATGGATCAAGTGCTCCGCGAGTGTCTTGACAGCAGTGCTGACGCTCCTCCGTTGAAACTTAGCGTGAATTTCGACATGGAAGATCATCACCTTCCCTCAAAAACGCCTCGCCAAATGGGCACCTGCCTCGCCTGTGGGAATTGTCTCGCGGGGTGTCCATTTGGTGCCAAGAATTCCACTGATAAGACTTATCTGGTCTCTGCTGTCCAGGTATGATTTTTTTTTTTTTTTTGAGTACTATTGACTCTGTTACAATGCAGTATCTGTTCATAACTACTTCCTCAACCTACTGTCAGTATGGTTTGTTTAGTTGGTACTAGATTACTAGGTAAATGTTTTAGAGGTGTTCAAGAATGATGACAGATGAATTGCAGGCAGGATGTACTATAAAAACAGAATCTGAAGTTCAGTATATTGTGAGAAACCAAGATGACATTTGCAGACAACATATGACTGACACAACAAGGAAAAGAAGGTGGCTTGTCTTCCTAGATGATTACAACTACATAACATCCGATTTCGTTATACTTTCAGGTATACGACGCTTTCTGGGAACACAACACACCAATGCACATAAACTGACCATAATTTTGATCCAATATTCCTTGTCAGTACTAGCTTATTTTGCACTTTTTTTTCTGTCATTCTATAGCTGGAGTTTTTGGCACGACGAAGATACTCTTTAGGTCCCAAGCGCGAGGCTTGAAGTTCTCAGAGAGGCTCGGATCAGGGCTGAGTTGCAATGGCAACAATGTGGCTTTCCTGGCTGGAAGCTCAGCGCCTTTAAACGCTCGTGGCTTGAGCAGCAAGAACTTTTCGAGTGTACCTTTTAAAGATCGCCCCGGGCCATCCATTTCTTCATCATACATTTCTTCTTTGGGGTTCACTATACAGGTAAAACATCTGTTTTCTATTCTCAAATTCTCCAGTTAGTAAACGGGCCCCATAATGTTTCTTGCAGAGTGCCGTTGTGCCATCTGCTTATCCAAGCGGGCTGTTCAAAGGAATCACGACGTATATATGGCCATCTCGAAACTGGTTCCTTTACTGCATCAAAGACAAGTTACAACGTTTTTTTGGACTAAAGGAAGGCCAAGAAATGGCTCTGAATGTGATGGGGTGTGATGAAAGTGATGGGGAAATCACTTTCAAGAACGAGACAGAATCCATCAGTTTCAGATCTCCCCGGGACCCTCTACTACCCCGAAAGATTGAAGCTCTGCACAAGATCGCAAAGAAACTAGGCGGGTGTCTGTTCATGTCAAGGTTCAGGAGCACATCAGTGCATCTTTTAGGAGGCTGCAACGCTGCTCCAGATGCCTCGGGTGGTGTCTGCAACCGTAATGGTCAAGTTTTCGACGCCAAATCTGCAAAAACTGTGCATCATGGCCTTTATGTCTGTGATGCATCCTTAATTCCTTGCTCGGTTGGTGTCAATCCATGCCTCACCATTGCCACAATCGCGGAACGTGTGAGCAAGGACTTAGTTCGGGATGCTCTCGGGTACCAATCTGAGAAAGAAGCCGAATTGTCTGATCAGTTTTGGGTCACTAAACCAGACTCAAACTATGGACACTCTGCTGAGAGTGAGACATCCTTTGTGGACATTAAGGAAACCATGACAGGACAGATTGCAGGTATGCCTTGTTCTGCATTTCTTAAACTGAGAATAGGTTGTGGGGGCTACAAAGATTGTGCTGCTGGCTCAAAACATCATAGTTTTTCGCGAGGAAAAGCCGGGGGATACATAGAATTCAGAGCTGTTGAAATGGACAGAATGTATGTAATACATGGAGAAATGGATTTATGTGGGACTGATCCAAGAACTCCATACACTCAGTACATGCATTATCACCTTCTCCTTGGAGCTTCTTCTGGTTCAAGGTTAGATTCTGTTATAATTTAAGATTGGGCTAGGGTCACTCAACTATGCACATAGGTCAAACCACACTAAAAGATCAAATCCAACCAATTAGCTAGTCTAACTCATAGCCTTATAAACCCATATTTTCTCTCTTATTTTATCAAGCCCCTTTATCACTACCTGCAGGTATGTTCTTGAAGGAAAGAAAGTAATGAATCCTTACATGCTGGGATTGTATGCATGGAAAGAGTCCACCACCATGCATGTAACATTCAGAAAGATTTCAGACAGTGCTTCTTCCATGGAAGAAAATCAAGAAATGATGGTTCTAAAAGGAAAGCTGCATATTTCCTTCATGGGATTCCTAAAGACTGCCATTTCTGTGAAGGGTAACAGCAGACTGATGTTCTTATCTGCTTTCTTGCAATCTATGCTAAGAACATACATCCTGCAAATTCCACGACGAAATCGAAACATCTTGGCAGCATCAGAACTGCCTCAAAGGCAGTATCCTTCAAGTACCCTCCACAAGATTACAACAGGTAAACTCATAAACACAAGATCATTACCCGAGAGTGTCCACTAGGTAAACCTCACCTTATGACTGTAGTCAGCAAATGACCACAAGGAGTTAAACCAGCCTAGGTTGTCCATAGCTAACTGGTTCAAACCAGAAAGGCCAATAGGTCGCTCCCACTGGAGTTAGGACCTCGTGCTTACCAAGCTAACAGTCTGACCAATTTGGTTGGGTTGTCGTTAGATTGGAACAATTTTAACTCATTTCTATGATGCAGAAGATGGATTTATCATCAGTTGCAGACAGTGGAAGTGTTATCAAAGTGAGTGGGGGCTTGAAGAAGGGAGAAAACTGTATCCAGTCCTCCTAATCAATGGCTACTCCACTGAAAGTTTCTGCTTACCAACTGAACCAAATGATCTTGTAAGAACTTTGCTTCAAGAAGGGCATGAAGTGTGGCTTCTGCAATCAAGAGTGCACCCTTTAAACTCTTCAAACAGCTTCTCCATTGAAGACATTGGCAGATTTGACATACCTTCTGGTATGTATAGATATAATTTGCACTTGCTTTTTCAAGTTAATTAATCATTGGTGAATATATGAATTCACAGAAGCCATTTTTGCAGTGATTGATACAATCTTGGAGGTGCATGGGGCATCAATGAAGATACATGTTGTAGCACATTGTATTGGAGGTCTAGCCTTTCATATTGCAGTAATGGGAGGCCATGTTTCTGCCAAGCACATAGCTTCCCTCTCTTGCACCAATTCTTCCATGTTCTTCAAGATAACCACATCTTCACTTGTCAAAATGTGGCTTCCTCTCATCCCTGTAAGCTCTCTTTTGATCACAAATGGATAGTTTTCGGAGGCAAGCTAGTTAAGTTAGTCAAATTATTGATTTAGGCTTAATGATTTTCTTGGTTTGAACCGGTCAAGGTCTAAGGGTAAATTTACATGGTTTTGGCAATTTATATTGTGGACCGTAGACCCTGGTCCAATATACAGAATTCATGTTCATAATGTACAAAATTATATAGTTGAAAACACATAAACACTTAACATAATATATATACACATTATGGACATGAATTTTGTGCATTATGAACATGAATTCTGTGTATTATGAACATGAATATAAACACTTAACATAATACACGTACACATTATGAACATGAATTTTGTGCATTATGAACATGAATATAAACACTTTAACATAATACACATACACATTATGAACATGAATTCTGTGCATTATGAACATGAATTTTGTGTATTATGTGCCCTCAGATATATAATTCTGTGTATTATTAGCATGAATTTTGCACTTTATGAAATCAAATTTTGTATATTGGATCAGTGTCGATCCTGGTCCACCATATACGAATTGTTTGGTGGTTCTTTGCCATTAGGTCACAGCTAAGTTGATTTATTCCTTGTGGTCTTTTGTCGACTAAGGTCACCTGGTTGTGATCTTTTGCTGATTAGGTCACAAGTGAAAATTACTTAATGCACACCAGGACAAAAGAGACTGAATATGTTTATCTTCTTATGATTCTTTTACGCTAAAATTACATGCAATTGTTTATGCTCGTGCAGATATCCATGGCGATTCTAGGCAACAACAAGACCTTACCCATGTTCCAATCCTCAAACCTCAACACAAGACAAACTCTCCTCAAATCACTAGCAAGATTCCTGCCACGCTACGAGAGATGCACCTGCGACGAATGCGAGGTCTTCTCCGGCATCTTCGGCAACGCATTCTGGCACGGCAACGTGTCCCAAACCATGCACTCCTGGCTAAACAAAGTGAGCTTGCCATCCCTTCCCATGGCGGCCTTTCCTCACCTCAGAAAGATCTGCAAATCCGGCCACATAGTAGACGCCCAAGGCAACAACTCCTACTTAATCCACCCGGAAAGAATGGCGCTGCATACCCTTTACATCTCCGGCGGCCGGAGTCTTCTCGTGACGCCGGAAACCTCGTTTCTTGCTAACAAGTATGTGAAGATGCACCGGCCGGAGTTTAGGCATGGAAGGGTGGTTGTTGAGGGGTTTGGGCATTCTGATCTCTTGATTGGAGAAGAGGCTGATAAGAAGGTTTTTCCGCACATTTTGGAGCATATTGGGTTGGCTGAAAATGGGAGAAGGTTTGGGAAAGGAAGGAATGATTATGATTGTAACAATGGAGGTTTGGATTGGGGTGATGATCCATATGAGGATGAAGATGATGGTTTATGGAGCTGGAATTCTACATTTGTCATGCTGTTTTTCCTTGTATTCTTTTTCTTAGGTTCTCTTTTGAAATGTTTTGTATGATACAGGCATATAGTGAATCATAGGTTGGTCTATTATATAGTGCTAAGTTATATTTATTGCGAGTAGAATAGAGCAATTGATTTTCTTATAAAAATAGTTATCCGGAGGCAAGAATTGATGACACGGAATAAATCTAGCTTCTCAACCTGATAGATCAAACGTAGGGATGTCAAATTGTCTCGTTCTCGACGGGATCTCTAACCCCCGCTTAGAGAGAAACAAGGATAGAAAAGCCATTCGAAGGGGCGTGAATATCTCTCCCCGCGAAGATGGGGACTATTTTCAATTCCCTGTGGAGATGGGACAATTTAGTCTTTTCAGTGGGGATGAGACTATTGGGATAATCTAGTCTTTTCAATAATTGTTGCATATCTTTGTACCTTACCGTGCATATTGTTATATCTTACATGCACATTATTGTGCCTTCCGATACACATTATTGTTGATCGTAAATGACAAATTTTTTTTATTATAAATAATATGAACTGATCTATGACTGAGATTCCACCACAATTTTCACATGCAAGCTCTCATGGAGGCAAGCACGATAAATCCTCCAACAAATCGGCCTCGAAACAAAGGATGACCAATACTACTGATGGTCGAATTGTTCCTTATGTGCCTTACGTCGAAGGAAGTGGAGAACGATTCCATGACTGCAATATCCCTCCATCCTTGAAGAATAAGGACAAAAGTGTATAAGCAAGGGGTGGGAATGACTTATGCGCAACTCATGATTTACTTTCTTTAATACCTTTTAGGCATGAATTATCATTAAAATAAAAATTTTCTTATTATATTGTGATTTAAAATTGTTATCTTTCATTTATCATATCATTTCATTACTCAAAATACTATTTAAATACGGAATTTTGAGGACGAGAATGGGGAATATACACCCTACATACCCCACCTCACTCCGTTGGTATCCCTAATCAAATGGTTCGTGAAAACAATATAGACTTTTTGATTTTAATTTATGGAATTTTCATCCTTATGATTAAAAAGAAAATAAAGTAAATGGGCTAATAAGATTTTGATTTTAATCATTGGGCCCATAACCCATTAACACACAAATAAGAAGTCCAGGGTAGTTTCGGTATATCCCCTCGTTCCCAAACCTAGCTATATAAACAAGGCAGCAAAAACGACGTTTCTCTTCTGCTTACATCGCTAGGGTTCTTCAAGCCTCAACCAGCAGCCCAGCTTCTACAGCTCTCTTCCACCCACCTGAAGCCATGGTAATCACTCTGCTTTACATCTTCAACATGCTCGTGCAATGTTCTACTGTGATCTATGATCCATATTGCGAGATTCATAGGAATTTCTCTTAAAAATTCGAACTTTATCAGTGATATGTAAGTTGAATGGGATATATGCTCTGTATTACCGATTAATAGGAATTTGTTTAACAGATATCAGCTAATTTAGTAAAGGGCAATGCGGTTGTATGCTTGTCGTCTCGAATTTCGTTTTGCCTCGGAGCTTATGTAGTTGCCAACTGTAGTTTAATGGGGATTTTTTAGCTGATTTATTTGAAAGTTAGATACTGTTTCTAGTAATTGAGACTTCAAAATTGATGGTTGGTATTTGTGTGAAACATAACTCTATTTTATTATGAGATTCATAGAAATTTCTCTTAAAAATTTCAACTTTATCAGTGATATGTGAGTTAAATGCGATATATGGTATTAATAGGAATTTGTTTAGCAGATATCGGCTTAATTATTAAAGGGCAATGTGGTTTTATCAAGCCATTTATGGTTTTATACTCTTCTCGAATTTCATGTTACCTCAGAGCTTTTGTAGTTGGCAACTGTAGTTTAATGCTGATCTTTTTTACCTGTTTTATTTGAAAGTTATATATTGTTTGTAGTAATTGAGATTTCAAAATTGATGGTTGATGTTCACGTGAAGCATAATTCTATTTTATTGTGATTAAGGTTAGGAATGTGTAGTGACTGTGTGCCTTTCTTGTTGTAGTCAAGGAGAAAGAACAGAGAGCCCAAGGAGGAGAATGTGACCCTTGGACCTGCCATTAGGGAAGGGGAATTGGTGTTTGGTGTTGCCCACATTTTTGCATCATTCAATGACACATTCATTGTAAGTATTGTCCTGTTTTGTGCCCCTAATTCTGATAGTCATTTGTTATAACTTTTAGAAGAATAAAAATTAGAAACAGTAAAGCCAATTATACTCAAACGCTGAACTTACATGCAAGTGTTTTCTTGTTTTTCAATCCAGCATGTTACTGATTTGTCTGGCCGGGAAACACTGGTTCGCATCACTGGTATGTTGGGAACATCTTTTGTTCATTTCTTTACTACTGTTATTGTGCCATTTATGGTTCTTTGATTTAGTCAATTTTGCCAACACACCTTTTTGCATTGTAAATCTAACCTTATAGATATGATTCTCGCACAAGTTACTCTTAGGCTTTTAAAACTAAACTTATAATCCATTCGTCATCTTAATTGTCTAATATACTCTTCTATCCTTTAAATAATATCATGGGTAATGATAAGAGATAAAGGCTGAATCGCTTTTTGATCCTTGTCTGCAGGTGGAATGAAGGTCAAGGCTGACAGAGATGAATCTTCTCCGTATGCAGCTATGCTTGCAGCACAAGATGTGTCTCAACGATGCAAGGTAGCCTTTTGTTCCTTTTTTAATACGTTGAACTATAAGGCTCTATTTACGTAACTGTGTCTTTCTAGCCTTTCAGTTTAAACAGTTATTATGTATGTTAAGGTCTGGTAAACATTGTTTGAAGTCGTGATATAACAGTGAAAGGATTGATTTATCAATTTATTATATTATTTTTTTCTTGTAAGATTTCATCATTGTAGGATTTGTAGCTTTTTATGTCTGCTTTGGAGACTGACTTAGCGGTTGATAATATTGCAGGAGCTCGGGATTACAGCTCTTCACATTAAGCTTCGGGCTACAGGTGGTAACAAGACCAAGACTCCCGGTCCAGGTGCTCAGTCTGCTCTCAGAGCCCTTGCTCGGTCAGGCATGAAGATTGGTCGTATAGGTAAAAAAAATTGCACCATTGCTCACTTCACATTAAGCTTCGGGTTTCTACCCTGTTTACTAACACATTCCGCACTGCATTGTTTTCTAAATAACGTTTTTCACTTAACCGTGGTAGCAATCTAGCATTACATGACTAACCGATGGTACTTGTCTTTGGCAGAGGATGTTACTCCAATTCCCACCGATAGCACCCGTAGAAAGGGCGGAAGAAGGGGAAGGAGGCTGTGATTCCTTGGTTATACTTATGCAATCACCACCATGTTTGGAACCATCAAGTCCAGGCGTTTTTGTTTTGCTTTTGCTCTATATTTCGAGTGTTTAAACATTTTGTAGCCAAGAGGCACTTATGGTTGTCGATTTTACCAACTTTTGGTAGTAGTATGTCATATTACAACTAATCTTTACTTTGTGTTTGTTTAATGTCATATTTTGGTTTATTAGACTCTAAATCTTTACTTTGATTAGGTCACACCATCATATCTCTACTTAACTCTCACAAGTAATAGAACTAAAATGGTTAAAGTTTCACCAATGCAATATATAGGCCTCTAAACATGTTATTGAAGAAATAATACTAGGATTTGCATATTTGAAACGGAATTTGGAATTGATGGCAATTTTTGTAGTACATAAATGAAATTCCAAGATTGCTAGTAATATATGAGAAGCCTACGGAATACTGTCTTGAGCCACTTGTGAACAGGTTGTAAAAGATGTTGATTCACGTAAAAAAATGTTGATTCACGTAGTTTCAATAGCGAGCACACGTCGTTTCCCTGCACCCCTAATAAACACCTAAGTCTATGTTCATTCGTGTAGTGCCCAATAGCGAACACATGTTGCTTCCTTACACCCCCTAATGAACACCTAAGTCTACTAGTAACTATCCTCTTGTACCCCACACCATGGGGTAGTTGAGGGCCAACTATTGCCTCATATCTGTTTAAAGCCCATCTTGAGAACATCTTGTTCCAGGGGTCCCGTGCATAACGGGTGTAGTAGGGCCACAAGACACCTGCCATTGCTCACCAGTCACCATAGAGATGAGCGTGCCTTACCAGACAGGCAAAGGTACTCAACTCATATGAGAAGACGTAAACAAGATTTTGCTTTAGCTAAGGTAGGCTTGACATCTAGTGACAACAGATTGGTTCCGCCTTCCAGGTTGGTGGTATAGAAATGGAATTTGAAATTGTTGGCAATTTAGGTAGGTATAGAATTTTGGTAATCTAGGTAGAGTATAAAAATAGAGGAAATAGAACTTTGATATTATATTGTTTGTTGGTAGTAAATGTAATTTGAAGATTGCTATTAAAGAAACTGAAATTTGAGATTGTTGGCAATATATAAATGAGAATTTGAAGATTGCTGGCAATCTATCTAGGTAAGTATGGAAATGGAGGAAATAGAACTCCAAAACAAAATTGTTGGCATTATAAGTAGTATCAGAAATGAAAGTTGAAGATTGTGGTCAATCTAATAGGTAAGTTACATAAGTGAAATTTGAAGAATTTAGGTACTATGATGGAATTTAAAATTTTTGGGGGATATAGGCAATCACATGAAACTTTTGTTTTGTTTTTCTTTTTTGTTTTTTTTTGTTTTTGTTTTTTTTTTTTTTGTTTTTGTTTTTTGAAAATCAAAGGGATTCATTAATTCAAATCAGAGTACAACTGGTTGACAATAACAGAAGGAGAGGTATAACTCCATTCCCGACATACAGACATAAAACATGCTCCCCTAGCTAAAATATGAGCCACAATATTCGCAGTATGACTAATGGAAGTAAAACTTTGAAATTCAAAAACACTCTTTTCTTCCAAATGTGTTGTGTATATTATATATAGAACAATAATACAAAAACCTTGTAATAGTTTAACGTAAAAATATAGAATATAATGCTGGTGGTTCTTCTTATGGATCAGAAGGGCACTGTTAGCTTATTTATACAAATTCATAAAAAGCTATCTCTATAAATCAAAAAAGAATAACAAATAAGATCCACACTGCCTGCCTAAAAGTATGTCCCCCTTTTTGCAACTAATTAATTAGTTCATTTTAGGATTATCCATGCTCCATGCATTCAAAGTCTCTATAGTAATTGCCTCTGTGCCATTGTTGAATGCAAACAAGTGAGCATTGTCATAGATTGCCAATGTAGGATAAACTCTAGATGTAATGCAAGTTTTTCCACCTGCACCAAAACTCTCTACTACTGAATGATCAATCTGCAAAATTACAATTAAGCATCGATATTAGTTAGGACGACCAGAAGAAAGGAAGATAGTTAAGAGAAAATGAAAGATTTGACTAAATCCGTCACATACCAGACTCCTAAGTGACAGTTTCTTCTCTACAGATAGATCTACATCAACAAATCCAGCAAATGAGGGTTTGTACATTCTTGGTTCATTCCTCACGGTCGACCTGTAATTTGAAACAAATTAGTTGGAACATGCGTAACATGTTGGGATAATAAAAGGTAAAATTGATATATAATGAGAGAACCATACAATGTTGCATCTGAGCACATGAGCACTTTATACTTGTCTTGGTCCTTGAACACTCTGAAGAAAACAGGCGTGAACTCTTCCAACTTTGTTGAAGCTAAGGTTGCCAACCCAAATGGTCCGAGACCACCTTGGATTGTCGAACCCCTTACAGAACAGAGTTTCTGTGCATCATAGTTAGCCCAGCTTGGGTCAAATGGCTCCGCCTTGTCTAAGCTTTTGAAGGAGAAAGTCACCTCAACATCAGCCTACAATTTATATATATTAAGATATAAGATATTAATTAGGTTACAAATATGAAAATTAAAACAAGAAAAGTAAAGAACAAATTAAACCTGTGCAGCTGTGATTCCCTTAACTTCAATCTTCTCTCCAATTTTTAGCTTGTGATTGTTTAGCTCCACTTTGTTCTCTCTAATGGCTTCCAGTTCTTCAATTGGCCATTGCATCACTTGTTTTCCATTAGAATGAAGCCAGATTTTACGTGGAATAGCCTATGTTTAAACATGGGACAAACAACAAAAAACTTTATAATGTTGAGCATATAATATATAAATATAAATATGTAATCTAATTATTAGGTCAGACTTTTAGTTGACATGGATCATGTAAACGTACCTGAATTCCAGACCAACCCTTTATTTCACTATCATCCGGGCTAACGTCAGATTCATTAGACCAACCCCAAAGAACCCTCCGGTTCTTGCTAGGATCAAAGAAAGTCTTGGATGCATAGAAGTTGCCATAATCATACCTCAACCCGGCCCAACCATCAACCGAATTGGGATCAGGAATGAACCGGTCCTTATCCGGATAGTATGTACCCACAGTGTAGTACTCATACCTTGTCTCATCAAGGCTAACTTTCAACACATGCTTAACATTCTCCCCAATAACCGAAGTGTCCAAACCGGTTTTCCCCTGAGCCTGAACCGGGAAAAAATCCGGGCACTCCCACATTCCGGTTCGGGGAGCGGTATGCAATGGGTGTTTTGCCTTAACCCAATCCACAAAGTCTTTGCTCCTATACAAATAAACTAGTCCTCTTCTCTTCTTCTTAGAGCCCACCAACATTCTCCAATGCCCATCCCGGCCCAACCAGGCCGTGGTCGGGTCACGAAAAGCCGAAGCATTCACCCACGGTGTATCCCCAATAGCAATCGGGTTGAAATCGGGCTTCACCCATTCTTGAAGATACGGGTCGTTGTAGTCCTTCGGGTAAGCCAAGTTTTGGACTTGGGTTTGTTTGTCGTCCACAATTCCGGTGTACAAGATTGCGGGCTTGTTACCGGGTAGAATTGTGGCCGAGCCCGACCACGTCCCGAATTTATCAAACGACTTTGACGGGTAGATTGCGGGCTTTAACGGCTTCCAATTGATCATGTCTTTGGACACTGAATGGGCCCATACTATGTTTCCCCAAACTGCCCCTTTCGGGTTATATTGGTAGAAAAGATGGTACAGTCCTTTGTAATACATCGGGCCTGTTTCAAGATTCGGTTAATTCCGTTAGAAAATGATTAACGTTGTACTTAACTTAATCCATCCAATAAATAATTAAGTAACCATTACTCACCATTTGGATCTGTCGTTCATTTGACAAGGAATCCCAATCCCCACAGCACCCATGCAAAAGAAAATAATAATTAGTCAATGATCATATATACATACCATATAATCAATATGTAATATGATTATATTAATGTGACAAGGAAAAACTCGCAACCAGTACCCAAGAACAGGCAAAAGAAAGTAAATCAATTTAAGCTACACATAACTGACCAGTTCAAACTAATAAACTAAAAAACTGGTCTATTTCAAGGGTCTCGTAAGCTGTCACTATATAGGTGTGACTTGAGAATTGAAAAATGAGATTCCGTGGATTCTAAATATATTTAACACTGTAGTGAGCAAAAAAGATTATAGTTTAAAAAATATTAGGAAGGTCCAGCACATAATTAATGAATAATTAATCTCATGAACAATTATAAGTAGGTTGGGGCTTACAAATTTCAACTAGGCCACCATACAGCACATATAGTTGACCAATACATTAAATATGGTTCGTATATTATAAATATATATATTATATTGGCAGTTTAGTTGACGAATATAATATATATTATATAATACACATGCCATATTTAATTAACTAATTAATTAATTTAATTTGCTTCTCCCTACATAAATTAATCTATACATACACCAAACACATGCATAGATACATGATTCCACACCAATATTATTGATATTAACTATCTAATAACTACAAGGTCTCTAAGGAGTTTATAATAGTCGGTAAGCAGACTCCTAATGCAATTATAATGTACAAAGATTAGTCTAATGAAATAAATTGTTAATAAAATAATAGAGATATATGATTATATGTACACATAAATTAATGATTTTTAAAAATAAATAACTTAATAATAAAATAGTCTTCGTCGGTAAAGATCCGATTTTGACGGGCAAAAAAGGGATTACGCAATCTTTAATTTCTGCATAATCTACAGAACAAAGAGAAAACTTGGACTTTTCTTGCTGTATCTAACTGGCAACAAGTTGATAAACATTTCTAATCAGATTTACTATTTCAAAAAAAAAAAAATTGTTATCAAACTAAACCCTAATAGGACTTTCATTGTTATAAGCCTGGTCAAGTTTAAACTTGATCTTGAATATGTCGAAATTCGAGATCTATGTGTTTATTAACGGGAGAAGTAAATCAGTCAATGTTTTTTATCCTCTAACGTTTTATAGCACAGACATTATCTTTTCCCCGACGTGGAGGAAAGGAAGATTTTCGGGTCCCTTCCCGTTGACATCCCTATATGCATGTGCATATATACATACATAATTTATATATTCGGAATTATAAACTATTATTTAAAAACATGATAGGGTTTACTCTTAGCACAATCTCATATAGTGTTTGTGAATTTCCCTCGTCATCCCAATATTGAAAACAGCATGCCAAAGATAATACCAATGATCATGAGCTTGAATAATATAATGCAGGTAATTAAGGATAATTAAGATTGGGAAGAAAGACATATATACCATTCATCCAATGTTGTGGGGGTTGAAAATGGTAACCGGTACGATGAACTTTCTTGATATCAACGGCGCTTTGGGATTGCAGATGCATATAAACCTTGTGAGAGGCTTCGACGCCATTTTTGTAGCCGCAGAAAACCACAAAACAAAGCAGAAAAACCCACCCAAGCTTTTGGGACGACAACCCCATTACAACGTTGTCAGGATCTCAGTACCTACGCGCACTGTTTCTCCTGTTATAGTAAATATATATAGAGAGAGAGAGAGAAAGAAGAGATGTAAGGAAGAGTGATGGGGAGAAATTTAGGGTTGGGTTTAATTTGCTTATATAGAGGAGAGGATGTGATGAGAGAGAAGCGTGGGTTGGACTAGTAAGAGTTGCATGCGGATTATGAGGAGTGGATTTGGTTTTGAATTGGATAAGTTTTGAAAAAATTAACCATTTTTTAGCCAAGTAGATAACTACTTAGATAGCTAGCTATATTGACTCTTTGTGCTTCAGTAAGCTAAGAAAGTAATTATGAACACTGCATTGTAACCGAGTCGGTAATACTAAAAGAAATAACTACTTAAATAGCTTGGTTCAAGCATATATATATAATTGGAAAATTTTTAGATTTTGTGGGCAAATATTTAGGTATTCAGATTAGTAGTGATTATTTTCAGCAGCGAAAATGGTTTGAAGGTTTAATTATTAAACAAGTTGGACCGGTAGTGCATGTCATAGACTCATGGATATGGTAGAAAAATGTTATTTTTCATCCTTAATTTTACCTTGCAAAATTAAATAATAATAATAATAATAATAATAATAATAATAATAATAATAATAATAATAATAATAATAATATTTTAATGAATTATATTGGCTTACTTCATTACTGTATTAATTAAAACACGAATTGCTTCATCAAATATATTTAATTATTAACTCCATTATATGATAATCAAATATAAAATAACAAAACAAAATTCGTTAGGACTTAGGAGTAGTGTTACATCAGGAGATATATATTTATTATATGTGGAATATAACATCACTAGACGTCGTAGGCCTGTGTGGAACTGTATTGAACCAAATAATCATTTTCCTTCTATATATATATATATATTTCAAAATATTTTGAAGACTTTTTTACTCATTGTCTGTTTGAATCAAAATAGCTAGCTAGTATACTTTGAAAAGAAAAGTAAATGCATATTATTCTATGAAGTATAAACCCATATTTTCTTATGATTTTCTTATGGATCTGAATGGTAACCATGATAGATGCAATTATACTACATGGTTGTTGACAAAAAAGTTTTACTTAATTAGGTTAAAGCAACATAATTTAATAAAATTACAAGGAGTAACCCTACATCTCTCGAATTGTATACTTTTATGCACAAGAGCGAAGCATGCCCAAAACCCAGCAAATTGAACCCCCACCTCGGTGCCAGTACTAGAAGCAAGTTGTAAATGTAACTTCCCAATCATTATTGGGCTATTGCCTTGGGGCATTAAAAACACTTTGTTAAGCATATAATATATATGAATAACAAAAGTATAGTTCAGCTACAATTTAATTAACATTTTAGTTGAGAGACATAATACATTCTTTAATTTGGCCTGGTGTCGATTCATGTTACGCCACCTGATAAAAAAGAGATTATGTCCACATGTTGCTTGGAATACATTAGAAAGTAATGTAATCAATCCACACGCATGAGAAAAATATTGAACACTTTTAGGGGCCGTTTGGTTCGGGTAATCTGAGATTACCTAGGTAATCTGAGTCTGGTAATGTTATATTACCTTGTTTGTTTCAAGTTATGAGATTACCTGGTAATGTTATATTACCTCAAAGCTGATGTGGCGGTAATGTTTCAAGGTAATGTGATTACTCCCGTTTTTTTAGGTAATCTAAGATTACCTTGGATTATTCCAACTTTGTCCCTGTTAACTAATTATTATATATAATAATAGTAATAATAATAATAATAATAATAATAATAATAATAATAATAATACTAACATAATAACATATATAAAATAAATATATGTTTATATAATCAAATATACATGTGTGTATATTTATATATTTATTTTTTTTAATATTAAGCATCAATACATTCATACATATAAATAAATAAAAATACACACAATAAAGGCACACAAATAAATAAATAAATAAATAAATAAATATATATATATATATATATATATATATATATATATATATATGTATATATATATATATATGTATATATATATATATATATATATATATATATATATATATATATATATATATATATATATATATATATATATATATATATATATATATATATATATATGTATATATATATATATATATAAGGACATTATAGTAAATTGTCTCATTTAACCTAAAATATAACCCTTAACCAAACAAAGTAATATTATATTCCACAATCTAAACCAAACACATCAGGTAATCTTACATTCCCAAAATCTCACATTACCTTCCTGGAGGTAATCCTATTACCTAGGGTAATCCAAGATTCCGTGAACCAAACGCCCCCTTAGGGAGAAGTAAAAAATTTTCTAGTGTCCAAATTTGATTTTATTTCTTTCCCAATGTAATTTCCTATTCGGTATTTGACTATACTGTCTGATCGAAATTTATGAGATTTTGAAAGCTGGAAATTTTTGAATTTTCTAAATAAACCCATTTAATTTGTTTGGCTTACTCTATAAGCAATCATTATACTATCTATTATTATGATTGTAGATCATGGTCCATATTGTAAGGTGAACCGTCATTGATTTATAAGTTCATTTTTAATACATTCAAAACTCATTTGTAGATTTAGTGTATTACATATTTATTTTTTGAAATTACCTCGCTTAAGTAATAACCTACAAATCATACATAAGAGATAAACGGCACTAAAAGCTCGTAACGTTTATATCCGATACAAAAATTAGTCTCAACTCACTTGACCATCTTTTTAAGAAAAATGAACTTTAACAAATAAAAGTAAATACATCGTAGTTATTATATTAATGGTCCAGACTATGATCCACAATATAATTTACTTCTAGGATGCATGTGAGCACCATTGTTAAAGTCAAAGATAAACTGATAATGAAATATATGCGTAGATCTAGTGAGCTTTGACTTTATATATAATGCCCATATATTTTGATGTTTTCCCGGCGGCCGATGATATATATGACTTAAACAGCTTGGCCTCCAGGATTACTTTTATTCAGCTTCAAGTATTGGCATTTCCAAGACTAAATTAAAATTTAATTTTAGTATAATTTTGTGTTACTTTTCATTACCTTTGACTGACCAAAAATATGCGGAAATGAATATGCCATCTGTTTATATTTGAATTGTGAGGTATGAATTGAAAAACGATAAATTTCAACTTTTGAAAGTGAATATAATATGGCGGCATCCATTGGATCATCATCGCATGTAACGAGGAGCAATTAATATGCCTTTATTTGTGCAACAAGAACATGACACAAATGGAATGGATAAGCTAAGATAATACATGAGATGTATGTGATCTTACATCTTTAATTTCATATATATTATAAGTTAATTAACGGTAAGGTTTGAGGTTCAAACTTTGTAATAAATGTATCATATTTAATTGTCTTGAGTTAGATTTTTACGAGTAAGATTCAAATTTTGTGAGGTAATCCAAGTCGAATTCGTATTAGTCTTATAGCAGTAAGTGAATGTGTTACGTAAATTTTTTTTTAAAAAAATTCTACCTTGTTAAACATTGTAAAAGTCATTTTTTTTAATTTCATTGTTGGAAAATAATTCTTTTTTTTTTTACCACAAAAAAAAAAAAAAAAGTGATCAGAAATTTAAGAGTTAAAAAAAAAAAAAATTCAACCACCATTAATGAAGGTGGTCGGAAAATATTCAGACCCAATTATTTGACCATGTTAAAAATCATGTTGGTAACTTATGACTTCAATTTAATTATATCAATCAATGACTTTAAATGAGTTGCTACTTTTAGTGGCTTAATCTCAATGGGCTCCCTAGCACCGTGTTAGATAAGCCAAACAATTTCTACAAGTAGGGTATTAATTTGATTAGGATAGATATTATTAGTTTGGATTCAATGCTAATTAACACATTTAATTTGAATAATTAATGCCAAGATGATCTTTATATACGAAAAGTGTGGTTAGAATAGAACTAGTACAATAATGCAACAACACAAATGGTAAAAAGAGTTCTATTACATGCATGTAGATACTATTTTTACTCTCTCACTTTTACTCCATGTTGTCTTAATGAAAATGTCAATAATTTGCCGAGAATCATCATGTGGATCATATGAAAAAATGTTAATTTTTGATCCATATCTATTCTTGATGACTTTCCTCTTTTGGTTCAATGAATATAAGATAGAGATGCACATGCATGGTGGGTGTAACTAAGTTTTGAATAAAAGAAATTTACAAGATATGCTTAGATATATGGAAAATATTACTATCTATACAAACATGCAATAAAAATAATACAAGAATACGTCATACCATGAACACCCGAATTGAAAACAAACCGCACAATACATCATGTGAGACGACACGACTTTTCAATTCTGACCATAGCTATCGTCTTTCAAGACCAGGCCAGGCTAGTGAAGCGAATGCTTTGTCAAGATATCAGCAACGTACTCTAACTTACTAGCTCTTCTTTATATCTATAGTCAAATTGAACATTTATATGATACATACTACTAAAATTTTATTTCCCTTTTAATGGATAATTTTGACTATTAGACTTGTTGCAGTACTACAAGGAATCATTATATTGCTCCCAAAAAAGTTGGTTGATTTGTTTACATGTCCAATGCCTCATCACACGTTGCAAGTAATATTTTAAGGCCAAAAATGATGGAAGGGAAATCAACACTGCCAACTATACATACACAGAGTCAAGCTTAGCCTCGCCGGTAATATTTTACTTGTTTTGATCTACATTTGGTGGCAGCAGAAATGACACCAACATGCATGCAATACAACCATCTTTCTCAAGTGTGAAATTGAATGTGGAATTGGATAAGCACTTTGAAAATTATAAAACGTAGTATGAACATAGAAAAGTATAGGTTATTTAATGTTTTTGACTAATATTTATATTGAGATTTGGCATAAAGGGTAGCTATATATTATGTTTGTTAAAGTGCCACATATATCAGTCTTGGAGTATGATTATCGTATCTGAAAGTTACGAGTTTGATTTTTTTTATTTTTGTCATCTAATACTCTCTTAGTCGAGTCTGTCACACACGATTTTCTTAGTGCAGTTGCCTCTCATGTATGATTTGCGTATAAGTTTACAAAATACACAAATTTTAGTGTAGTTATCAGTAATGTGCATGTAGTATTAGACTTTTTGTGTGTGTGTTAAACTTGTAATCCTGTAGCATTAGACTTTTTGACTCTTATACAATTGCCATACAATCCACATATATACAATTGAAGTTTTCAAACTTGGCTTCTTAATTAGCCGACAGACTCAATTTCTGTAAAAACAGTAAGCTCAAATTTAGTCCAAACCAAAATGCATAATTCAATAGTTTGTGTTGGACACGACAGCTGATTAACTTTCTAAGAATTTACATTGTTAAGGAGACGTACGAACCGATCATTTTTAAAAATAATAATAAGAATAATAATAAAATAGTAAATTGATAAGTATATAACTTTCAAGAATTTACATTGTTAATTTGACTTTTTAAATTATAAAACCTAAATTTTCGTAGGCTCACAAATTTCATTTTCAACAATGGCGGATGGATGGCATATATATGAGTTTGGTGATGAGATGACAAGTCAAACGGTAGAATCACAAAATCACTCAGGGAAGAGAAGTGAGCACGACCAATAATAAGTAAGATAGAAACTTATAAATTATAATTACCCTATAACTTAAGAATGAAAAGTGATATTTTTTCAATATTTTATTATTGTTAATTGTGTACATTCTATATTGGAACCATCTCATTTTCATGTTTCAAGAATAGTACTATCTGAGGAAATTGCCACAAGTACACATTCTGTCACTCTGCAATGAACTAGCAAAATCTGGGTATGGAGATTCACATTATGAAAGTACTGAATACAGTATAACTCACCAATAATCTCCACAAGAACAAGCACCGGATCTGAAATGGTGAAACCGATTTGCATCGCGTACAACAATCGTCCTGCTCGTAACCAGAGACACGAATTTAATAAACGTGTGACAGTCGCCGCAGACTCTGAGGTTCTTGATGACACTAATTGAGGTTCCCTCTGGTGTGGTGATGAGGCCAAATGCAATTGCAAGCTTCTCGCTGTGAGCGTATAGGCTTTCCAGCTTGAGTTCCTCGTCAACGTCGTGCAACACGAAATCTGTATCAGGAACGTATCCAGCGAGCTCTACTTCCCCGCGCAGATGACTCAGCTTCTGATAAATCGCCTTTGAGGAAGGGTGGGTGTGGTCTGCAACGCTGAAGCGATGGATGCTGTTGTCCACTTCGATCCATGTCCAGCCGGGCGTTTTCTTCAAGCTCTGATGGGTCATTAGCTCCCTGATCTTGGCGACGTCTTGCCACCTTCCAGCTTTGGCGTAAATGTTGGCGAGCAGTATATAGTGCCCGGGGTTCTGAGGCTGCAATTCGAGGAGTGAATCTGCTGCCATTTCTGCAAGTTCTACTCTGCCATGAATCCTGCAGGCTCCAAGCAGTGCTCCCCAGAGACCTTCATCCTTTTCGACAGTCATGTTCTGAATCAAACTCTGTGCTTCTTCAAATCTTCCTGCTCGGCCTAAGACATCGACCATACAAGTATAATGCTTCACATCTGGGGTTACGCCATACTCTCCCTGCATCGAGCGGAAGAGCTTTTGTGCATCCTCAACCAGCCTGGAGTGACTGCAAGCATACAAGAGCGACACGAATGTGATCCTGTTAGGTTGTATCCCGTTCTGTAACATTAGAGCGAACAAGTCGAGAGCTTTCTTGCCCTGTCCATTATAACCATAAGCCCCAATCATTGCACTCCAAGTTATAACATTCTTTTGTCTCATACAATCAAATATCTCCCTTGCAGAATCAACGTTTCCACACTTAGCGTACATATCAATCATGGCAGTTCCCAGTATCACATTCAGTGTGAAATTGTTTCTCAGAATATATTCATGGATAAGCCTTGCTTTCTGCATTGCCCCTAATTTTGCACAAGCGTTTACAACGTTTACCATGGCAACTTTATCAGGAAAAACCCCTTCCTCTCTCATCTGATCAAAGAGAACCAGAGCCTCGTATGGATCCCCACAGTCAGTAAACGCTCCAATCATGACCGTCCAAGTCACAACATCCCTGTTGGGCATTCTATGAAAGACTTGCTTGGCATCACCAATAACCTTACATCTTGCATACATATCCGCAAGAGCTGCAGCCACAAAAGGATCTGATTGCAGCCCGTATTTACAAACCACATTATGAATCAATCTACCCATTTGAAGGTTCATTCTATCCCTACAAGCCCTTATGACAAAAGGCAAAGTATAATTATCAGGCTGGTCCCCGGATCTCAGATAGTCCCTAAAAGTCCCAAAACAACCGATAAAGTCATCAGCTTTAGCAAACCCGCCAACCATAACACTCCAAGAAACGGGATCTCTTTCACTCAATCCACCAAACAAAGCATAAGCATCAGAAATAACCTTATGCATTGTGTATGCATAAAGAAGCTTGTTAGCAACAACAAGGTTTTCAAGAAGACCATTGACTGCTATTTGGGCATGAACCCGTTTTATTTCAGAAACACTTTTACAGTTCACAAGTGCAGAAAGGTAAAACCTTGGATCCACGAAGTGCGGGAATTGTGGGGTTGATGTTTGTGGGAGATGGGCTATCTGCTCATACACTTGGTGCTTTGTTGTAGTCTCATCAGCAATAGATGTAAAAGGGGATGCTGAGAACAAACCATGTTGTGCATCAATGGAGTGAAGAAGCCTTCGGGGTTTGGATTTGAACATGGAAATTGTGCTCTCAGTCCTGAGATGGAATAAAAAATCAGGATGCGTCACTGCTCTTGTTATGCGCAGGAAAGTGCAGAAATTGAAACTTGAAACAACCTGACTAACGTATTATTCTGATTAAAATACTACGAAATTACAAAAATCTGGTCAACACCTCTTTGTACAAAAGGAAAGATTGAGGAAGAAATCATGAATCAAGAACATAGAAATAGCATGAGGTTGCATAGTGAATCAAGAACATAGAAGGAATATGGTTTTAAGTTCAGACTAGGAACTCTGACAACTTTTGCAATATGCTTTCCCTTAACTGCTCAGTTCTAGTACATCTCCAGTGTCTCTCAGAATGCAAGTCAAATCCCTAACCACTTCGTATATGAAATCTGTTTGTGTATGCGTATTATGGCCCATAGAGAAGAAGTGGGCTTGTCTTTGAACCTCAATCATGCTATATCCAGGCTCCTTTTTAACCCCCGATTCCTTCATCACTCTCCTGATCTCTGCAACATTGTTCCACATACCAAAAGAAGCATAAGCATTAGACAAGACAACATATTTACCAGCATTTTCTGGTTCCAGCTCAAAATAATTTCTTGCAGCGATTTTCACCATGTCCATATTTCCATGAACCTTGCAAGCCCCAAGCAAAGCACCCCATAAAACAGAATGCTCCTTACAGGGAGAGTTTTTAACAAATTCATAAGCCTCTTCTAATCTTCCTGCACGTCCTAAAAGATCAACAATAGCTGCATAGTGTTTTCCGCTTGGTTGAAGCCCATAATCTCTTGACATTGAAGAAAAATACTCTTTACCTTTATCCACAAAGCCTCCATGGCTACATGCAGAAAGAACTGCAAGAAATGTAACAGTGTTGGGTCTAAAACCTTCACTAATCATTCTATTGAAAAATTCCAAGACCTCCACTACTCTACCATGCTGCCCAAGACCAGAAATCAAAGCAGTCCATGTTATAACATTCCTTTCCAAGGACTTCTCAAACACAAGATACCCATCATAGGGACTACTGCATTTGAAATACATGTCCATAAGGGCACTATTAACTACAATATTTCTGCTAATTTGGCATTTTATCATCATAGCATGTGCCTGCCTGCCCTGTTCCAAAATAGCTAAAGAGGCACAGGCCCTAAAGACTGATGAAAAAGTGTATTGGTCTGGATTCAAGCCACTTTGTTTTAAGTTGTAAAAAAGACTTAAGCCCACTTCTTCCATCCCCTTCTGCACATATCCCGCAACCATTGCATTCCACGAGACTATGCATTTGTATTTTAATCTATCAAAAATAATATGTGCAGAATCCAAATCGCCTGATTTTGCATATAGGATTAACAGCTTAATTGTCAGATACTCATTTGGAAAAAAACCAACAACAATCATTTGCCAATGAATTCTTCTCCCTTTCTTATATGCTTTCCTGAAAATACATTCCTGCAAGAGGAGGGAATAAGTTTCAGATTCCACTTGCACCCCAGTGCGGCACAATATCCCAACTGCTTCCATCACTCTTCCAGAGAAACAGAGATCTTTTATTGTGTCGTCCAAACAGAACAAATTCTTTAGGGCATTGGCCTGAAAACTATGAATATAATCAACAATCACTTTATGTAGTTGTCTAATTGAACAAACAAAACTATCCAATTGTACGTTTATTTTTCTACTATTCCAAGGGTATCTACATTAGTCAATCCAGAGCAATCAAAAAGAACAGAAAAGAATTTGTAAAAAACAGCATTGACACTTTGTGGTTTTGGTTAGTGAAATGAAACCGTAAAAACTCTCCATTTTTGTCTAGTCTCAAACTTTAATTACAGTACTCACAAGATTCTGCTTAATTTGATTTTTTTCGGCCATATAATGCATTGGCTCATGTTTTTATCCCTATGTCATTACCTTAGCACCTCTACTTGAAAACCATAAATAAATTAAAAGTATAACAAAATTAAGAACCTCGAATCTTTTTTATAGAAAATATTAATAATTATATAAAATTAATCTCATATAAAATTCAAGCCCAGCATTCAACATGAGTGTCTTCCTAGAGCATTATTACTAGATTTTTTTTTCTCCACGAATTAGCCACTTGGCCTAATTCCAATCAAATATAAAACTCCAACTAAGCAATGGACATATATAAAACTCCAATCTAGAATTAACCACAGAGATAAGTACATTAAGTCACAGAAACATAGACAAAGAATTAAAAAATGAAGCATTAAGGTCGGAGCTTTCCTAACCTGCTTTTGCTTCTATCAGACTGTATCCTCTTAAGAACAGTGGTGGCTTTTCCAGCAAACATAGTTCCCAAAATTGTAGGAAACTCTCCAGAAACCATCTGCACTGACTGGGCTCTCAGGCTCCGAACTCGATTGCAATTCAACACTGCTAAATACCCATATGAAGAAATAGCGATCCATGGTTTTACAGTTTGAACACGGTTAGGGCTCGGAAGAGGTCTGAAAATGGGTTCCTGAAATTTGAACTTGGGGGCTGTTGCATTCAGAAGCATTTTCATTCTTGAACTTGTTAGCATTTGTATGAAACTCTGTGAGGATGATTAAAAATTTAGTTCTTTTGGTGTTAGATTGATTGCAGAAATGGGAAGAGGAGAGGGGTTTAAGCTTTTAGAGGGAAACATTAGGACGAGGAGTAGAGCTATAGAATGGCAGTGAGCATGAATGCAACAAGAGACTAAAGTTATTTACAATCTTATTGGTGGTTTTAACACTGGCAAAAATATTTAATAACAGATGCTTATTACTTTCACCAGCAAGTTAAGCAAATTTTCTAACCTAGAATCCAGGATACTTAACAATTACACAGTGTTTATCAATCCATTACAAGAATTTCTGTTACCTTTACTTTTGTTTTTCCAAAGAAAAATATCCTAAAACTGAGTCTCATTGTCCTAAGACCAATCTGCTACGGAACTCGGAAACACCAGTAGCGCCGCCGCCTGAGAAATAACCTGACCAGAATTCAGAAATGCGGTCGCTCGCCAGTGCCCAGTCTGAGTCCGTTTCCTGGCTGCGCCGCTGCCCTCTACGCGCTAGCTCTGCAGTCTGCGCTTCTGGCCCCTGCCATTCCGTCGCTCACGACTCAATGGCTTACCCGCCTCAGTGCCTCACCAGACGCTATCGCCGGTCGGCACTCAGCAGTCGTCGCCGGCCTCCGGCTCCGCAAACGAAGAAACAGACAATCGGACACGAGAGTCGAGAGTCGAGACAGATGATGAGATGAAGATTGAAGAGTTAAGTCTGATCCTAATTCCTATGACGAGAAAAAAAAACCTAAAATTAGGCCCAATATAGTTACACATATAAACACTAAATATTGGGCTTGGCCCAAAATTATCACGATGAATATAAATATAAAAATATTTGTTATAACGATAAATCTTTACCAAATTGGAAATTAACATCATTTAATTTTCACATTTATGCACATGCCTATCATAATGACAATGTGCACCCAAAAAATAAACTTTACAATTTTACATTAAAATGAGCAAACGTATTCCTAAACACATGCATGAGATTAGAACATTGAAAAATGCACGTAATTGATACTATTCTAATTATGATTCATGATTTGTTGAATTAGATCTAATCGAATCAATTTATCAGTACAAGAAGATAACAAAATTAAATAATTGAATATAGCTAATTAAGACTAATTATTTCATATCTCGAGAGTCAATACAAATTCACGTGGTTAAATATCTTATTTTTGGTACGTCAAAGAACATACTAAATGACATAACAAGAAATACTATTGTCACTAGTTATACGACAAAACTCTCCATGCATCGCTCTTGGGAGGGCATCCCACTTCAAGCGATTCAATCGGGTAGCCTAGCTTATTTAATTACCATGTGACTTCAAGGGTAGCAAATTAAAAATGTTTTTTCATGAGTTTCAAGACAGCAAGCTGGAAGAGACTCACACAATTTCAATCACATCCATGAATAGTAAATTGCGTTAAATTGTTAAAAACTAGCTAAACACTAATTCATATTATTAAATTAACACGTCGTCATATGGCGAGTATACATTTTCCCAACCCATATTGAAGTGAACCAACCATTATATCATGCACTAGCTAGAACCCTGATACATATTCACTTTTAGTATATTGTACGATTATTTTTAGACTATTACACATTTATAATATACCAAAAAATATCTGAAGTGGATGGGACAAGGAGCACAAAATGGGGCATGAGATTTGGCAACAGGAAGAATAAGGTAGGCAACTATGTTTACAGTTCAATTATGTACCTAGTACATACAGTTTGGCTATTGCCATTTGTCAACACACAAAGCCAGCCAGCCCCATAGCTAATTAATTAACTATTGCTTTCTATCAAATCAACATTTATTTCTTCACATAAATAGGGAAGCAAACCATCAATGGTCACATGAACTTTGATATGGTAATGTGAAATGCACATATATGTACACAACTAATGTATATCATATCAGTAATTGAACTTTGATATGGCAATGTGAACTGCACATGTATGTACACAACTAATGTATATCAGTAATAAATTCACTCACAATGCCACCACTTGAATTGATTTTTGGGTGGAAGATTGAACTAAAGATGCAAGATCAAATCATGACAACTTTAATGTGAGATTTTACCCTATTGTAGCGATATTATATTTCTTTATGGGCATCAGACATAAAATGTTTGGTTAATCAACTACAAATGTTAAAATTTAAAAAGCTATTCAAAACAACCTTTTAATTAGCTTTTTGAGAAAATAAATTATACCAAACAGCTATCAGCTAACAACTAATTTACCAAACACATTTCTACCATCAGCTAATATTATCAACTAGTCATACCCTCTAACACAATCAGCTAACAACCATTTACCAAACATGACCATAATGTTTTATATGATTGCCAACTCACAAGAGAAACATTAATATATTCGGCACAATCACTCAAATTATTTTTTTCGGGTGATGAAAGAAATACACAGTTATTATCTAATGGCAGGACAACATGTATGTGCCAACTAAAAAATTATTATCAAAATTAAATCGTAATTTTATAGTATGAGAATCATGTTCAATTCACTTCCCACTCCTTTTAAGGTAACTAATAATTGAATTGCTCCGGCTAGTATCACCTACTTCTCTTCACATTTTATCCAACTTCTTAATAAGGGAGTTAATTAGGCGCAACGTAGTCATTAATTTATTTCTACATTAGGAAATACATAGTCGTTGGAGCCTATTTGATGTGAACCAATGTAGTTTCACTTGGTGTCAGATGAATCATCATTGTACTATTTCAGTGGTAGTTATCGTATTTAACCATTTCTCAAACAAATTTGTACCACGATATTAATGCAGGTGTAACCGTGCAACTACCGTAATTAATCACATTATTAAATTGTAAACGCCTGTAAAAAGTGAGACAACTGCGGGTGGAACCAAAAAATTTATGTCAAGGGTGTCATAATTATATAAAAGTTTACAATGTTAATCAATATCAATACTGATTTGAGTACTATTGACTCTGTTACAATATAGTATATATTCATAACTACTTTCTCAGGTTTGAACCCCCCTCCCATGTGGGGTGTAACTAGACCACGAGGTCTTTGGTGCTTGTCACTCTTTTATCAAGTAAAAGTTGTCATTTACTCCGTATTTTGTTGGTAACAATTTTTTTTTTTTTACATAATTAAGTGATATTCATTTTAATAATTAACTTAATATTTCAAAATTTGAGGGACGTGATCAATGGAACTAATACTAAAATTAATTTTTTCAATTCCAAAACTAATTAATTGTGGATTTTTTTCTTCCTGATTCATATTACTTTATATCAAAATTCTAAATCAAACATATAACATCTCATTTGGTAAAGTCACTTCGTACCACTGGACCTCAAGTTTGCGAGATTTGAACTCCCATATCTTTCCACTTGGTACGACTACTCTAACTAATTTATGAGAGGATGGTCATAAATGTGTAGTAATGTTAACATCGGTCCACCTTGCAGAATATTTTATAAATAGCAAACCAATAAGGCTGCCATTCATACTTCACTACCTATTCTCCATCTTCCCCGTCGATATTCCGAATCCTTATTAACTCCGAGAAACAATAATACTGTGTAACAAGAAAACAATAATGTCTGTTAGAAAAGGCGGCGATGAGAATAATAAGGAGAGGATTGTCGGAGGCACCGAACACGCTTGGTGCAAAGCCGTCTCCGGCGGCACAGGAATCACAGTGCTAGCGTTTCTCGTGTCGCCGGAAGCGGCGGACACTTGTGTTCTCCGAAATGCCCTCCACAACATCCTAAATTCCCATCCTACCCTCCGCTCGAAGCTTCTCTACAACGCATCAACCAAGGCCTTCTCCTTCGCCATATCCGCCACCCCGGACGTCCAAATCACGCGCTTCGACGCGCCGGCGACTCTGCAGCTACTCCGGTCCCGGAAAGATTCCTCATCCGACGTCGTTTCTCTCTCTCCCTTCCAGATCATCCTCGAGCACGAGCTGAGCAACAACGCCGCGTGGCGAAACCCTAACTCCTTCCCGCCTTCCGGCGCCGACGTGCTCTTCGCGAGCGTTTACACCTTGCCGGAGGACGGGAAACGCGTGATGGCGCTGCGGTTCCACACGGCAGTGTGCGACCGGACCACGGCGGTGGCGCTGCTGGGGGAGTTGATGGAGTTTATGGGGGAGGGGACACTGAAGGGAATAAAGAACGAAGGGGAGGGTAGTTTCGGAATAGAAAATGTTGTCCCCAGTGAGAAGTCAAAGAAGAGGCTTTGGGCTCATGGCTTAGACATGCTGGGGTATTCGGTCAACTCTTTCCGTTTGACTAATTTGAAGTTCAATGACGTAAAAGGGCCTAGGCATTCTCTTGTGGTTAGGCTGCAGTTGAACCTCCATCACACTTCAAGAATCCTTGCAGTAACTATAATTCTTCCCCTCTTTAATTCTTTTTTAAAAATTTTTAGTGACTAGAAAACTCTGATCAATTACTATTCAAGATCGTGCATTAGGTAAACTCCGAAGAGGTAAACATCATAAGTTGTCTAAACATTAGAGCTGAGTGCCAAACTTGTAATCTTATGTTTACCAAATCAACACCCTTATCAACTTAGTTGAGATTGTCCGAACATAAACTCTGTCTTTAATTCTTTCATCTATATATTGGTCCATCCTCTCTAATCATAAGTCACCATCCCAACACAATTTTCACATGCATGACACACAATGTTAATATTATGTATAAAATACTAAAGATTCTAGAGATCGAGACGTGTGGGCCGGGAGAATCTCCACCCGAATGACAGATTAGTTTTATCATGTGAAATGCGAATACAAGCTTAACTATATGCAAATTGATACATTCTTTGTTGGTTAGGGTTGCAAATCTGCTGGGATCAAGTTATGTGGAGTTTTAACAGCAGCAGGATTGATAGCAGCACATTCTTCAAGATCCCAGTGGGATCATCATCAGCAACAGCAGAAGAAGAAATATGGAGTTGTGACACTCACTGACTGCCGTTCAATTCTTGATCCCCCTCTTTCTTCTCACCACTATGGTTAGTTGGTCCACTTTCATATATTAACTTTTTAGTTACAATGAAAACCCAGCAATCCGCTGTTCGAAAATATGCACTGTACTAAGTAATCTATCTAGTCTTATTATTTTAACAGACAAAGAATTACAATAAGATAAATCAGTCTAGACTGCCCATTGCTCAAATTTATAACGCCCATTGCTGATCTGATTGTCAAATTTATAACGTGTGGCTGCTGACTAATTTGACTGAGATTGTCGTCATGCAGGATTCTATCACTCTGCAATTCTCAACACGCACACCATGAAGGGAGGAGAAAGCCTGTGGGATTTGGCAAAGAGAAGCTACAATGCCTTCGAGAATTCCAAGAAATCCAACAAACATTTCTCGGACATGGCGGACCTCAACTTCCTAATGTGCAAGGCCATCGACAACCCTAATCTGACGGCGTCGTCGTCGTTGAGAACCTCCTTTATAACGGTGTTCGAGGAGCCGGTGGTTTACAACATCAGCGCCGACATCCAACGGGACCTGGGCGTGGAAGACTACGTGGGGTGTTCCTCGGTTCACGGCGTGGGACCGTCGATCGCCGTGTTTGACGCCGTGATTGACGGAAAACTTGACTGTGCATGTGTTTATCCGTCACCTTTGCATTCCAGGGAACAAATGCACGAGCTGGTTGATGAGATGAAGAGGGTTCTTATTGATGCCACCAAATGCATTGATGAATAGGGAGAATCTACGGTCAAAAAAAAATTCAGAATGTTTTAAGTTAATGAGATTTCTTAAGTAAAAGTCATTAGTTGAACTAAGCAATATGGTAAGTTAGAGTAATTAATGATGACCTACTATACCGGTCTAGATAATGCATGGTATATCTACTCTCTTGACCTTTTGATGCTTGAGTTTCTAAGCTCACCCTAGCAAAGATTAGTAGTCATTTTGTTGGTGAACTTTTTTTATCATGATAATGATTAATTAAATTGATGAGCGCACACAGCTAAACATCGAGAAATTTCGTTCTAACCACTTGAAAGTGGTCGAAAATGACTTAAATCCGGTCAAAAATCATATTTTCGACCACTTTGAGTATCCGGACAAATCTCCGACCACATTTTTTACAGCAAGTAAAAGTTTTTTAGACAATAAATCTCATAATTAAACTAACCCTCATAGTCAATTATATTGGATTGCCATGCTAGGCTATAATAACGAGGTTTGACCTAATAAACCAGGGTAAAAAATCGAAACAAATGAACATACACCATCGATATAGTGTCCATGGCATAATACCCGATATATACCACCATCAATTTTGATATATATAACAAATGAAAATACACGTAAGTGTGTTTATAACTACAAATTTACACAATTTTTTGATTCTATTTTATTACTTAATTACATACACATCCAATATACCTAAAATTAAAAAAAGAAAAAAATTAAAGTTTAGGATATTTATAATTTTTGTTTATATATTTATGCAAGTAAATCGTGTGCAACAAGGTTAAATAATAAAAACACACACGTACATATAATAAAATGAATGAGCAAGAAATAAAATACGTAGTAATAACTAAATAGTCCAACCTCTTGAAAGCTAGTTAAGTAGTGTACAATATTGTATATTAGCTTAAAGGACAAAGATGTACCAACAAGGCAACAATACCCTATATATTGAGCATAAAATATTTTTAAAAAATGAATATTGTTGGCACCATTATATATTAAAAAAATGAATAATGAAGTGGGTGTAACTCCTATGGTGAATTCTTAAGGATTTGGAGGCCTATTTGAGACGTGTAAATATTTATTAACACAACTAGGAGTCTCCCAGTACTCGATAAAATTAAACATTGTCAATCACTCTATAGATCCTCTAATGACATGAATCATGTACAAATGTAGATCCTTATAGTTCTCTCCTTGCAAAACATTACTGACCACAAACACAAAATTGATATCAAAGACTTATTGTCGCTATATAATATTGAAGGCTTATTGTTACTTTTGATCATATCCCACAACTTTATTTATATTTTATGAAACACGATTGTGAAAATTGTCTCTGTTAATTTTACAGTTAAAGCAATCGAAGTAGGCCAACACAAATACACAACCACTTGAATTGCAAACAAGAACACAAAAATGACAATAAAGCTAGAGAATATTTGAACCCCAAACCCTCATTTTTAGAATGTGTCAATAATTGGAGTAATAAATCCCTTTAGTTACACCGCATAAAACTAGGAGAGTAATCCCGTCACTAAAGCTTCCCATAATTAGAAAATGAACTAAGGGATTTATTACTCCAATTGAGTTTGAGATATTGACTAGTATCAAGAGCTGGTGGAGTCTTGACTCTTGAGGCAAAATGTTAGATAGTAAAGCAAGACAACATTGAACTTAACAACAATCTACTAACGTGTACTCAAACGAATTCTAGTCATCTAGTGGTCCTGATTTATAAGTATCTATAATTTCCTTCGACGGCAATCACTTCAATTATTTGTCTCTCTCGCCGGCCAAACTCTAAACTCTAAACCCTTAACTCGATCGGAAGTTTCATGGCGGCGGATCAGGCAACCACCGCCAACTCGCGGCTGAGCCGCCAGTTGGGCGGCACCGAGCAGACCTGGTGCAAGGCCGTGCCCGGCGGCACAGGGATAACTGTTTCCGCTCTGCTCTTCTCAAACCCGCCGGAATTTTCAGTTATTAGAGACGCCGTCGGAAAACTCCAAACCGCACATCCAATCCTCAGCTCCCAAATCCGCCACGATCCCGCCACGGGTTTCTTCTCCTACGTCACTCCCGCCACTCCCCACCTGAAAATCCAGTCGTTCGATTCTCCGTCGACGGCGGAGATTCTCCGGCAACTGCCCAACTCCGACTCCTCCGTCTCCGATTTCCACCTCATCGTCGAGCACGAACTGAACCGCAACGATTGGCGGAGCCCTAACCCGGAATCCCACGTCGACAGCGACATTTTCTTCGCCGGCGTTTACGCCTTGCCCGGCGATAAGTTGGCCGTGGCCCTCCGGCTTCACACGTCGGCGTGTGACTCTGCAACGGCGTGGACATTGTGTATGGAGTTGAGGGCTTTGCTCGGGGAAGAAGGGATTATACAGAGGGAATTGGAATGTGAAACTAAGATTGCTCCGGCAATGGAGGATTGCATTCCTGAAGAGAAGCTTCGTAAGCCATTCTGGGCACGTGGAATCGACATGTTTGGATATTCTATGAATTCTTTAAGGATGTCCAATCTCAACTTCGAGGATACTGAATCTCCCAGAGCATCAAATTTTGTCACACTTCAGATCAACAGAGAAGACACCAATCGGATTCTCAACGTAAGTGGGATGGGTGTTGAGCATATATAATATATAAACGTGCAATCCAACATGCTTCAATTTGGTATCAGAGCCAATCTCCTATAAAAAAAAAAAAAAAAAAAAAAAAAAAAGAGACTGTTGAGCATATATATATATATATTAAGCTATGGAAGGAACATATGCTTCAGGAACATATGTCCTAAATTCTTACCTGGCTCTTTAATTTGTTGATTTAATGATATGATGAAGAACATTGGTTTCTGCAGGGCTGCAAAGCAAGAGGAATAAAACTGTCTGGATTGTTGTCTGCTGCTGCCATGATGTCTGCATATTCTTCAAAGGGCCTTCTTGATTATCAGCAGGAAAAGTATGCAGTGGTGACTCTAATCAACTGCCGTTCCATTCTTGATCCAGTCCTCAGCAGCAACCGTGCCGGTTAGTTAACTTCTTCCTCACTTTTAGTTCAAACAGAACACGTATTTCGGTTCTCCAAACCCGTGTTGCATTTTGGGTAATGAGAAAAACTGCTCTCACTACCCAGAACTGGTAAAACCCAGCATTGTGACCCTAGTTGGCAAATGAGAGGTAAATTGGCCTGAGTTACCTGACCGGCTCAAACTAAGAATGCTAGTTTGATCCCGTGTTGCGTTTTAATGTTGTGTTGAATGATGTTTAGGGTTCTATCATTCTGGGATCTTGAACACACATGACATCAGAGGAGGAGAAGAGCTGTGGGAGCTGGCAGGGAGAGCCTACACAGCCTTTGCAGATGCTAAGAACAACAACAAACATTTCACAGACCTTGCTGATCTCAACTTCCTTATGAGCAAGGCTATAGAGAATCCTGGATTAACACCTTCATCTTCCCTGAGGACTTCTTTAATCTCTATCTTTGAGGAGACCCCGGTAGACGATCATGGTCCTCGTGGATATGGGGTGGAAGACTATGCTGTTTGCTCTTCAGCCCATGGCGTAGGCCCTAATATCGCGATATTCAACACAATTAGAGGTGGGGAATTAGACTGTATTTGCCTTTATCCATCACCATTGTACTCGAGGAAGTGTATGCTGGAGCTGATTGATGGCATGAAGAGGATTCTTGTGGAGGCAAAGTGAGTAGATAGATTAACAGCTCTTGTAATCAAGTTGAACTCAAAACTTTTATTCGAGTTTTGGACAACAGATAAATAAAACGGCCGAATTTTAGTTGCAATGTGAAAGCCTATTTGGCTCTCAAGAGTGCATATGCATTTTCGTTTTTCAGTATCACCAATAATCATTGCAGGAACATGCTCCATTTCTGAAGTGGTGAAACCGAGTTGCATCTCTCACGACGAACAAACGATCTCCCAAAACTTTAGTTACCTGCCTTAAAAAGAAATGGCAATCTGCACATATCCTCAGGTTCTTTATAACCAGGATGTCAGCTCCCATGTTAGTGTTCAAGAGGGCAAATGCAATTGCCAGCCTTTCGCTATGCAGCCTCGCGCTGCTTCTATGTTCTTGATTCGTGGTTTCTTCCTCAATCTTCTCTGGTCCTCCAAGCGCCTTTAATGACTCTTCTAGTCTCTCTAACATACCGTGTATCGCTTTCAGTTGAGGGTGGCTTCTATCTGCAGCAACAAAGAGGTGAATCTTCCCTTTGAGTTCAACATAGCTATAGCCCGGATCCTTTTTAAGCTTTCTATCTCTCATCATCACTCTCACTCTTTGTATGCCTTCTGAATTCTTTGCCTCGGTGTAGATGTTAGATAGCAGTATGTAATAGCCTGTATTCATGGGTTCAAGCTCAACAACCTTGTTAAACGCAAGCTCAGCTAGCTCGACATTTTTGTGGATCTTACACGCTCCCAATAGCGCACCCCATACAGCTCCATCGGGTTCGACTTTCATATCAGCAATAAGCTCAAATGCCTCCTGCAGGCGACCTGCCCGGCCTAAAAGATCAACAATGCAGGAATAATGCTCTGAACCTGGCTTCAATCCAAAATCTCTTTCCATCATAGCAAGATAAGTTAAGCCCTTATCAGTCAATCCTGCATGACTACAAGCAGACAAGACGCTAACGAAGACTGTTCCATCAGGTTTAACGCCACCGTTTATCATCTCATCAAAGAGTTCTGTGGCAGTCTCTCCTAGCCCATGCGTTCCATATCCACCAATTATGGCAGTCCACGACACCAGGTTTTTCTCCGGCATCTCATCAAATATAGCCCGAGCTCTCGCCAATTTGCCACATCTTGCATACATATTGATCAAAGCATTCTTCAAAAATGTGTTGAACCTTAACCCACAAGACTCGATTTTCTGTTCCACCTCAAAACCAGTTCTTTGAGCACCAAGATTAGCACAGGCTGACAAAACTGCAACAAAGGTCATTGCATCAGGACAGATTCCTGACAATTCCATCTTGCAGTAAAGCTCCAAGACTAGTGCAGCAAGCCCATTTTGGGCACATCCAGTGATCATTGCATTCCAAGTGATCAACCCTTTTTCAGGGATGTGATCAAACAACTTCCTCGCAAGTTCAATCGACCCACACTTCACATACATTGTCAATAAGCAGTTTAAAACAGCCAAATCAGTGTCCAAACCACATTTAATGTTCATACTATGCAATGACATACCAACACCCAAAAGCATGGGAGCAGTGCAGCCTGGAACCAGCCCCAACATGGTAACTGCACTGAAAGCCACTCCCATTGACCTCATTTCACGAAACAATAAACACCCTTTCCTGAAATCAGAGTTCTTAACATACCCAGCTATCAAAGCATTGTAACAAACTGTGAGCTTTCTTGACTGAGGACTTTGGTCGAACACTTTGTAAGCATTTTCCACTACCCCGCATTTGCAGTACATAGAAATCAACGCCGTCTGAACAAACGGCTCGGGCTCGCACCCGGACTTAACCACGTGGCAATGGAGTAATTCGCCGGCGACTGTAAGGGAAAGCGCGGCGGAAGACTTGAGCACAAACGGGAAAGTGAAGGCGTTTGGGGTGGCACCGGAGCGGAGCATTTGCCGGTAAACCCCCACGCCTTCTTCGAATTGGCCTTGCTTGGAAAGCTCCCGCAGCTGGGCGTTCCATCCGGCGGCGGCTCTGGTGATCTGGAAATTCGATAAAAATCTGGTCTTGCTGTGGAGTTGTCTGGTCATAGGTTCGTAGCATTATAAATCGAGAGTACAATAAGTGCCGGCTATTTATAGTTTGGCTTTCTATCTAACAACCATCACGGATAAATGGATAAAGCTGTGTATGTCTCATATGTACCATAATGCTTACAGTTGTTATATCATGGATTAAGGTATTGTGGATCTTGATATAAAAATTATTTACATTCAGTTAACAGTTTTTTTTGTACATATAAATAAATAACTTAATAATTACTGGTACTACTTTTCTCAACCACTAAGACTTGAACTCATGACTTTTCATTTGAGGGAAGTCACTACATGCCATCTAAGCACACTTGAACTCATGACTTTTCATTTGAGGGAAGCCACTACATGCCATCTAAGCACAAGGTGCTTAACGATATATAATAATATAATAATTACAAATAGAAAATGTGTTACACTTGAAAGTTATTTTTGGACAAGAACTTTATAATTTGCCTAATGTTTTAGTTAATCTCAAACAGTTTAACTTCCTCCGCCGGAAAATGGCCCTGCGCCTGGAGCTGCCGTACTCCTCCTATTCCCACTCTTTCCGCAACCATATAGCCACCACACTCCGCCCAATAATTATCCCAATTAAACTATCATTCACTCGTCCCCTCAGAATCAATTGCTCCTCCGCCGCCGCCGGCAGACTCTTGTCTCCCATTTCTTCTCTCTCTCACCTCAAACCCTACCTCCAGTCCGAGTGGCAGCCCATCCTCTCCGGATGGCTCTGCAGTTCCGTCTCCGTTTACTGTCTCTCCAAACTCGTCCCGGCAGTCGGCAAGTTCTCAGCTTTGATGAGCCCAGCAGACGCCGTGAAGCTGAAAGAACGAAGCCTCATCTTGGGGGCTCTGTTTTCGGTTAGACTAATCTCTAATTACCTCCAACAGGCGTTTCTTTGGACGGCCGCCCTGAGCTCCGCGTGTAAGATTCGAGTTTTCGTGTTCCGAAAGGTTTTGCAGAGGGAATTGGGATTCTTTGAGGGTGAGGGCGCGGTAGCATCAGGAGATGTTGCGTATCGGATCACTGCTGAGGCCTCTGATGTTGCAGACACTGTTTATTCCCTCTTGAATGTGAGTTCTGCTCCCTGCTTATCTATGAACCTTTAGGACATTAAAAATGTAGTCTACCTTATAATGTAGATACTTTAAATATAATCTAACGATACTGAATAATAATATAGCTTAAGCAGCAGCAGTGTCAGTGTTGATCTCTAGCCATAGTTGACATTTTTTTTGTTGTGTAGCCTCTTGATCTCAGATGGTGTATAGGTGTCTACCGAGCACCATGAGTACCGTGAATATTCTGTACCCATCAACTCAGATTTATATTAGACACATATCTGGTTGACTAACAACCATCTAGCGAAAGTGAAAGCAGTGTTGATCTCCAGCTATAGTTGACATCTTGTTATTGTGTAGCCTCATCTCAGAAGGCGTATAGGTGTCTACCAAGCACCATGAGTACCTTAAGCTGTATGTGCTATATAATGAATATTCTGTACCCATCAATTCAGGTTTATATTAGGCACATATCTGATTGACTAACAACTTCTAGTTATTCCGTCTAACCAAACTACTTAGTAAGCCTAGTTAACTTGCACTAATTAATGCCCTAATATAACATATATAATATATATTATTAGGGAAAATGTTAGAGAGTTCTCTCAAGAATCATCTATTGTAGTAAGCATGCAATTTGAAGATGTGTTTATGCATTTTACTTTGACCTCTCTCTACTTGTGTTCTTTCCTTTTCTTGAAATTCTACTCTACTATTTGCAGACAATTGTACCCTGCACCTTACAGTTAATAGCAATGGCAACTCAGATGTTGGTCATCAGCCCTGGTCTGTCATTAATCTCAGCATTGGTGAGAAAGACATAATTATATTTTGCTTTTGTCTTCAAACTGTGACGGTCATCAAATAGATGAGATTGCTGGTATTTTGAAGGTTATTCCATTGATGGCTCTTGTCATTGGATACCTTGGTGAAAAGCTTCGTAATGTATCCAATCAAGCACATCTTACAATAGCTCAAATATCTGCTTACCTGAATGAGGTTTATTTCTTCTTCTTTTTCGTTATCTAGTAGATGTACTGGTGTTCTTATTATATATGCATAATTATTTGTACTTCTTGAATCTCCGGTTATGTTTAACATAGAAAAAACGGTTCTTTCTCTAGGTACTTCCATCAATTCTGTTTGTGAAAGCGAATAATGCAGAAAGCTACGAAATTTCCAGGTTTCAGTCTCTTGCTTTAGATGATCTATCAGCGAGTTTGGGGAAGAAAAGAATGAAGGCGTTTATTCCGCAGTTGGTGCAAGCAGTGTACTTTGGGATCTTATTCACATTTTGTGCTAGCTCGCTGATAATTTCAAGAGGATCTTTTGATTGTTCCGCCATGGTTTCTTTTGTAACATCGTTGGTTTTGTTAATTCAGCCGATTCAGGTAATGCTTTTCTCTTGACTAATTGTCGATTCAAAGTTTTGCTGATTATTCGTGTTGCTATTATGGTTCAATATTACTGCTCAAATCTTAAGTTATCTGAATTTAAAGAACCATGCAGGATGTCGGGAAAGCCTACAATGAATTAAAACAAGGAGAACCAGCTATCCAGCGTTTATTTAGTCTTACAAGGTTCGATTCCAAGGTAATCTTTGTCGTCTTTTATTGCAGACAGTGCGTCGTGGTTGCTAAAATATAACCGGACACTTTATGTGAACAAACCAGGCGAACGATAAACAAAATGCAGTGAACTTGGGCAGCGTTGCTGGAGAAGTAAGTTTTTCCGATGTCTCTTTTAGATATGGAGATAATAGACCTCTGATTTTGGAAGACTTGAATTTTCGAATTAAAGCTGGAGAGACGGTAGCTCTTGTTGGACCGTCAGGAGGAGGAAAGACAACTATCGTAAAACTCCTCCTTCGCCTCTATGATCCTCTTCAAGGTCAGTCTGGTGTCTGTTATTATAGATGTATTCAATTATTCAAACTGCAAATATCCTGAAAAGTTTTCCTCCTTTGTATCTAAAGCAAGTTTTGCTTCCTTTCGTCGTGACAGGTACCATAGAGATAGATGGCTACGATATTAGAAGTATACAGCTCGATAGTTTGAGGAGACATGTCGGTCTGGTCTCTCAAGATATCGTAAGTGACATGATATCTCTGCTAGAGTAAGATATCTAGAAATAGTAAGACCTTGTGGTCTAGTAGCACCCGGTTGCACTCCCATATGAAAGGGGGTGGGTTCGAGTTTTAGTGGGGGCGATATTGACTCTTTGTGCTTCAGTAGGTTGAGAAAGTAGTTATGAACAAATACTGTATTGTAACAGAGTTAGTAGTACTCAAAAAAGATATCCAGAAATAGATAGGATATTGAAATCATGCTGCTCTTATGACTAGGTGGTTGATGTGGTGTTCTTATGATTTCCAGACGCTCTTCTCGGGGACCATAGCCGAGAACATTGGATATAGGGATCGAATGGCTGGTATTGACATGGACCGAGTTGAACTTGCAGCTAGAACTGCAAATGCAGATGAGTTCATTGGAAGCCTGCCCGATGGGTACGAAACAGACGTTGGGCCTAGGGGCTCGGTGTTTAGTGGAGGCCAGAAGCAAAGGTATGCAAATGCGGATGCATTCGATGTTATAAACCCGTAATCTCGAGTGAGATAAGGCAATAAGAAACGTTTTCTGCATTTCCCCGTCTCAGAATCGCCATTGCCCGAGCACTTTACCAGGATCCGTCGATTCTGGTTCTCGATGAAGCCACTTCTGCATTAGACAGCAGGTCAGAGCTGCTGGTGAGACAAGCTCTACAGCGTCTGATGCAGAATCGCACTGTAAGCTCATTTTTTTTTTCTCAGAAAACTTCGTTCTTTCACCGTTTTTGCCCGCTTCATTCTCGTTAGATCTTCCCCCGCTCCATGCAGGTGCTGATCATTGCTCATCGCCTGGAGACGGTGCTAATGGCTCAACGAGTTTTCCTGTTAGACAACCGGAGGCTGCAGGAGATACCTCGCTCCTCGCTGTTAGATTCTCAACAACATGGTTTAATCTGCTGACTCTAATAATGATTGGATCTGATGTCTTGTTTCTTGTATCATCTGTAAGTATTATTTCCAGGAATTCCAGGGATGTTCATACTTCATAGCATAGAATTTGTGAAGAAAAACATACATATTATTAGTCCATTTTAGAAGCACAGCAGAAAATTTAGTATAGAGACAGAACTATGTATGGCTGGCACATTATTATGCCTCCCCTATTATTTTTTCTTTCGTTTTTTACCTGAACTATGTGACCCTAGCCGGCAAATGACAAGTAAATCAATCTAAGTTGTTTATAGCTGACCAGTTCGAACCAAGAAAGCGAACAAGCAACCCCCATAAGTATTATCCCCCACTATTGTTTATGAAGTTGTCGTTAAATCGTCCAATCCCATTTGAAAATAGGGTTTTATGAGCGTGTTTCTGTAACTTCCAAGTTCATTTTTTTCTTCTATTTTCGCCACATCTACTCAAGTTGGTCTAGCAATTGACTTGGTAATAATAAAGATTTCAAGTTTACTCTCTATAGGAGTTACTTATTGTCTTTTTCGGTTTGAATCAATCAGTTATAAATAGACTATATTGTTTTATCTTTTTTTTTGTTAGAGTTACGAATTCAATGGTTGAACGATTATGTTAATAACTCGGTTAACGATTAAAAGATAATATTTTATAATTTTGAAAGTAAGGTAATGGTGAAATTTTGGACTTAGTTCCCAAATCCAAGAATTGAATACAGTCCTTTTGAATATCCCAACACAGTTGGGATGAAAAAGTGAAACATAATGCTAGCACACTTGTAGCAGCAGTCCTGAAACCTCAAAATCCCCAAAAGATGAAAAGAACAACATTATTAAGTGTGAAAACACAACCAGAAAATGTCTTCTTTATTGTTGCAAATATGCAACTAAAGTTGATCCAAAAAAGGACCACAGATTTAACATAAAATTCTTCCTTCTCCTTAAGTTCAAGAAAAGGATAATATGCAAAGGTGCAAGAACAAAACAAACAATAATGTTTGCAAATTTACATAGTTAACTTAACAACAAATGGGACATTGAATCAAACCATTTTCATTGCACTCCCCACACTTGACAGTATTCTTCAAGTCTTCGCCCAACACCTTACAACTCCCGTTGCAGTTTGGGCACAACACGAACCGAACCCCGGCGCAGCCATCGCACCCGGCGCCCGCCTCGGGGATCCCGCTTAGCAAAATTCCCAATTTGCCCTCCTCCTCCAACTTCACCACCTCATCAGCCCCACCTATCATCCTACCCTTCACAAAAACTAAGGGCACTTTCACCACCATTGTCCCCATTAGCCCTCTCAATTCCTCCTTGAAACCCGAATGCATCGACACGTCACGCTCCAACGTCCGAACGTGATGCGATTCGAGGATGGATCGGGCGGTGTTGCAATCCTCGAATGTCTTCCTTATACCCCTCAACGTCGTTGTGTAAATCACGACGGAATTTTCTCCCGCCGGCGGGCATTTCTTGTCGAATTTTTCTAGGATTTTGTCTATAGCTTCCTGGGATTTTCTTGATTTTCGCGAAATTGGAGTCGATGAGATCATCTTCTTGATCTGTTCTTCCTCTTCAGACGACAATTTCTCGCCCAGGTCTGGGTTGAACAGAGGGTTTAAACTCCTCCGGGAACAAACCGCCATTGAATCAGCTCTCATAGTGTCACATTTCAGTTCATTTGGCGATTTTGGGCTCCCCTGAATAAAGCTGTGTTTATTAATGACAAACCAACAGACTATAAATAATGTACGAAGTTACAACTATGACTATTCTACAGGAACACATTTAGAACATATAAATAAATAAATAAACATAGATAATCTCACACCTTCTTTAAGCTCCTCAACCTTGGTGATACTCTCCATGGACTCTCCTGCAAATTGTGAGCTTTGGGAATGGTTTTCGGGCTGAATTCGGCTCTTCCGGGCTTGTTCTCTTTCCCCGCAGATCTCCTCAGCTTCCCCGGAGACGCTAATTGGTTCAGAAACTTCAAAGGGCTTCTTCTGTGATCCATAAAGCTTCGAGCTTTCGGGCTTTTCTTGACGGGCATCTCTGTTTCGTCAAGGCCCTCCATTAGCTCCCACGCGTTGATCACCTCCGCCGGATTTTCACGCGCCGGCGACGGTTTCTTGACTTCAACCACGCATTCCTTGATGCATTGCGGCGGCGTTTGCGGCGGCTGGGAATCTTTGTCGAGCTTCAGGACGCCGTAGGTGCTGGAGGTGAGGGAGACGACGTGGGTGGTGGCGCAACCGACGTCGCCGGCGAACGGAAAGTCGTGATCTTTGGGGAATAGTTTGGACGAAACGCAGCCCATCGGAGTGGGGGAAAAGGGGAATGTGGTTAGTGGAGTTTCATGCTGGTTTTATTTGTACTTTTTTTATCCGGTCAGCATTTTGAAAAATGTTTTTAACGGTTATCGTGTCTGTAAACGGAAGCAACGGTCGAAAAATTCGAAATATGTTTTGTCTAATTTCGCGAGAAGCCCTCGTGTTTTTCTCTTATTGAAATCATCGCCAATTAATTTTGTTCAAATGTTCATTAAACAAATGTTCAACACATAGAGACAAATTGCTATACAAATTAGATGGTTAAAAATTCAAAGAGGCTTCATATATGTTTTTGGAGTCTTTCTTGTATGGAGTGAAACCTAGCATATTTTTTCAGCTGGTGTGACGTGATCACGACTCATATAGCCTAACTTTTTGTTTGATTTGCAATTCATGAGTACGTACCAATTAATATATGCGTGCGCGAAAGTGTGAAAAACTATATCATCTGTACATGTATATATCTGTGTTCAAAATATCTTTATGAGTCAAAACTTATGGAGAATTTATTACTCACTACTCATTATAGAAAATTGATGTGTTCAAAATAACATCTTTAGCACAACATCACTCGAACTTTTATATATCATTTTCAAATAGATCTTATAATCTCTTCGTTGTTTATAAATACTACAAGTTCAAATTATCTACCATATTCTTACCCAATTCAAATTAAAAAATTTTGTGGTCCAAAACCTTCATCAACTACTCTCTTGTCAATACTAAAATTAGTTATTGTAATTTGTAAAGCCACTGCAAGCTGATGAGTGTTTGTATCAGTCCTTTTTCATGCAGTCGAGCCACGGGAGTTGTTTTCTTCTTCTTGTCGATAAGTGAAAGTCAATTGTTTCCAAGAATGTCGGGACAACAACATTATGCTCAACGAATATAAACAATTAAACTCCACGCATTAAAAAGGTTGTTTAATTTGTTCCTTCTCATCAATCTCATTCTCCCCATTAACTTCTTGTTCTATTTTGTTTGTCTCTTTCCCTATGCTGAGAATGTCAAAGCCATTCACACATATATATATATATATATATATATATATATATATATATATATATGTTGGGTTCATTGGAATTGGCTGGTCCAATATAAACCCAAACAAGATAGAGATTAAGCTAGCCATGAAAAATGTGATGGGTCGATGAAAGGATACATTTTCTGAATGGTGATGCAATATTTTGGATAAAAAAGTTGATGTGGCACATAATTTGAATGTCTGTCCGATCAACTTTTGATGATAGGATAGTAGCCTATCATGCACGACGGAGAATTAAGGTTCAATTTTAAGGAGGGGGTTTGAGAAACAGTTAACATACATATACATGAAAAGCAACAAGTGTGCAAATTAATTACGTGATCTTGACAAGTGAAAAGTGAAATTCTACTTTATTTAAAGTATATATTATAGAGTTTAATCAAGAGTATTTTGGTAGATTTGCGATGAAGTGTTAAGAGTGTGTAAAAAAAAAAAAAGCTTTTATCACTTGTGAAACTCATATGTAGGACTCAAGAGTAGTGATGCACAGTCGAGTCTCTTTTTCCTTTTCCTCCTTGATGTAAAGCCTTTGTATGTATGTTTATTTTATAATGGAGGAGGTCGAAAGTGACATTCACGACACAACAATTCATACCTACATTTGCGAGTATATATGGTTGAGTAATGGTACATTATTCGTGGTGGATAATAATGAAATAATGTTCCAACGGTTACTTTGACCATAATAATAATTTTTAACGGTCAATTTAACAACCTACTACACTTATTAAGTTGAGAGACTTATCCAACAATAAATTCACGATTGTTTAAAAACTAGTATTCATGTGACCTAATCAACATCTCTCTAGCATTTGAATGACGCAATTAATTAATTTAATTAATTATGCAAATTTTCATGTTGTTTTATGCTTTTTGTCTTTAAAGATATTGGAAAAATGGAGCAATTTGTAACTTAGCCTGTTAGCCATGTGGAGGAGCCTAAAGGCTTGGGGTTGGTCGCAACTCGCATGAGGACGACAACGTTAGAGTTGGGCCACGCAATAGTTTCATGGTAAATAATGTTTTTTTAATTACCTGAAAATTATATTTAGCCGAATTATATATTTTTTAAATCTTATATTATTATTCAAAAATAAATAAATATTGCACTTACGACTTTTAAAACAAAAAAATCTATTTATTTATAACTTTTTCAAACTAATTCTTCTTGGCATAGAATATTCCCTATGCATATGACGAAAAACTGTTTTTAAGATTATTCAGAATTCACACATCTCCAGAACATCCTATGCTGGTTCTTTTGACTGGTAATACTAGCTACCTTAATTGTATTATGTTACTAATTGTGCCCGTACAGATGGGCCCAACAAATGACAAGGTAATATATAGTGTTCTAGAAGAAAATGATCTGATATGATGCTTCCAATATACCACTGCTTAAGATTGAAAATTGAGACTCGACAGAGGTTAATTGAGTAAGTGAAACATGATTCTAATATCATAACATATTATGTGTTTAATTATTGTTTATATATTTTTAATAGAATCTATTGTATATAATTTTTCTAATATGATGTACGTCAATTTTCAGGTGATATTTTTACAAATCATTATACGTAAATAATTTTTATCTAATACGGAGTATATATTTTTGAGTAGTGATTATAAATTTTTTGTCGTTACTTAAAAAATAAATAAAACAAAAAGCTTGAAAGGAGAGTCCAAGTTGGAATTTGGAAGGGCAGCCCAATGTATTTGACTCTCATTATAATTAATATTATTCTTTCACTATGATAAGTAATTATTGTTGTTTAGACTAGTTCAGTTCACACCTGCTTTCTAATTTTCATGCATACATGATACATATCAACTTTTCTAGTACTATCCACAATTCACAAACCCTTTTCAACAATTATTCCTTCTAGAGCCTTGGAAAGTAATATTTTTTGTACTTTAAATTTCACGAGTTGAATTCTTATTAACATTTTCTCGATCTAATTTGTCGTACATATCCTTTCTAATACAATTTACCTCTCTTATGTAGCTCGTAAAAAAATTATTTTTTAATACTCCGTCATCTATTAATTTCAAGCTTATTTTTATTTTAAATTGTATGATTTTATATATAGAAGTATAGAAGATCTTTGAGATCAGAAAGTTCTGAATTAGAAGAAAACTACAGTGCATAAGATAAATTTGTACACGTAATTATAACCCACGGCGCCGCAGTGCTTTAAACAGTAAAAATAAAGGGAGTGGGTGTGGTTGGTACATATATGCGTGAATTTGTAGGTCAAAATTAAAGGATAAAATCAAGAGAAAAATTAATTATATTCCCTCCTAACAAAATTGATTAGAAACTATGTGCTACCAAACATACAAGGATTACTAAGATTATATTTATGAAAAATTTGATCTATCAATCGCCCGAAAGCGAAGGTCACGAGTTTGATTTTTGCAGAACAAAGAGTCAATACTCTACCACCGAGGTTCAATCCTGTAACCTTTCTTCAAAAAGAGTTACAAAGGTACCATCTGAACATAAGATTCTTGGTGTCGTACTAATATTTATTAATTCCTTCCATGGTTAATTACTTATATAAGGCAGTCATCAACTTGTCAAATACAATATCTATATCTATAGTCTTTCAGCTGTTAACTACAAGAAGATAGCACCAAGCTAAGCCACCATCCAACTGAAATATATTTGCTGCTACACATACTATCCCACTTCCCCAAATCAATCTACATATATAAATGTACTATGGAATATTTTGTGTTTGGGAATATATATATATCTGCATCACATCAATATTGATCATAAAAGATCTCCATTTACGTGTATTAATTTAACATTAATTAATCAAATTGCATAGGTTAGATGAGTAGATGGTCTTTGTTTTTATTTTATTATTGAGATCTGAAAAATTAATCATTTTTGTTGTGAGCTGTACTATAGAAAGACAACATTAGCTGTTCATGTTTTGGTGTCCATCCATGACCTAACTAATTGACATGATTTCCCCATCTCGTACAGCTTAATCTGGGCATTTTTGTCTACCATTAATGGCCTGATTCCTTTTGATTTGAATTAAATCCCATCCAATTAGTATTCTTAATTCAATTATTATTACCCCATTATTGATTGTTAGTTCAATTATATATCTATCCCGGACAAATTGATTGGTCAGTTATCTTGGTAATAACTACAAAAATTTCTGGTGAGAGTTGTTTATTAGCCTTTTTGATTTGAGTCGGTCAGCTATGCACTACTTAGGTTGGTTTACTTTCATTTGATCCTCTGCCGACATTAGGGTTAACACAAGGTAGGTTTTAATCAAAGTGCACAATACCTTCATATACCGGCTGTGAATTTTTCTGTAAATCAAAGTTGAGTAATATGTATATTCTATGCTTCATTGTTTCTAAATCTTACCCCTAAAAATATAAAATAATTAAAATTTATTAAGAGGATAAGATCGGAAAGAATGAATTTTAGATTAGATTATATTACTTACACTCAAAATCTTCAATTTTACTCATTGTTTATAAACATACATTTATATGTTTTTATGACGCATTATTATCATGTATCTCTCGTGTAAGACTAATTTGAATTGTCCATGAAACATGGTACACACATACAAGAGCAAATTAAGTTCTCCTACTTATTAACAATTATTCACTTTTCAACTAACCTCAAACTTAAGGGCTTTATCGTTTCTACCCATGAAACGGTCTCAACTGACTTGCAAGTCTCCAAATAATGCTGCTCTTGAACAAGGCCAAACTTCCCTTTTTTTGGTCCCCATTTTCTGTTATGATCTTGACCATGGTCCTTAATTACTACTTTCATTTCTTTAATTAATGAAAAACACAGCACAAGTTTATGTCATTGATGATGAAACAAAATTTTCACTTACGAAAATAATAATAAAAATTTGCAAAGAAAGGTCAAAGATTCTCAAAAAGTAGTAATAAAGGAAGTAGAAAAAAGCAAAATAAAAAATTTGGAAGTTAGTTTGTCTTCTAGAAAAGAAAAAAAAGGAGATGAAAGATCGAAAGTGTTAAACACGAGCCAAACCCCACCCACATATCACTTTCCCTCCTATCTTATCAAAAACCAACCATCAACCTATTGAAAACTCTCCATCCAACAATTCACTCTTATCTAACCATTTTTATGTTATACAATGCAATGTCACAAAAATATTTACCAACAACATGTAATATAAATATTCTTTAAATAACGAGTTAGTCAGAACAAATAGTGTCCCTAATTAAAATTTGACCAAAACTTCAATCTAAATAGAATTATACTCTTAAGTATTACGAGCGAGTATTTTAATATATTCAAATAATGACAAGCATATATTAGACATTCATTAATATATTACTGTCTTGATCGATGAGATCTGAAGTCGACAATAATAAGTTTTACTCTCAAGAACTTTAATTTGGTAAGTCAGAACTATTTTTCCATTTGGTTAATGGTATACAAGAATTGATTAATAGTGACGGGATTTGCACTATCAAACATGTGCTTAGTAAAGCAAATGTGTGTGCTAAGTGCCAACACATCTGCACTATCAAACACATGCATAGTGAAGCAAATATGTGTGCCGACACAGTACAATACATGACTGTCAACACATGTAACGTATAATAGTACGTAACGTCTCAGTCTACACATTTTTTACACCCTTCCAAAGAATCCTAGGAGTTTGTTACCTATCCAAAAATCTGTAGTTTATTTTGGTTGCTTTATTTTTTATGTATTAAAAAATAGTGTTATAGAAATTTTAATGTTTTGTAAATGCTTTTTTGACTTATTTAATTCCGAGTTTCAACTCTATATATATAAATAGCCTTCTTCTCTCCCCACTCATGCAGGTAGATTCACGTCGCTTAATATCCTCACTACTCATCCCCTCTCTCTCTCTCTCTAACTTTGTTTCTCTCACTAGAATGCCTCCTCAGGTTGATCTGGAAACGTTAGTCTCGGCCTGCGCCGGCGGGGGAACGGATCGGAAAATCGCATGCGAAACATTGGTGGAAGATACCGCCGGAGACAAGGAAGACAGTGCCGGCGACGACGATGCCGGAAGGGAAGCGCCGCCGGATTTTCCGCCGGAGTCTTTCTGGCTGTCCAAAGACGCCGAGATTGATTGGTTCGACCGGAACGCTTTTCTGGAGCGGAAAGAATCGGCGAAGGGAATAAACTCGAACTCGAACCCGGTTCACCCGAATTTGAACCCCGGTTCGAATTCGAGCTCGCAGCGGTTTTTGAAATCCAAAGCTTCGCTGTTATTGGGGCTGCCGAAGACGCAGAAGATGAACTATGTTTGGAAGACGTGTAGCAAACCGGCCAATATCCGGCTTTTTCCGGCGAAGCGGGCCGTATCGATCGAAAAAGTCGCGGCCGAACCGTCGTCTCCGAAGGTTTCGTGTATGGGGAGAGTCAGATCGAAGCGCGGATGCCGGAAATCTTCGTCGACTAGGGAAAAACCGGCGGAGGATCATCCGGAAACCGGCGGAGAAAAGCGGAGAACCGGGTTTTACTCGAGATTACTCTCCATGTTCCGGTCGAACCGGAGTCACAAATCGGCTAAGAAAATCGAGACCGAGCCGAAACGCGAGGAGCCGGCGCCGGGTCGAAAGAGCGTCAAGGCGGCTGCAAAAATGCGCGACGTTCCGATAAGCGCTGAACCGGTGGCGGAGCCGCCGGGGCTAGGCGGAATGCGGCGGTTATCGTCGGCTCGGAAGTCGGAATCCTGGGCGGCGGATGAAATCAAAGCCGCGATTTCGGAGGCTTTTGAAACGGACCGGCGGCGCGCCGGACACAATGGGTGAAGCTGATCGCGCCGGTCGTCGGAGTCTTTGGTGGTAGTTGAAACTTTGCGGTCGGTCGTTGATCTGACGTGGCTTGTGGAAAATGTTTGTCCTCATTTCATCAAGGTAAAATAATTTTTTTTTACAGTTTTATTTTAGGGTTGTTTTTATAATATAAAATTAGAATAGGTTATTGTAAATATATTGGGTTGGAGTGGAACGGCTTGTAAACTTCACTACTATTAATGAGCATAAATTACCATGGAAACTTCACATTTCCAAACTGCAAAAATGCAATATATTACCTTTTCTTTCACAAATTAAAGTAACATTTCCAAGTAAATACCACAACTAATTAAGTAGCAACTCTTGTTTGGCAATCAATCAATTTATTCAATTCGTGTTATGATTTGATACAAACAGATAAGATTTGGCCAAATAAGAGGTACGAATCATTCAATAACATCACCCCGAAATGTATGAACGAGTGGATGTGGATGAAATATGATTTTCTTACCAGAAGATCATAAATTCAATTCCTGACAATACCCTCTCGATCGAACACATCGCACATGATTTTTCTAGTGTCGTACGTAAACTAATATATTACACAAAAGCGGGATTTATCCAATGTATACGTTTGAATAGTGACTGCTAATTTTATTTGTTGACTGATTTTAAATCTAAAAATTTACAATTTTTCTCCATATATATATATATAGTCGCATGTTCATAAATGAACTAACTTTACTATATATTTATAAACAAATTCAACTCTAAAAGCCCGACAAAGCATCTGGGGATATAAATTATGATAACTCAGCTGAACACTGCCGCTAGTGAGACCATATTTCGGGTCATTGTTCCCAAACTTTATTCATGTGATCAACTGAACTGTCCATATGGACAATCCACATACCACAGTGTTACAATATAATGATAGGGATATTGGATGCAGTAAAGTGATTAGGTTAGCTAGGGTTTCATTCTTCCTACCAACTTGGCTGTATTAAATGATGTCTGGTACCGAAAAGGTCAATGCATTGTGTTACCTTCCTCATATTTTTCCTTAATTGACGTGTTGACCGGTTTTTTTGAAATGCCAAAAATATTTAATTGGAGAAAAAGACAGACAACATATAGGAGTGCACAAACGATTATAATTAATTTTGATTGTCAGTTATTCTTTTTTCTTTTAATTTAATTCATTTTAATCAATAAAATTGATACAAACTATGTCTTTTTAGTTCACCTTTTTAATAAAAACTAAATTATCATTGACAAATAAAATTCATGACCAGATTATGTAACAATTTCATAATTAGAAATTTTATTATGTAAAATGAATATTCGAAGACTAAAACCTAATTGAAGAATCAAATTGGCAATTTATTCTTGTTTTTGTAATAAAATAAATCTCATTTGAATCTAATAGTTTGGGACAATTCATACACGAATCGCCGATGCATCTTAAAAAGTTTTGAACTACATTTTATCGAACATCTCTCTATAAACAATATCAGCTGGTCATAACTGCTAATCCGTTAATTGCTAACTAACAACTCATCACCAATGTTGCAGAAGGTGCTAAGCACTAGCTAGTCGGGCGTTTGGGGGCGATTAGCGCCTAGGCGGCCGAGTAATCCGAGTATATTATCTTCATTTTTTCCCCTCAGAGTTCTTAGACTATTAATCCCCCCACGCTAGTCACACTAGTCAACTGCATATATTAGATGTTTAGTTAATTAAATACATGGTTGGAGAAATACAGAAGGGGAGTAACTCAGCAGGCAAAAAAAAAAACACTCGACCGAGTTGAGCGCCAAACCGCCAACTCAATGCTTAGGGCACCTAGTTGATCGAGCGACTAAAAGCCGCTTAGGGCTGAAATCGCCTTGACTTAGGACGCTTAATACCTAGTCGACTGCTTAGACCAATTTTTACAACATTATATTGCTCATCACTGATTGCTAATTGTCAAACAAGACTTTTGTAAATGTGTTTTGCATTAGTAAGAATATCGGTTGTTGTAGGGTAAGTAAATTAAACACTCTATTGTGTGATGTTAATTAAGAGGTGAAAAGTCACATGTCTTTGCATCCTCGTACACGTAGGTGTGTCCCTTGCTAATTGAAGAAATTGTACATATTCTCAATGGTCCCATAAGTACATGTATGGAGATTATCGAGGTGAGGTGGCGTGGAAGTTAGATCTAGCTGTAGCTATTATTATATTTTTATTGGTGATCGAATTGAAGATGATAAAATAATTATTGTTCAAACGTGGAATGAAAACCAACATCAACCAACCATCTCACCAAATGCCACTTTCTTTTGTTTTATTATTTTGGTACCACTATCGAGAGTATACACCGAGTAAATCTCGTTAGGTACTGGCCTCATTTCTCATTAATTTTATAAGAGATGTGAACTACACTAAAAATACTCTGTGTAGCAGACTCGATCAAAAAGGTGTTGACAAAAATTGAACTTGTAATCTTTAAGTACGAACGAGGATCATACCCTGCCCATTCAGTGACTCCTTTCGAGCTTGCTTTCATTATTTTATTGGTATGGGAGTAATTTTTATTATTTAATTGGTATTTTAGGTATAATCAAATTGGATTTGTTAATAAAATGTGTTATGAATTATGACTAATCATTTATTATCTTATATAAAAATGTTTTACCTTTATTTTACCTACCTATGAAGCGTTGGTTATAATTTTAAAAGAGTAAAAAACAAAAAAGCAACAAGTTTTATATTGATGGGTTGTTCATATATAAATTAGTTATTCCGAATAAATAGATATTTCAATGTGTACGCCAAAAAAAAAAAAAAAAAGTTCATACAGTAATTAAAGAGTTCTACTACATGTACTCTCAAATCTTATTCCCTGAATTTTTACTCTTTGATGTGACGAGCATTGATAAGTTGATTTTTTTAAAGTAGGTCCTAATGCAAATGTCTACATCAAGATTTTGTGTGTGAATAGAAAATAAGAGTACACATAATATTTGCGGTAATTAAAATAACAAAATCAAATAGAATGATGGCTGGTAAAAGGTGAAAATGATGAAATAACTTTAGAATAATAGTACTCATTTTAGAGTGGTATTTGATGCAAGCTGAATCCCTATTTATCGATATCGTAAATTTCATGTATAAAAGTATATATGTAAATCTAACAGTATTGGTGACAGTTGGGTTATAAAACACACAAATAATATAATAGTAATATTCCTTGATTGGCAGGTGTATGTGGGTAAAATATCTCCACGTTTAATTAAACAAATATAATATTAATCGGATCATCACCTTTCATATTTGCTGAAAAACTATATATATATATATATATATATATATATATATATATATATATATATATATATATATATATATATATATAACTATCTTCTAATCCATAAAATATAATTTTATTTTAAATCTAATTATTTTTTCATATAAAAATATCAATGAAGCTGATAAGTAACAAGCTTAATTATATGTATATAACGAATCATGAATTAAAAAGAATGTAATTGAAAGCTATGCAGAGATTATAGTAGCTCTAATACCAACTGTTAACATATGTAAATCACGTAACTACATAATTACTTGAGTAATTGAGCTGTAACGACTTTTTGTGTGCAGAGAGTTGATGTAGGTTTCACGAACTACGTACTACCGCAGAGTCAATGTGATGAATAAAAAGGTTATGTCCCTATGGTTCAATTTGTTCTCTCACTTCCACTTAATTCTTTATATATATATATATATATATATATATATATATATATATATATATATAGTGGTGGTGGAAATAGGTAGATGGAGGTGAGAATAGATCGCACGTGCGGAGAGTGTTTCCACATTTCTTTTAGAGCAATTTCCATAATAAAAAGAATAGAAACAACTTTGTGTGTATACAAGAAATTGATTTCAAGACCCTTTTTTTGACAAAGAACAATTGCAAACTTAGCTTATCCAAGTGAGACCTACAAGACCCTAACAACTTTTTTTTTTGGATACAATGGAGAGAAAAAGATAAAACAAGATAACCAAAAAGTTAGATAAATCTAAGAAAAGATAAATCATGATATATGATTTTTCGTCCCATCCACAATACGCATAGCTAGTTTGCCTCTTCTGAACATCTCTTAGTGAAAAAGACTACAATCACTACATATGCAAGCCTCTAATGGCTTCCAAGAGGTGAAAGTTCAGATCCATCGAATCAATTGCATTCTTTAAATCTCGCTCTTGTGTAATAGCATATAAATCACATTAGAAACATTTGGTACGACATGCTCGATCAAAAAATTGTTGACAATGTTCTAGTACAAAAATCACGTTTCATCCTGTGAGCATAAATATAATATGTGCAGTCCAACTATTAGCTTAGGCTTTTAGTTGAGATGGAGCATATGCTTTAATTTGGTATCAGAGCCATGCAAAAGATCATAGGTTCGAATCTCCGCGTCACCCTCAAAAAGAGACTTCCCCGCGCTCAATATGCAGCTTAGGCTTTCAATTCACTCCTTTCTGATAATCGATTACGGAATACATTTTAAAATTTGTTAGTGTCAACTTAGAATTCACTTTCAAGGTAGAAACTCAATAGTATTTACCGGGGCATTATTCAGCATTTGAATTATTTTGATAGAAACAAAAACAATGCAACGTGCTGGTTGCAGTGATGGACCCATGGCACATAAATATTTTTTTCTGGGACTGTAACGTTAAATAATGCATGAAGCCTACCCCATGATAAGAGTGCCAAATACGTCACTTTGTTCTAATCGTTAATTTCTTCACACTGCACTGAAACTTGCTGCTGCTTCTACTTTCTTGGTTGCATAAAACTTGTCCTTTCTTATAAATATTTAAAAGCCAAATAAATTCTTTTAACTTTTATAAAAACCGCATAGCCAACAAATTCAAAAATTAATTAATTGACGCATAATTTAAAAAATTTCAAGTAATATTTTAAATGTGTTATTATAAAAGTTGCTAACTTAGCATCCACATATGATTGTTAGGTATATATGATGTGGCATGTGATTCAAAGTTGAGAATTAAAAAATAATAATAATTACTTTCTTTTGAAAGGGTAAAATAAAGAAATTCAAAATAAAAAATAAATAATAATAATAATAACAACCAAGTGGTTTAGAGCTCTTCAGCCAAATTTGGACAAAAGGCCATAGTAGACACTCCACATTCCCATGGTCATGGGCTCATGGCTATAATATAACCTTTTATTTTTTTTTTTTTTTTTATGAATGGAGTACTATGTATATTTAAATAGAGTTGGTGTTAGCATGAGAGTAACTAATGTACGTAGGTAATAGTTTAATCAAGTTGTGCAAGGATTTTTCGAATTTCTTATTTTCTAATGCGAATCAACAAACAAAAGTCAGATAGAGATTGTTAAATTGTAATAATAAGAATTTGACAACATACAAACAATAAGGTGCATGAAAAATAACATCCCCTAAAATTCGCTTGTTACATGTTGGGCTGAATTGTTATAACAAATTATCCACCAACAAAGGTTGTTTGTTGTAATTTGAGTAGACCATTAACAACTCACTTTGAAATCTTGCCTCTTTATTTACTTTGTATTTCATGCTTCAATTATTCCAAGCATCACTAGCAAGTATATTCATAATTCATAAAGCCACAAACCTTTTACTACACACTTTATTAAGTAGTCAATTACTAAATATTTTGATTGAATTCTATATGTTGTTGAAAAATAAGCAAAGGTCGAGACAATAAAATCATATATATAGTAGGAATTTGATAAGAACTCAATTTAAGCTTGATTCTTATTCTTCTTATTCTTATTCTAAAAATGACTTCTAAACACACACACATATGGAAAGCGAAGAAAAAAGAAAAAAAAGAAAAAAAAGAGCAAACCATATTTATTTGTGTATATTATATATATATATATATATATATATATATATATATATATATATATATATATATATATATCCCAATTAACTTTAAGATGATCAATAATGTTATTGACGCTCATATTGCTCAACCTGTCGTCCATCCATGGGCTGGATTGGCCTTGAATTCCTCTTGCATGTCGAATCTAATGGAGCTCTCAGAGCTACAACTTGTTCTCTTGATACTGAATGAATCTTCTCATATAATTTTTTTTTCCAAAATAAATAAATAAATAAAATCAGCAAATAAATATAAAAGACAGAAATTAAACTAAGAGAAAAAGTGTATATATGTTGAAGATTAATATTGGTATACCTTGGCAATGACGGTCCATATAATATCTTCAGTGCATGGAGGGGTAGTGAGGGAGCCAACATATCTGTAATACTTATGGCTATGGGAAAATTTGACCAATTCATGAGTGTTCAGATTTCCTAGAAAAATTCGAGGTTTCTCTTGTCTTAATAACTCCCTAGGCAGCTCAGTCAGTTGCTTTTGTATCTGAAAAAAAAAAAAAAAAAAAAAAAAAAAAAAAAAAGACTAAGCATCACGCATGAATGTTCACATAAATTTTTTTTAATGAAATTTCATATAATTACATCGTCAGATTAAATTTCAATATCAAAGTGATAGTTTGAATCGATCGAAAAGTGAATTGTTTAGAGGGATTTGAAATGTATTCCATATTGCCACTTACCTACTCCATAATGTTATAGTCAAAGGGCTATTTGAGTAAGCCAATAATGAATTTACCTTAGCAAGAAGGGGATCAGGATGGCCTAATTTGAGGAGGACTGCCAATACCGCCACGCTGTTATCAGGAGCAATGTGAACCAGGTGAAGCTCAGCTGCAAAGCTACAATTTTGTAATTAATTAGTTTATTCAGATTTTGTAGAAGACAAAGGACCTAAGAATTGAAGGGAATCTTTGCTTCCTTAGAAATATGTGCATAGTCCAGGACCTCATAACGCTAATGCTATAAGTATGAAACTCCTTATAAAATCATTTTTCTTATAGGTAAAGAGAAATATGTGTGCATAAGCCATAAGGGGAAAAGTGTATTACTGAAATCCATCAATCTGGTGCTCAGAAGGGGCATGCCAGTGCATTTGCTTCAGTCTGTAGCTCTTCCCTTCCAAAACCAAAGCTCCTGCATCTTCACCATAACTTATCTGCATTTATCATGATAATATTAATGAATCAGTACAAAATTCTGCAACTGATTGCAAACTGTGTAACATGCTTTTCATTACCCCAACATTAAACCCATTGTCCATCAAAGTAGCATTGACAGACCGACTATATTTCATCTCCAGAGGCTTCAACTTCTTGTTAATGACAGCTTTGTGGCGGAGGATGTTGATTGGGGACTGTGATTTCCCATTGGAGCATGCTGAGAATGCAGGGTTTAAGGCTCCCCACCGGGCCGGGCCCGTTGTGCCTGAGTAGCTGAAGTTGAGTGCCATGCCGTGGTGGTGGTGGTAGTGTTCCCCTGCAAATTTCAAAGAAATTCATTTAACCCAAAAGTTACTAATTTACTAAACAAACATCTGAACTTAGTCAAATTGCATGTATTTGTATAAACTTTGATCAAGTATACATTTTTAGGGAGAAATGATATGGGAAGAGAGCATACCATGAAGAACTGAGGCTGCAGGTGCAAAGGGATTGAATATTGTGAGAAATACAGAGACTGCAAAGACAAAAAACTTGGCCATTTCTGTGGAATCCTAAGCTCTTCCTCCTCTTTGGAGAAATATGATTTCAACTTTCCTGTTTTTCTTTTTCCTGTTCGATCTGGCTTTATGCTTTGTATATAGTTCACATGCAGATAACTTTATGTCTGCACTAATAATATATATAGTTGCTGACAAGTGACAATCCAAAGTCTGCTAAAATGAGCAATATTTTGTGAAACTTTCTAACTGTAGCTTTGTCTTCGTCTCTCTATACACAGCTCTCATAATTTTCCCTATTGTAATATTATATTGCTTATTAAGGTAGAAATAAGCATTTTTTTTCCTTTCGTTTTTGGAAGATAACATATATATATATATATATATATATATATATATATATATATACCACACACACACACAACAACAACAACAATAAATTGGAAGGTTGAATACTCTCAAGTCTAAAATAATAAAATTAATACAAGTTATACTCATAAATATACAATATAAGAATTAAACAAAGGGGTGGTTAAGTGAATGAACATGATTCTTGTACCTAAAGGTCACAATTTCGAGTCTTGCCAACTCCTTTTTGGTCTCACAAATTCAATTCTTGCCAACACCTTTTTGGTTGAGCTTGTTGTACAAATCTTTTTAGGGGCCGTTTGGTTCGGGTAATCTCAGATTACCTAGGTAATCTGAGTCTGGTAATGTTATATTACCTTGTTTGTTTCAAGTTATGAGATTACCTGGTAATGTTATATTACCTCAAAGCTGACGTGGCGGTAATGTTTCAAGGTAATGTGATTACCCCCGTTTTTTTAGGTAATATAAGATTACCTTGGTTATTCCAATTTTGCCCTTGTTAACTAATCCTTATATAATAATAATAATAATAATAATACTAACACAATAACATATATAAAATAAATATATGTTTATATAATCAAATATACATGTGTGTATATTTATATATTTATTATTTTAATATTAAGCATCAATACATTCATACATATAAATAAATAAAAATACACACAATAAAGGCACACAAATAAATAAATAAATAAATATATATATTAAAAGGACATTATAGTAAATTGTCCCATATAATCTAAAATATAACCCTTAACCAAACAAAGTAATATTATATTCCACAATCCAAACCAAACACATCAGGTAATCTTACATTCCCGAAATCTCACATTACCTTCCTGGAGGTAATTCTATTACCTGGGGTAATCCAAGATTCCGTGAACCAAACGCCCCCTTAATGTTATAAGTTCTTCTTCACAATAGAAATTAAAATAAAAAATAAAAATAAAAAAATAAAAAAAAAAAAAAGACTTTAATGTCTCCATCTCATTTTTAACTAATAGGCTAAAGCTTATTTGACAAATACAAGTATACAAAGTGGGATGCGCAAGGATTCCACTTACAGCAGACCACATAATGCAACAAAAATATATTTGTACGTAATTAATTGAAATATATGAGTTAGTAAATATAATGGAGGACGGTTGAATTAATTATGTGAATTTGAACTTGTTTTGTCATGAATTTTATAATTTTGTGATATCAATATTTTATATACAATATCTTGAATTCATTTCTATTTTTTAAATATACCAAAAATTTGAATTTGCTTTTTGTAATTGTGAAAGTACGTAACGCAAAGTAACGTACACCATACTAAGTATTGGGCATAACATGATGTTGTAGGTAATAGTAAGGAGTTAAGAATCTTTAGCAAAACACATTAGGTTAATAGCTCATTCCCAGGAACAATGTTCCTGGGAATACAAATGCGAACCAAACAACGGAATATGTTATTACTGGGAATGCTATGTCATTTCCTACCTATTCCGTGAATCAAACATCCCATAAATTCAACTTTTTTTATGAATAAAAAAATTTGCTTCTTAACTTGCCTCTTATTATATTTTACTTGATGTGACATTCTGATACCTCTTGATTTGTCGTGCCAAATGGGATGGGATAATTGTTAGGCATGAGCTTGATTCTGCAGCATCCAAAAATCACAAGATTAGAACAATTAAGGTTAGTATATGAATTTAATAAGATAAGGTGAATGGACAACCACATGGATGGATGACAATTGACCTGGAAAAATGCGGCCTGCACCATTATGTTTGCAGAAACCACAATGGCACAATGAACAGTGTTGGATGCAGAGCTCACCAACTTCCTGTGGTGTAAAAATCCAATAAAGAAAAAAGTTGTGGCACAGAGGAATAGATGAATCCATCTAGTATCTCGAAATCGACAGCAGAGTAGAGAAATGGTGCAAAAATTTGACCCTGTGGATGTGGGTTGCTCCATGGACCATATATTGATGTGACCTAGATGAGATGAAACGCTGCCAACATAAAGAAATGACTCTTAGGGTGTGTTTGGAAGCCCGGAAAATGACTTCTGGAAGTCATTTTCCGGGCTTCGGGTGTTTGGGAACACCCAGAAAATGTGGTCAACGGAAATCAATTTCCGTTGACCACGGAAAAGAACCCCATTTTGGGGGAAAATGACTTCCCCCAAAATTATCCGGAAGTCATTTTCCCCCATGGGAAAATGGAAGGGAGGGACGGCTGCCGTCCCTCCCTTCACTTCCGGCGGACTGGTTTCCGCCGGAAACCAGTCCGCCGGCTCTGGTTTCCGGCAGGGGCCGGTCCCTGTCGGAAACCAGGCAGCCGGCGCCCCCCCCCCCCCCCCCTTTTTTTTTTAAATTTTTTTTATTTTAAATTAGTTATATTATAATAAATATTATTATGTTATATATTTTTATATTTTAAATAAAAGAATAAAATTATATAATGATATATTTCTATTCATTTTCCACTCATTTTCCGGAAAATGAACCAAACACCTAAAGACAGTTTTCCAAAGTACATCCAAACACGGAAAATGAACTCATTTTCCGGAAAATAACTCATTTTCCAGAAATCATTTTCCAGAAGTCATTTTCCTGCGTTCCAAACACACCCTTAATATCAAAATTGTATGGAGTATCTATTTCATTTAAGAAAAAAGTGTATCTTTAGAATTTTAGATGATGAGAGAAACTGTAACCAGTATTTAATAGTGTACATTGAGTAAATCTTATTCTTGTATATCCTTTACTCAACATTTATAAAAAATAACGATTTTAGTCTCATACTCATCGTGCACTTTGCTTTTCTAAGGTGTGGGAATCATATCCCACCACCAAATCTCCAAGCTAATAAAGAGAACCACTTTTTGAAGCATGACAAAGTGGTGGGTGGCCATGCTTCTGGGACCTCAGAACGTGAAATGCTCTGCAGCCCAGCTTCCACATAAGATGGATGGAGCTGAAGGTAGAAAACTTTTTTGTTTAGAGGTTTATAAGAGAGATAGAGATTCTTCACGGCAACCAACTTAAGTGGTTATAATCTTGGTCCCATATAGTATGAGGATTCACCTGCTAATTTTACTGCCAAAAGTCTAAAACACAAAATTTTCAAAGCATAGAAATTTAGGATTTTCATGAAATTAAGCAGTCAGCAGCACTAAAACTCAAGAGCATGCCGTTTCAAGATGGGAAGTACTTCCTAAGCAATGGATGGAAAAATTCCTTTTTTTTATGCCGAGGGAAGCTCACAACCTTTTGAGTGTGAATAAATCTTGCATTGTGACCCTAGCCAGTAAAGGAGCACAATAAAGACCCATAGTTGACTAGCTCAAACTACGGAGACAAGGATTCAAACTCGTAACCTTGTGGTTACAAGTGTGGATCTCTTGTCATCTTGGCTGGAGTTACCTGAAGGCGTGGATCTCTTGCCAAGCGTGGATGCATTGGCCATTAGGGGTAAGTTGATGGGGTATCTCTTCCAAGAGGAAAAATTCCTATTTCATGGGGGTAAGTTGATGATGGGCTATTAGGCAAATCAATTCGCCCACTAACTGACTCAATGATTAATCATAAATTGAAACGTCAAATAAAATTTCTATATAACACTACTCTTTCAAAATAAGCATTATTCACATTAAAATTTCTGTTGCATCAAGAAACTGGGAAATGTAATGACTATGGAGCATAAATTTATGAAAGAATCAAACATGATCTTACAATTAAACTGCTAAACTACTAGAAATTCTTGATTGATAAAACCACAAGCATATAGAAGGATCCAACAATACTAAATTCAAATGTGTTAATTTTCCAAAGTTAATGTGGAAGAGAGGAGGGTGGGGGACGTGTAGAAGATGGGAAAGGGGCTTGTGATAGGGCAACTGGGCAAAAACAAGAACACAATCATGTTATCAGAGAGTTGAGCAGCCTTGAAATTGGGTATAGCAGGCTAGCAGCATAAAAAGGCCCAGTTTGAGTTTGGATTTAATCTGTATGAAAATCCAGATATGCAGAACTTTTAGATAATAAGAACTTGGGCTATATTTTTCTCCCTTCCATTATGAACATAGCCCAGCACCTTCAGTTAGGCACACTTAGACAGGGACATCTCATATATATATATATATATATATATCTTCATTATAAAATTAATTTAATTTTAAGTTTTGACCCAAATTGTATATATAAACTCTTATTCGGAAAAAGGCTTGGCACAGAGCTTTTTACCCAGCACATCCCTATTAGAGTCAATTTTCTTTGACCATGCAATTGTATTAATAATCTGCTGACCAACTGTCTCAAGACATCCATGCATTTATTTATTCATATGTTATTATTATTATTATCATGGGTACATAGTGGATTAGTGGGTATTAAGATCCTTAAGGATAGATTGATTACATGCAGGTAAAGAGGCATCCAAACTGCATTAAGCAGCTTAAAGACAAAGGGAAGATGGGGAGGAAGCCATTTTCCGTGGCTGTGGGAAGAGAATAACTAAATTCTTGGGTTGGGAATGTGACCCCATGGCTTTAGTAAATATTCTCAAATTCCATTCCCAGAATATCTAACTTTTCTTTCTCTCTCCCTCCATTTTCTTTTTCTTTTTCTTTCTCTTCCCCAAGGAATATCATTCCGTGGTCATTTCTATCTGTGTGTTTTCTTCCTCAACCAATGGCTGCACTCAAGGTTAATAGTCCTAATGATTGTGCAGCATTGGGAAAGATGTTTTTCATGTGCAGTCCTTGAAAGTAGAATTAGATTAACATAAACGCATCATCCAGGAAATGAAAGTACATCAAAGAACAAATGGCCGGTGCATGCCGATGTCCTCTTCATTAAAGTAGAGAATCTTTCTAAGTGCACTAGTAAAACAACTGAATTAAGATAGACCGGATGAGTAAAAGGAAGGAGTTATGCGTACCGTACTTGCACCAGAGAGAGAGAGTTAACAACAGCAGCAGCTATCTTTATGGTAACATCAAGAAAATGCAACTTAAGTACTTTTAATTGTACTGCTTTGGAAACAATGAAACCAATATTAGAATGTACTTATTCTATATTTATGGATTAGAGTGTTTAAAAGAAAAGGCTAATCACAATACACATAACTAATCAATACACATTATCACCACAAGGGAAAGGAAAGTGAAGATAATAACAAGACGGAAGGTAATGAATTTATCAGTAGAAAATTTTAAGGCTATTTGGTTACTTTTACACCAGGGGGGCCTCACATATACAAATAAATTAAAGCATCATCAAGTCTTGGTCCCATCTACAAATTCCATCTCAGGAAACTATGTCCAACATTTGTTTATGTGATCAAAGAGAACCCTCATATTCATTATGGTTGAGATCTATGCACCAGCCCAGTTTAACAAAGTTTGAGGCATGGTATATTGTCACCTCATCTGCATTTCATTCCTATCCACATGCCAGCAGAACAGTTGGAGAATCCTGCTTTCTGCACTCTATCTAAAGGTTGCTTAAGATTCCTCCAAGCTACATACAAAATATATATCCTATCGTATGTGAATCAATTCATCCTTCCAGAGAGAAAATTACAGAATGAACAAATGTCCTTGAAGGAGTTGATCAGTTTAGCTCATTATTATATAGCAATAGCAAATTGTATTTAAAAGTTAAATTCCTAAAAGAAGGGAAGGCCTAAAAGGTTTTAATCAATCTCCTAATGCTTCTTTTAGACACCAAAAAGCTGTCCTTAGATTAACATGCATTATTGCCTAGTTATGTTGGACATATTTGTTCATATGCAAACTTGCTCACCATAACTACACACAGTAACAAAAACACATTACTGTACGTTGGAAAGTGGTAACTCATTGTAGCAGTTGCAGAACATATATTATTTTATATGCCATAGAATTATATTCTGTTCTTTCATGAATTTTTTTTGTGAGAAGATGCATTATGTGGTTAAGTGATTTAAGTCTATCCGAAGAGAAAGGAATTCTAGATCACCAAAGCAACACGTATTTGCAAATAGGCCCGACCTAAACAACAAAAGAGCATAAAAGTATATATATAGGTAACCACGTATAGCAACGATTGAATGATTCATCCACAGTATTCAGCCAGGCAAATCAAGGCTCAACACAGGGGAAAAGGCAAGTGGTGGCCTTCCAATTCTGAGTTGTCATGTTTTGCATTAGACACAAGAATGAAGCAAGTACAGTCCATCATTATTTATCCTTTTTGAAATGGTCCCAATGCTTTGGAAATGGCTGTCTTTTGCCATTTTAGAAGAATTGGAAAGATTTAGTTGAGAGCCCTCTTATCACTATTTTAGATCTGTCCAAACTGAATAAGTACCAAACTTACTAAAGGAGACGAAATGGAATAAGTTCTGTATTCCATTCCTGGCCTTCAGACGAAGTCAGAAAAAGAATCCTGCCACTATTTTCATATTTATCTTCTCATTTTATTAACTCATTATATTTGGTGATAGAATGTGACAGATAGAACACTAAAGATATTCAGAAAGTTCATTAGACAGAACACAGATATTGAAAGCAAGTTGGCGAGTTTATTTACCATGCATTACATCTGGAAGTCTGGAACTGAAGAACTAGTGTAGATAGCGACATGCATAAGCTTCTTGAAAGTGATGCACAAAGTAGCTTGCATTTTTCATGATCCTTTTGCAGGAGACTAAAACAAAGCTCCTTCATTTAACAAGAACACACTGATATCTGAAAGCAAACAAGATGAAAAGAAAATGGATAAAGAAAAATGATGCATAAAAGACTGAGTTTGGAGATAGTGATCTCTTTCTTTGCCCAGGGGAAACTATAGTCAAGCTAATATCATAAAGTATATAGCTATGGCACTGCAGCCAGATAAATGCATCATACAGTGACCATAACCAAAAACAATATGAAAATAATATTATAAATAAATTAAATTATAAAAAGAAGAAGAAATGCATCCCAGCTATAACTTGACAGAAATGAATTAATTCATTAATTATGGGCTTAAAACAAGTAAACAACAGGGCCATCTCTCAAGGTACAAGATGCTTTAGTCAGCAGAATCATCCATAGAAAGGTGAAAATGGCTGTGAAGGTTTCAAGACATCATAGATAGTGGATTCCTCCATTCCCCATCAGAAATAATTCCTCTACTTGTTCGGAGAATAAGATTCTAAACTTTTCTTTGAGAGGAATATGTCTGCACAGGAGAAAGTCTATGATGAATCTATTCTTGTACCCATTCTAAGGTGTTAGTGTTTCAGAAACTACAATAATGCATAGGATTTAACTGCTTAGCGTCAGGGTCTGATAATATAAATATAACCTGCAAGCAAGGGTCCACAGGTTGTAAAACTGCAAGAACAAAATATCTTTTTGAGTCACTGTGAAGACTGGATTGACGTAGCTTGTGTTGTCCCTATCCAAGATTCCATACCTTACCTGACCAGTTCCTAAAGCACCTCCTCATTTCCTTATAAGACTTCCTTGAGCACAGCTTTGGAGTGTGGAGAACGGTGTAGACAAAAGCTCTATAAAAATTTTCTCTGATCAAGTATCAAGACACGTTAGAATTCAAAGGGTGACAGCAGACTGCACCAAGCAATTTCAAATCCATTACAGGTACATAAAAACTATTTATAAATTGTCATGATACTTCAATTCCTCATAATGTGGAACTTACTTTGTAATTTTCAAATTAAAGACAGCAACATGTATCATCACCACCGCCAAGGGAAGAGCATGCACCCTTCCACAAATATGTTGATGCCACCTGAAAGGCATTTGTTCATGCAAGGTGAGAATGGCCATGGCGATTCAGGACTAGTCCTTTCAACTGATGCCAAGCCAAGATTGAAGTGGACACAAGACCTCCATGAGCGGTTTGTAGAAGCAGTTCACCAGCTTGGTGGAGCAGACAGTTAGTATATACAAACATGTCAATTTAAAAAAGAATCAGAAAAATTGCAGTTTGTTCAGCTAATTAAATTCAGCACTTCTTACTGCAGAAGCTACTCCAAAGTCAGTTTTGAAGCAAATGGGAATTCAAGGATTAACCTTATACCACTTAAAGAGTCACCTTCAGGTACATTCTCAAATCTCAATCACCCCCAATTTCAGCCTTGATTAGTTTACAAAAACTTGAGCTAGTAATTAATTCAACTTTTCCAAGCAAACAAGGATCTTGACTAAATGAATGATTTTCACTGTCTAGGGTAGTAACGCCTTTGTTGTAATTCCTAAAGCCTCCTTTGATTTGTTTTCATGTAATAGTTGATGGTATAACTGGTAGAAGATACTTCTATGTGATAACAATAAAGCAAACTAACATTTTGTGCTTGAACTGACAGAAATACAGACTTAGTAAGAATCTCCATGGACATGCAAATAGCGGTTCCAATAAAGCAAGTAAGTAATCCAATAACTTGAGTAATACATATATATATGCAGACAGATTTTAATGAGAAAATATGAAACGATTCAGTGAGTTCAAGAATGGATGCAGCAACCGGATCAGACAAGATACCTGAGGCAAATGGTAATCATATGAACAGCGCAAACATCGGACCCCTAGCAAATACGTAAGCATGTTAAATAAATGAGAGCTTATTTTGTTATCCAATTCATTTCTCATTTCAACTGATGTTGATCTGGCCATGTTATCTTGTACCTAGAAACCTACCCATAAGCGAAGCGATACAAATACAAATTGAAGTTCAGAGAAGGCTACACGAGCAGCTTGAGGTAAAAGATTGTTTAAGAATTATTTATTTATCAGTAAAATAAGGGAAAATTGGTTTAATTTGGGTACAAAATTAGCACCAAATGAAAATTTTCATTTCATGTATAAAATATCGAACTGTTTCAGTAATAACCAACTTGGTTCCCCTCAAACCCTAGTCAATGTTGTAAAAAATTTGGTCTGCATATCTAGTTCAAGAGTCAATAAAGGATTCTTCTTAGATGCATTTATATGATATCTACCTGGAATGACTTAGGTACAGCGACATTTACAGCTTAGGATAGAGGCCCAAGGAAAATACTTACAGGCAGTGCTTGAGAAAGCACAAGAGACTCTTGGAAGACAGGACTTGGGAAAAATGGGACTGGAGGCAGCCAAGGCTCAGCTATCAGAATTAGTATCTAAAGTATCCAACCAATGTCTAAACTCAGCATTTTCAGGGATAAAAGAACTTCCAGGCTTCTGTCAGCAACAAGCACAAGCAACACAGCCAACAGATTGTTCATTGGACAGCTGCTTGACGTCCAGTGAAGGTTCTTTGAGGGACCATGAGATGCGTAATAGCCAGATGGGCTTGAGATCTTTGAACTTTGGAGCACATATGGAGTCAACAGATCTCTACAATGAGACCAGGCTAAAACAGACTGAATTCAGATGGTGTGACGACATTTGGGAAAACAGGAAGTACCTGTCCAAAATGGATGAAGAAACAAAGAATAATGGCTTATCAGTGAGCACTGGACTTCAAGGAGGAAAATGGAATGGCAACAGCAATTATTCAGACAGAAGATTTACTGGAACAGATGCAGACGTCAAACTATTTGCTCAGGCTGTTGATAGAAGTGATGCATCTAAACCAGAGAAGCAGAAGACATCACAAGAATATAAACTGCCTTATTTTGGCCCAAAATTGGACCTTAACACAGACGACAAAACAGATGTTGCTTCGAGCTGCAAGCAACTTGACTTAAATGGATTCAGTTGGAACTGAGCAACCTTGTGCCTACAAAGTATCAGAAGGAGTTGAGTTAGCATATCCCAGGCACTTCAATTTGGGATTTCCTGTCTCAGAAATGCTTGATTTGGTAAATCAAGCCTACTCTTCTCAACTGAGAGGAAGACAATAATGTATAACAGAAGCCCTTGAGCTCTAGAGTATAGCCATTAACACTATTAGATTGGTGGTCATCAATAATTAGTTTTAGTTAAAAAGTTGTTCATGATGAAAACTCATTGAAGTTGAGTAAAAGGTATAAATCTACATCCATCAATTATATGCCAGTCAAATGACTTGTGAATTCACAACTCTGGAAATAGGAAACATTTTGAATGACAAGCTAGGGTATGTGTAGCATAATGATATTCCAGAATCATTTCATTCTATATTAATGAAATTTCTCTCCAAGTGGCAAGTATAGACTTCTTTGAAATGAAACTGTCCTAATAACCTTCGTAAAAAAAAATATATGGCTGGAGAACACCGTTAAACTCGAAGACTAATATTTTCAGGTAAGAAATCCATTTCTGTAATTTTAACGTTTCAATCTTTCTTCTTTATCCAAAGCTTAAACATCTCGAGGCACAAAATTTACCCCTTCACTTGCCTTCAACCAAAATACAAATATCTACAGAGTGAATTTATACCTCCGCTAGTCATCAAAGAAATCGGTGTATTCCAATAACTCCAGTCTCGTGTCTTAAACTGGGCAAATTCATATGCCATTTTACTGGAAACATAGTGCATTCAGCTAAGCAAAATTTCATCCTCCATAATGCTGATAGCTATCTGTGACTTTCCACCAGCACCTTTAAACGCTTCCTGGAAACATTCTTCTTTTGTTGATAATGCATCAATAAACTCCAACTGCAAATCCATTCATCAAGGTACAAGTATGCCAGCAATCTATGAACTATATATATTCAATTATATGTGTGCTCTCTAACGTGAGAAACATACTGCCAAAGAAAGCCAAAGCAACTTGATATTCAGAGGCCAATAAAACTTAAAGAGTAATTTATTCAAACACAAGATAGCCAGAAACCAACGGTCTCAAACGCGACCAGCAAATAATCTCAATTCTCAAGCAATCATCACCGATCATAATCATCATATATTGCAGATTTGCAGCAGAACGATAGAATCAAATTGAAGATATGTGTTCAACAGGTCTGAGGTTATCAAATTCGGTTGAGCTATAATCCGAAGAGATCTTATATTCTTATTCCATTGATCGTAAAGTAAGTACCATGCTCTGTGTGCGCGCATGCATGCATATAATGCGTGATTGAATACCTTCTCGATGAGAGAACAAGGAAGGGATGCATCTCCAGTCGGCATCGCTGAAAATTGAGGCTTCGAAGATAGCTATGATTAGCCAAAATTTTCAATTTTCTCCATTTCGCGGCAGATTGAAGAAGGCGCTCAAACTTCATCGCTGAAGCGTAACTGTAACTGAAAACTAAAATAAAAACAAAAACAAATTCACAGTGTATGGGCCTGTGTTACGAGAGCCCACAGAAGAAATTTCCCTCTTTTGGGTTACAAAGCCCATTGGACTTTCATATAACCTGCCCAGCATACTGGGCCTATTCTAGTGGACACTAAAGCCCGTTTTCGTAAGGACAAATTATTCTGTTGACTCGGGTCCAAAATACACAACTTATATACTGAATGTTTACAATTTTCATATACTAAATATTCACAATTTACATACTGAATGTTCACAATTTTTTTACTAAATGTTCACAATTTACATGCGGAATGAATGGTTCACCTTACAATGTGATTATATTTGAATACAAAAGGCATCGATATCAATCGGAACCGTAAATCGCAACCAAGTTTGGCTTTAACGCAATAATAAAACTAATGCTTTAAGATTGCAATGCAGTGCACGCAGCTCCTGGTAGGGTGCATGCATGAAAGCAGCAGGTACCGGTCGTGCTTAGCTTATGTATGTTTAATTTCTAACTTCAAATTCTGGTGCAACTTCATAAACAATTTTTGACAAAGACATTATATTATAATTCAATACCATCAATTTGAGACTATACAAGTCTCATGCATGCTTAATTACCACTCCCCACCGTCCCCAGCTTAATTAATTGTACAAAAATAGTACTCCGTAGTATAATTGCATTTGATATAATTAATTTTAAATTGTCAATGTATAGAATATTAGATAGAATTCTCAAGTTCAATTTTCACTCTAATTACTCCAATATGGTGTCAAACTGAGTTTTGATGCTCATTTCTGATAGCTAAACATGTCAACCAAACACATCCCAAAGTCTCTATCTACTCTTTGGGTGTTTAGAAAATGATGATCTTGCCCGCATGAGCAGCTCAATTGGTCACAGGGTGAAGTTTAGAAGAAGAAGACCATGGATGAAGTCTCGAAAGATGAATATGATTTTTCTTCTTGTTAAGAACTATTGATTTTGTTACAATGTACGTAATATCTGTCAGTACATACTTGATCAACCTAAGTACAAAGAGTCCATGTCTTCATTGAAATGGCAATTGAAAAAAAACTTTTAAATACCCAAACAAGTAAAAATGGTATGTACAAAGTAAATATTTATTAATTAAATCCAATAAATTAAAACATATGTAAAAAATAATGCACAAGTAGTCTAACAGGCGGTGGCCGCCCAACAAGGCGGCGACAGGTGTCGATTACGCCATGGCAGGGCTTGCAATAGCATGCAGATGGAGTACCAGACCGGCCAATAAATGGTCCTAAGTTCTGCAAAATAGTCCAAACTGGGAACCCAAAAGGTTGAAATGCGGCATAGGGTAACAATAGTATATATAAAATACTGTTTTCATTAAAAATGTGGAAAACCAAGTCCACTTTAGGGTAGTGTGGGCGGCAAAACACGACAGGGACGTTTGATGATGACAATGGAATATATGTCGTCGGCTGATGATATATAATGTGTACAGTGTCTGTAGGTTTTCCATTTTTGTGTCCTGCACTTACCCTGTACTTGGACACCCTAGCCGGCCTTCTTTTTAGCTAGCTTTTAACTTTTTTTTTTGGTTGTTAATTTTTATATACGGAGTATATTTTCCTTTTTTTGGTATATATTAAATAAATATATTCTTAAGCAAGCTTTCTGATAGATTAATTGAGAAGATTATATTTGATAAGAATCTAAAATATGACTTTCTGATACAAAAATTATACGTTATCCACTCTACCATTCTTTTTAGGGTATTTGCATATGATGATATGATGATTTACGCGTTGAATTTATTGATACCATAAAAGGAAAATAGAGATTATCTAGACATATTTAATATACTACTTGTAAATCATAAAGTCATAATAGTTATCTAGAAATAGGAGACTTATATATATATGCTTTATATAATGGTGGTATATGTTTGATGATGGTGATATAAAGAATCGTAGTATAATTTTATCAAATAGTTAGGATGAGTTATGATAGTGTTATGTATGACACTATGATTATTGTTTTTCTTAATAATACAAATGTGTTGCAAGAATGTCACAAACAAGGTTTAATTTTGTTAGAAGCATGTTTGGTTTTGTAGAATGAAAATATAGTATTAGAATGATATTTCATGATGAATGAATAGAAGGTTAATGTATGTAATGATATAATGGTGGGTAATGCAGCCCCCAAAAAAAAAGATGAGTGAGTGTGTAGCATAATTATCGCACTTAAATGTCACGAGTTATATTAATTGTTTAATTAAGTCAAACAACTCATAATAGTCAAATAAGTTAAAATTGACTGATAAACTAATTATGTTATCAAGCCAACATCTTAATAAATTATAGTTCTTTTTACTTGAGAGATTTAGACTCAAATTTCACTTTCGCTTGCCACATCAAATGCTACCAAACGACTAATAATCACGCGTGCTTTTATTCGAGAGACTAAATTAGTGGGCAATTAAAGAATTAAGATATTGTTAGATTTTCCGTAATGATGATCATTATTCAATTTGAATATACATGGGCAATTTCGTCTTTCTTGCTAGTGTATCTCAATATTTTTTTTAGAGTAAATACCACAAATGGTCCTCTGACTATTGGGCTAGTACTCCTTTTAGTCCTCGACTTTCAATTCGACCACAAATGGTCCTCTGACTTTCATTTTTGACCACAAATAGTCCTCCATTAAAAATTCCGTTAAATAGGTGTTAAATCTAGGGGTATTATCGTCAAATTGATTAATATTATTATGATTACTTCTTTTTTAGAATTATATGACACCATAATTAATTTCAAACATTAATAAGCATTAAGTTAATAAATATAATAACAAAATGGACGTGACAAATCACATAAATGAACAAATTAAAAAAAAATTCACGATTAATTCGCAATTTGTACTTGATTAATTATATTAATTCAACGGTGGCGACCTTCAGTTATGTCCCAAATAAAATTTTTGATCGATAGTGAAAATTATTAATCATCCATGTATGAACAACCATGAAAATTATGGAAACAAGGTTTAAAAAAAATTCTTCCATTTTAATCTGTTGGTTAAATTAAAAACAGATAGCTCTAATATTAAATTTTCATTTTGTATGCATAATTACAAGAATAATGTGTATTGTCTTTTTATTTAGGAGTATTTATATTTGTTAATTTTTCAATTATGTTTGTTGGTGAAAAATTGTAAACATTTTTATTTTATGACAATTATATATCAATTTGACGATAATACCCCTAGATTTAACACCTATTTAACAGAATTTTGAATGGAGGACTATTTGTGGTAAAAAATGAAAGTCAGAGGACCATTTGTGGTCGAATTGAAAGTCGAGGACTAAAAGGAGTACTAGCCCAATAGTCAGAGGACCATTTGTGGTATTAACTCTTTTTTTTAGTACTACTGACTTTGTTACAATGTAGTATTTGTTCATAACTACTTTCTCAACCTACTGAAGCACAAAGAGTCAAATATCACCTCCATTTAGACTCGAACTCACCTCCTTCCATATGGGTGTGCAACCGAGTATCACTAAACCACAAACTCTTGACGCTAGCGTATCTCAATAGATCAAACTATAAAGTACAAAGGTTAAAAGTTTATCTATCAATTTTATACCGTAATTATATATCTTTTGCCAATGATCTTGTGGTCAAGTGACATATAATGACTCTCCTAAATGAAAGATTATAAGATCGAGCTTCAATGAAGGTATGTATGAAATAAATCTTACTTTTGTACAATAATTCACAAATCACACGGAAAAGTTCAATTACACTAGAAAGGTCATATACAACGTGCTCGATCAAGAAGTGTTGATCAAACTCATAATCTTCTGGTATGAGAATTATATTTCACTAACTTGATCACTATTTTTAAATCACAATTCATTTCTTCTAATTAACATTATATTATAATAAGGTTCGTAATATGTGAATAATACTAAAGTGGGAAGAGAAAAGGAAAATGAAGACCATGATGGCGGTTTCGAATTTTTTCTAATTTAATTTCTTCAATTTCTCAGACACTCAATAAATATATATATATATATATATATATATATATATATATATATATATATATATATATATATATATATATATATATATATATATATATATATATATATATATATATATAGTTGAAAGTTCAAAGGTGGTCGAAGAGGAGAAAACAGCATGAAACATCAAACTCTATAGTCTTATAGAAATGTGTATGCAAAAGCATGCCTTGTTATTATTATTATTACGGAGTATTATTATTATATCGGAGTAGAAGTAGGCATGCATTTTGCTTCTTTTTCATTTTCAATAATAATACCAAAAAAAAATAAAAATTACTTGCTTATATTTAGGGTGTGTTTGATTCGCACATGAGATTCAAAATCAGAATGTGAATCAAAAATTTGATGATGATAATGAATTTTGGTAAAAGTATTTTGCATATTTGATAGTAGGGTGAAATTGTGGTAATTACCAATATTAATGTTTGGTTATGTATAATCCTATAATGGGAGTAAAGGTTTTAAAAATACAAAAATAAAAAATCAAGGCAATTGATCATATTATAATAATGACATCCAAAACACCAATATAAACCAAAAAAAAAAAAATCAAAACAAAAATATAAGGAATGTAGTGAAAATGCGGCAGATCGGGAGGTGACAAATGAGAAGAGATAAGATGAAATGAAACTCTTTTTTTTTATTAAGTAATGAATTTATAATTGAAGAGGTAATCAAATCGCATAGTTATATTTTAAAAAGTTGTCAACTAAACACTAATAATTATAATTTTGATTCTCATTTTTGGTGTATAAATCTATGGAACAATCACACCCTTAATTAAACACTAAAATAATTATTTTAACGTAGTACTTTCATGAAATTGTCACTCATTACATTTAGTGGGCTATAGGCTAGCTTGAGTGGCCTAATAACTGAAACAATAGTCTCACTCAACAGCTGAAGTTTTCACAGACCCAATTATAAAACTTACTTTTTACTCTCTTTACACAGTATGAACGCTAATCTCTATCCACAATTTAATTTACAACACTATCAGCATCTTTATAATTCTTTTATCTACTCGATGAAGATACAATACATATTACTATTAAATAATCAATAATTATCAAATAAAATAAAATACTATGTTAAATAATAAAAAAAATTGAACCGTTTAAACTTAACGTCGAGATCACAAGACCCACCAAATTTCATGCCCGACAAGTTGAAGCATTACCAACTTCATTGGACAAATATCTTTCCAAATGCACATGAAGATAACAAAAAGGACCCACGACTGCTCATATAATTGTGCACAAAAGCTCATATGTACCAGATCAGTTTGCCACGTTATAAGGTTTTGTGCAAATATCTCTCCAAAATAAACCAAAAATATCAAACCTAAACTCCTTTTCCACCGCCCACCTAGTACGCATCTGATTATCTATGCACTCAATCGATGTGATGAGGAACCCAACGACAGGAAAGATTATTGAACACCAAAGAATCACACAGCAAAAAGTGTATCTAGTCCCCAAAAAATAACTAAGTATGTAGAGTATAATTGTTATATTAAAAGATCACGAGTTTAGGTTTTTCAACACTTTCTCGATTAAACCAGTGACATGGTATAGTCTTTGTGCAGATAACTTCTCTAATATGATTTGTGAACTAATGGGTTTACATAGTACTTACCCTCAAATATTAGTTACAAATTTCTCCTGTAATCCAAAAATAAAAATGCATCCAAAATATCTTAATTGTTGGCCTAACATGAGCACTATGATATATCCTTCCTGGTTGGAAAGATTTTTTTTTTTTAAATGTAAGTGAAAGGTTACAAATGTCCATAACCAGATTTTTCTGAAAAATAAAAGAGATATTATTGGACAAGATTGTACAATCTTTATTACTTTATATCAGTGCATGAAGATATTTTTAGAAGGTAATTTATAACATAGCAATAAAACTATTCATTTTCATTTGATGTTCATAAGTTGGTTGATATCACTGCGAATTAAAAAAAAATCTACTTAATAGGAAAAATAAATCAAATAGTGTTGAGTTACTTGATAGGAAAAAATAAATCAAATAGTGTTGAGTTGAATATTAGGAGTGTGTAATACTACTCATAAAATAAAGTTGATTTTGCACCCCCCCCCCCCCCCCCCCCCAAAAAAAAAAAAGAAGAAGAAGCAAGTTTATATGGTGTACCTCTTGTAAGCTCGCTGATTTACTCCATTTATTCTACTTTTTGATGGACTAAGTTGAGATTTACCCAGCGTCAAACCTCAAGCCAATTTAGCTCGACCCATTTTTATTTTTATTTTTAAACTCATATTGGCAACTCTAATTGATAGCCAAACCAAAACTATATAAATTGTTCTGTCCTTCTCTTATTTTCACCAATTTAATTTCTACCTTGCTTTTAGGTGTGCTATGGACATGGACATCAATCATCATAACTTCATAAGCCATCACAATTGTTTTTAATAATTTTTTTTTTAATCATATATTATGTCAATCAATGTATGTTAAACCGCATATTAAAACTAATTTTTTATTGTTTTTGAAAATTCTCGATGAAAATCATGATCCCAAAATGAAATGCTCAAGACATAATTGCAAAGTGCACATTAGTGGACATGTAGGATTATCCATTTGTAACTTTCAGCTTGTCAATAGCCTTCCCATTTAATCTTTTGCCTTTCTAGGAAGATGCATAAGAGGAATGAGCCAACCCACTCAAAGCAAAATAAAAAAGTAAAAAAATGAGACATAAATTGCACCCCACCCCAAAGTATACCAAAGCATGTTGTGATGATAACATCATTTACCACTTACTTGGCATGTTTCTTCAACCTCCTCTATGCTCCACCACCATTATCCATGCCCTCCCATCTCTTCATTTCCAAGTGGGCATCAATCATGTACATTAGTCATTTTGACTTCCTGAGTATCGAGTATTGTGGTGGTTAAGTATATTTATATCGTAGAAACAGTTATAATGAGTATAATAAGCTAAAACGGTGTAGTATTGTTCTAAATAAAACATACCTAACAACTATCAGATAACAAGTCTTATTTTGACACTATAATTATGCCGGATAGTGGTAGGGGACCTTGTGAGAAATTCCATTGAAACAAATCACAAATTCACAATACTGCCACAGAGAAATGAACAAAGAGTCAATGCTGCATGCAAATTAAAACATTGAGTCAACCGAGTTTACCAATTTGCGGTGCAGAGTAGTCAAACTCCAAATCCCCAGTATGGCTTTAGTGGTCCTACTAGATCTTAACTGATCTCTCCCTGTAAAAGAAACAAATGGTGTTGGCGAAATCCCACTATCCACCACAACATGAGCAAATGAACTAATCACCATACATTAAACCACCAAGTGGGTTAAAGCAAACAAAAAGAAAGGAAAGATAAAATTTAAGTTCTGAAAACAGTTGGATTATCTCTACTGTTACCTGTTATTCTGTTAATGATCTGTTCTATCAACTTGTTGCCACTCTTATCCTTAATCCAGGTCTGGTAAAGTTAATAGAGTTAACAATGATTTTGTAGTCCAATGGTATCAGGGTTTCAGGTTCAGCTCATTTTCCTATCAAACGTACCCAAGAAATGAAGAACAAATAAATGGAGAAACTCATGCAGAGTTGTTTTTGCTTGTTATCATATACAGTATACCGTGTAAATTTAAAAATTTCCACCCTAATAACCGTGTTGTATTAATAGCAGTAACATTTTCATATTGACTCGGTAAAGCAACTAGACCAGTTTTCTTTCCAAACATCATTATTATTTCAGTGCAAAAATGATTACTCGTAACCCCCTATTGTATGCCTAAAAAAATCAACACGGTGGGGACCAAAGTGCAATGGCTGTATTGTGAATATTTAAAAATCATGGGGAAATTCTCATAGGCTCTTCACTATAAATACACAACCATGCTTTCACCAACCTCAGTACTAGAAAGACCTTAAATACTTAGCTTGAAAGCAAGCCCTACCAAAAACATGGGAAATTGCTTAGTTTTGCAGGCAAATGTAATTAGAGTCATGAAAACAGACGGGAAGATCCTAGAGTATAAAGCTCCCATGAAAGTATATCAAGTGTTATCAGAATTTGCTAACCATGCAATATCTGATTCACTACCTGTTGTCCAGCATCTACATGCAGATACTGAGATGGTTGGTGGCCGCCTCTACTATCTTCTGCCACTACCAGTCCCCCGGCCAAAACCTGCAAAAAAGAAGGTCAAGTTTGCAGATCAAGTTGAAGAAGCTGATCAACAAGGGACTGGGGTAGTAAGGGTTAAGATTATCATCAGCAAGCAAGAGTTGCAAGCACTATTGAGTAAAGATCAAATATCAGTTGATGACATGGTTCACCATCTTCAAAAGGAAAAAAGCTCAAATGAATTGAATAGATGTGCAGCTGATGAGGAGGCAAATTGCAAGGGATGGAAGCCAATGCTGGGCAGTATACCTGAACTTGACTAGCTTATAGCTTTCTCATCCCATGGTGAGAGAGAGATGCAGAAAAAAAAACCTTGAGATAGTGTAAAGATAATAGATATAATATGATGAGTTCACTCTGATACTTCAAAGACATCTGCTAATTTTCTTTCTTGTAATGGAGAACTGAAACTTGTTCTCTCTCTCTTTTTTTTAGTCAGACACTATTTGGGGTGTTTAACAAAAAAACATGAACTCCTTAATAAAAACACAAACATACAAAATTAACAGGATGTATATATACAGTTATACACACTTGATCATCTTTGAGTTTATTTTTGTCTCTTTCATCATATCAATCCAATTTGGAAAGGTGACATAAAAATGATAAGATATATAGCTTGATGTAAGATCTTGAAAATTTCAATACGGAGAAAAACCTTTCCTAGAGGGCCAAAGTGTTCATATAAATAAGTTCAGCACAAGCTTAGGGCTGAAATCATGTTTGTATCACTCTAATCAAGATAGGAAGACCTGTCTCGAAGCAAGAAAAATGCAGAAAAGAGGGAATCGGACATTCTATGGTTAGTTTAATTACAGAACAAGCTAAACAAATGAAATGGTTTTGGTTGATCAATAGCATTCTGGGGTTACTGGGGTTATTTTTGTTTTCCCCCTCAAAATTATGGCAAAATATTTAATAACATGTTCATCAGGTCATACGACAGATAGGGTATTTGTAGAATATACAGAGTTTCTCATTTTCATTGAAAAATGTTTGTTTCTTGTAGAAGATTTACAAATATGTAACAACGCAAATTATTTGGAGTATATATCAAGAGATTTTATTTGTCAATGATGAAGAAATTCTGAAGAACTGGAGAATATTGCAGTCAGGTCTAGCAGGTGTCTGGACCTGTTTGAAAAGTAGCCTTTTCACATTAGAATATCAGGGCATGAGCTTAAGTAAGTTATGGTTTGATGGCTATCCCATGAATTGCATAAGCTTGATTAACAAACATCATCCTGAATCCAAGTGAGATTTTCATTTTCATCATTTTTTAAAACTCTATTAAATGCACCACTTATGATGTGTCACTTTGAGGCCAACTGATTGGTTAACTTGGCCGGTAAATGTGGGTAGAACCAAATGGGAGAACTGTTCTTAGTGCAGCTTGATCTGAATTATATTAATGATGATTTTAGCAAGCCCAATAGGTAAATTGATTTCATAAATCTACTCAATAATGCATGTTTTTAATGTTTCCTGCCCCAAACTATTAAATAGGTATCCAAGCAACAGAGTAAATTTCCATGAGAACACACACACACCTCAGATGGGGAATTTTGGCTGTTGAGGGTCAATAGGAATATGGAATAAATATGACCTTTCCTTAGTTGGGGAGCTAAGTAGCCAAGCCTTAATTGTTTCTTGGTGCTTGGTGTTTGAATTCCTCCAGAAATGGGATAATTAGATTGTGTTTTCTCCTAACAAGGCATAACATTTTTTTAGTCATCTTCAAATGCTCGCCTAGGTGCATTAACAATAAAAGCAATTGTAAGCCATGAACTCTTTAGATTTTGCACCTAACAACCTTGTGCTCTGGCTTTTTCTATGGTGATACATGAAACTAACTTAAATGTCAACAGAAATATTACTTTAAGATGCAATTGACATCTGGCACGGATAGGAGATAAGTTACCAAGATATTTCTTGAAATTTTATGAAGTTTCTTATTATGGCAGATATGAACTAAGTGAAAAATCATGATAATATGATACTTGCCTTTCAGAGACCAGTAAATAAACAAATGCTGCATACCACCGGCACTGTGCATTTACCAACACTGTAAAACATAAGCACAGAGGTGGATCAGTGGAATATATGATAAACATAGCTTTAACATGAGCAAGGGTCACTGCAAATAAGTAGGACTGTATAACGTCAATAGGGATAACACCAGCCAAGATGGCTAAGAATACAAACTTGTAACCACAACGTCACGAGTTTGAATCCCCCTTCTTGATTTGAGTTGGTCAACTATGGCAACCTGGACTGGTTTACCTCCTTGTAGTCCTTTGCTGACTAAGGTAACAAGGCATGGTTTACCTCGTCACCCCAAAAAAAGTAGGAGGCCTATGATAAATGAAAAGTATATAGCAATTGCAAGCACAAGTTCACAAAAGTTAAGTTTAGAATCAATACAAATTTAATATTTTAGCAACTCATTCACCGTTATACGTTTAATTTCAAATATAGCATTATTGATGTTAGGAAGACTATTATTGCACCATTACTGACAGGAAAATAGAATGGACCAGAATTAATGGTCTTCTCTAATACAATTCCAAATGTTTCCTACTTATTCTTCAATTCTATACAGCCATAGTGCCTACAGACTAGTGAATGGCAATGTCTAATAGCTCAATTGAGGAATGTCCACTATGCAGATTAATTCCATACTTAAACAATGGGATTCTATAACGCATGAAGCCATAGTTCAAAATTGACAACCTCTGTGTTTTAAACTACGTCAACAAAGTTTTATTTAACAGAAGCAAAAACTTAAACACCTACTAAACCTGCGATAGGTGTCCATGGAGACAGGTGACGCTTTGACAGCCAGGGCGAAGAAGAGAGATGCGCGGATTTCGGGAGGCTCCGCCGGTGTTTGCTGCTGAATTTGACAGTTGCGGCGGCGATCGGACATTGTCGCTGCCTCTCAATTCGGTGCGAGCCGGAAAAGCCATCCGTGACGTTTCAATGAGCTTTGGAATTGCATCTTCGGGCTACAGTTTAGCTCACTCTCTGGTCTCGAGTTCGATTCCGCTCCGAGAAGGAAGTATCAGTTATCGTTTTCGCGCGCAGTTGCAATTTCACGGCGTTCCGCACGATTTATTTGCTAGATAGCACCTCGTAATTTCTCTCTTTTTATGAATTCGTACTTAGAATTTGGGTATTATTTGCCCTTTGTAGCCTATGAGCTTTGTTTCTCCACATTAGGTCCTCTTAGTGACTTAGTTATCTAGTGTAGTTTTATTACAAATTTAACATGTTTGATTCACGAAATGGAATATTAAATATTATCAATATTATTTACTCCATAATGGGAAATATAATAATAATTATATTACGTTAAGAAAAATGTATGGAATAAAAATAAATAAAGTTATCAAATTAAAGTTACACAATTTTTTTACTTAATGGCACAAATAATATTAATAGGGTGTGTATTCAGTTATTTACTGGTTAACCAAACAGAACTTTCTTTTATCGAATCAAAAATCGGTTAGCTGATTAATCAAAATTTGTAACTAAATTTTAAAATATTTAAAATTATAAATAAAAATTAATATTAAAGAAAGTGTAAGTGCGTAACTTTGTAATATTGTTTTAGACTTTTAGATAAAATCAAATACTGATATTGTGCCAAGCACTTTGTGCTCAAATGGCATGTAGTGGCCTCCCTCAAATGAAATGTCATGAGTTTGAGCCTCAGTCGAGGAACGATATTATACTTTTAGATAAAATTAAATATTTTAATATTTTTGTTTAATATTTATGAATTATATATATGTGGTTAATTCAATTATCGATAATTTCAAACCGAATTAACCGATAATCGAAATTATGTCAATTTTTTAACTATTAATCGGACCGAATTATATAGATTAAAAAAGGTTAATTGAAGTTATTGATTCGGTCGATTGATTTAATATTTACCGAATATTGCACACCCTTAAATAAATATTAACAAAACTCAATGGGTTCAAACTCTTCAAAGGGTGTCCGTATACATGCAATTCACGTATAAAAGAAGTCTTCGGTGAGTATTGAGTAGTCGTTCGATAAACACAACTACTACGCAAAAACTTGTGTTAGACCGTCTCACATATCGTTATTCATAAAACTAGTCGGTCAATATGAAATGTAATATTTTATACTAGCAAATACAATACTAAATCATGAATACAGTATTACATTTAATATTTACCCGATCCGTCGTATGGATAAAGATCCGTGAGACAGTATCACACTCATGTCCCTAATTGAGCAAAACCAGCCTCATTAAATAAACTATTTATTTACATATACCTAATCATATTGTCTTTTCATAAAAATGATATATGCCCATAATATCTAAAACTCGAATAAAAATTATAGCATTATATTTCATATTTCAAAATATAATAAAATTATTAATATATTGAAATTATATTGTCAATTAAATGTTTATTTGATTGGACCAATAACTTCTCAAAAAAGAATTTTATAACATATTTTAATTAAATAATAGTACATCACCTTTTTTGAGGCAAATCCATAATATGTTGGATTAATGAAGTGCAAAGTGTAATTTCCCTTTGGGTATGCTAATGCAATTTTAGAAACTAAAGGGTAAAAAAATTTAAGAATTTTATTTACAAAGCGCCCGCCCCCCCCCCAAAAAAAAAAGTACGGAGTAAAAAAAGTACGGAGAGTCTTTAAGCGGTTGGATTCGAGCTCTCGGAAGTTGATTGGACTGTTTGCACTCCCTGGCTTCCATGGATACGATCGTTCAAGCAGCTCTGGAAGAGATATGTTCACGTGGAGCTGCCGGCCTTCCTCTCCGTGAGCTCTGGTCGGAGCTCCAGCCTGCACTCTCGAGCCACGGATTCACTCTGAGCCCTAAATTCAAGCAGCTATTATGGACCAACCTCCTTGACATTCCGGACCTCCAATTCAAATCGAATCGCGGCGCATACGGCCCGCGCGACGATTGCATTCGCTCGGTGGTAGACTCCGAACGGCTGAATTTGACAATCGTCGCACCCGAGCATCTCCTTGATAGCTTCGTCGGGATATATGATGTTGAGGCCTCCGATGCAAAAGTCAGTGCGCAGCAGCGCCGTGTTCTCGAGCTCCTCGCCATTGCCAGGTTCCCCTCCTATATTTCTTAGTCTCTCTGTAATTCGCCTGCTGTATTAGTTTTTTGTAGTAAATGAGCATAAATTGTATCTGGATCATTACTTAGTCGGGTATAATTGGAAGCTGATTCTCTGTCTATGTTTTAATTGACAAAACATGTGAATTGGCATTTGAATTATTTAAATTAACAAGTGAACAGCTAGGTTTTGTTTTTAAATGGTAAGTAAATACAAAATAGTAACTGGAATTGCTAGTTAGATACTAAAACTTGATGCATTTGCAGGGGAAATGGAATTACACAAAGTGAGCTTACCAAAGCACTTGGTGTTAGAGGGAATGACATTTTCTACATATTGAAGAAACTAGAAAGCCGTGGAATGATTACAAGGCAGTCGACAGTTGTTAGGACAAAAGAAGCATCCAATGAAGAGGAGTCAAAAAATGCTTCTGTTGTTACCACCAATATGGTCCACTTGTATCGATATGCAAAGCATTTGGGTTGTCACCAAAGGCTTGAAATCACCAAGGGCAATAAGTCTTTTATGTGTATTGACAATACCAATGGTAATGCGGCAAGTGTTGACTGTTTTTCTGAAGAATCCACTAAAGAGGATGTGCACATAAGAGATTTTCTGCCGGCACTAAAAGCTATCTGTGATAAGCTTGAAAAAGCTGAGGGGAAGGTTTGTTCTAGTGTTCATCAGCACCTTGTTTTATATCTACCACTGTGCTTATTATGGCCTTATGGCTTTCTGCATTGAAGGTACTGGTTGTCTCAGACATTAAGCGGGATCTTGGTTACAAAGGATCAGCTGGGCATAAATCATGGAGAAATGTAACTTTTGCTCTTTATCTTATTAGACTGTGATTTTTGTTTTCTGTTAATTACATGTTACATTTGGTGTTAGGTCTGCCACAGGTTGAAAGAGGCCCGTGTAGTGGAGGAGTTTATGGCTAAAGTGGATGGTAAAGTAAGTGAGAAGGTATTCATCTTAACAACTTTGGTATTTTTATAATCATTTTATATTTTTGCAAGGATTCGATCTCTTAAATTTCGGAATACCACCTAAATAACTGCGGCCAGAGAGTAAAATAGGTCGGTTTACATCTAAGCATGCCAACTTTAGCGTTTCGAGCGTTTCGTGCAAAATTGTAAGTAGTTAAAAGGAATTAGATGTTTAGTGCCTTTTTTTGTGCAAGAGATGGAGAGAATTGTTGATTTCAGAGTAGATAAATTTTTATTTTTTTGGGGTGCTTTGCTAAAAGAAAGATGTCTATTTGAAAGAGGTTGGACCAACATTACTAGATCAAGGATGCAGTTCTCATTCCTTTGCAATCTGCCCCATATTAATATCTCATTTTGACAAGTCAGAGGCAAATTTGTAATTTCATAGATATTAAAGAGAGATCTGTGTAACTTTTTCATAGTAAATATTTTGATTTTATGGGAATGAATTGTATGAAGTTTTGTCTCATGGATACTGTAAATTTTGTGATGAATTGAAAAAGAAAGAAGAAGACTTAGATTTGGAGGGAATATGTTTTACTGTTACAGAGTATTTGTTATTGTTAGTTTTCTATATAAAAATTTGCATAGATATGCTTTATCACTCAATTTATTGCTTACAGCTGGATAAATGTAGAGGCAGGCAGCAGACATTGATTATCCAAGATCATTTATTCTTCAATTTCTCATCATGAACAGGAGGTCAGTTGCTTGCGCCTGTTGAAGGAGTTTTCACCAAAGCATTTTGAGCCAAAATCTCGAGCACGTGAATGTGATGATTTCGACACAGAACAGCCAACAAAATTGGCAAGGAGAGGTCAAATTACAGACCAGCTTGTAGATCTCCCAATTGATTATCAGGCATATGATATGGTTGATGCTGAGGGATCAAGAGGGTTGACAATCACTGAAGTATGTAAAATCTAACATTTGACTTTGATATATCATGGTTTATCCGTGAAGTGTACTTCAGTTACAATCTATATCCAATGTCTTTCCTGTGGCATGAATTTTCAATGTCCATTACTCATTTTTCTCAATACCTGTAATGTTGCAACAGGTATCCAGAAGGCTTGGAATAAACAATAAGCGGTACTATACAAGACTTCTTAATGGATTTTCTAGACTTGGAATGCATATGCAGGCTGAACGTCCTAATAGAGGAGTGGTCTACCGGGTCTGGACATCTAGATTCTGCCTTGGTGAAGCATCAAATAAAACTCTGATGGACCCAGAAGAAGTCTTGAAGGGAAATGCTGAAAGTAATTCACATGTAATGGGTGTGGAGGCTGAAGATCTAAACCCCTCAGTTTCCAATGGTTGTTTTAAAGATGCCGGTAAAATTGACATCACAGAAGTTGAACATGAAGGTCCTAATAATGTGATACTGGATGGGGAGGGTAGCACAACTTTGCTCTCTTTGAGTAAACCCCAAAACTCAGACCCCGATACTAGTTATACAGTTCCTGATGCAGAACTACAGATAGTGAGCACAAAACCACTTGACGTTGTTCCATATGAAACATTGCCTCTTGCTGGGTTGACACCTTCCGGACGCCGACCATGTCGCAAGTATCCTCGCCTTACATTGGTTGCAGGCATTGCGCAGAGGGAACAACGGATACTTAAGATGTTGCAGGTCTCTTCCTTCATCCGCTAATTCTTATATTTCCAATGAATTATGCTATCCATATGTTTACATGAGCACTTGAAAGTTTTTCGTCATTGGGCAGGAGGAGAAGTTCCTTATAAAGCCTGACCTACATAGGCGGCTTGAGAGTCTTCAGAGTGGCATGATGGACAGGAAAACCTTAGAGCGGTGTCTGAACAAGCTTCAGCAAGAAGGACATTGCAAATGCATTCATGTTAGTGTCCCTGTTGTCACAAACTGTGGCCGCAGCCGTACAACAGAGGTGGTCTTGCACCCATCAGTTAGCATTTCTCCTGAAGTACTGGGTCAGATTCATGAAAAAATGAGATCTTTTGAAATACAAATCCGCAGTCAATCTCGATTGAAAAAGGGGCAATCAATTCCTAAACTTAATGATATTCAGAGAATCCCAAAAGATGTAAAGTTGGACGGCCCAGCTGAGCAGTTGGAAGTGATGCGTGCTAATGGATATGTGATTGCAAAGATGGTTCGAGCAAAGCTTCTTCACATTCACTTGTGGGGTTACATCAGTAGTTCACCTGGTTGTGATGATATTTTGTCATCTTGTAAGCATGGATATGACTTGAAAAATCCACACAGTACTTGTAAATTGATTGATATAAAAGCAGCTATCAAGGCAATGCCACTTGAGTTGTTTTTACAAATTGTGGGATCCACTGAGAAATTTGAGGACATGATAGAGAAATGTAGGAATGGTTTGTGCCTGTTTGATCTTCCTCCGCCGGAGTACAGGTGCCTGATGGATATGCGAGCAACAGGACGGTTGTCTTGGCTAATTGACATTTTACGACGTTTAAAGGTATAAGGTCTACACATTCATTATTTGAATTAAATACATGCTGCAGGCTATTTTCGAGAATTTCTGTCATGAACAAAGTCATAAAAATGCTGCAAGCTAATTTAAGAGAACCATGAACATAAGATAAAAATTTATTTCTCTTGATCAAATATAAAGCAATGATATTTCTCGATTGTTCTCTGGACATGGCTTCTATTCATATTATTGGAAAGTCTGCTTACCTGTTTAAGTATTCTTTCTGGAGAACACAAAAGCACTAGTGCAAGTGAATAACTTGAATCCCGTCAACCTACTTATTTATCTTTATGGATATTGATATGCGGTGGCATGGTGCTATTTTGGACCATCCCACTACCTGCCAGAAATTAAAAGGAAAATGAAGAGATCATTAATATAGTGATGCATATTCATTTGTGTCCTTCTATCCTTTGAAGAGGAAATATCATGTGTAGATGAGGTGACAAAGGAAACAATTTATGCTTATTAAAAAGGGGGGAGGAAAACAAATTATTTTTAAAAAATTGTCATTATCCATAAATATTTGTTAGTTTCATGAAACTAGTTTCATGTTCCAATTTTTCATGCATGCCTAATGAGCTCTGAATTCTTTGACAGTTAATACGCCTTGTTAGTGGTGAAAAAACAGATGTAACTGACACCTCTCAAACTACGCTTATTTATTCATTGGAGCTTAAACCTTACATTGAGGAACCTGTCTCCATCTCCACATCATCTTCTGGTTTCTTTTCGTATGATCTTCGCCCTCAAATTAGACATGACTTTGTCCTTTCAACCAGAAGAGCTGTTGATGAATACTGGAAAACCTTAGAGTATTGTTATGCTGCTACCAATCCGAAAGCTGCTTTACATGCATTTCCTGGATCTGCAGCTCATGAGGTCAGTTGAATACTTTTTTTTCATTCTAATTTTTTCAATGACTAGCATTTCATTTGAGTTGGTGTTTTGGTTTCAATGATCTCTTTGCACATGCTTCCCCTTGAGATGTTAAAGGAACCTCGAAAAATGTGTATTTGAAACTTTTGTTCTACAGGTATAATGCCTTAGTGGTGTACAAATCTTGTTTCATCCTTCAGGCTTTTTACCTCTTGTTCTGCTAAACAAACAAAACCTTGAAAATGTAATATGTTCTGAGCTGTTGACATGCACATGCCACCCTCTTTGCCAAGCCATGGAACCCAAGAAAAAAGTGACATTGTCAAGATGTCTAGGAGGCTCCTGTCGATTCTCATCACTCTCCATGTTCAGGGGACTGATGTTTTGACATGTTTTATTGTTCATGTAGACATGTAGTTGCACGAATCTTAACCCTTACCTCCCAACTAAATGCATCTTTTAAAAGGCAAACTACTGGGCCTAATGGCTGAAAGCAGATCATATGCCCAGAGCACACAAGGGAAGGCTCATGCATACTTCTGAGTATCCTTACTCATTCCTTGGGGATGGATGTATATTTTTACTACTAGAGAAAAGTGAGCTAGCTATCTAGCTTGTTAATATTACTAGTTTTCAAAATTTTGTTCTGATATGATTGAAACTCAAAAGTAATTGCATTTAAAATTTTAAATACATCTTGCTAAAAAGAAGATAGCTAGCAATTTGTGCAACACTCCCTTGCCTTGTTGCAAATGGACCATCTGTTAATTTGGCTTAGATTACTTGACTTTTAACTTTTCAATCCCTTACTAAAGGTAAACGGGTCTTAGTTTTCACATTGAAATCCACTGGACTAGATGGTTTATGACCATTTTCTTGGTTATTTCCTTCTATTCTTTTGCATGAATATCTTCCCTTCTTCTCTTGAATGCTTCTATCCTGTTTTCTGTTTCTTCTGATTGGAAAATATTTTGTCATTCAGGTTTTCCTTTCTAGATCATGGGCTTCAGTCAGGGTAATGACAGCTGACCAGCGTGCTAAGCTTCTTAAGCGGGTTTTCAGTGGTTGCTCAAACAGAAAACTCTCATACAAGGACTGTGCAAAGATTGCTAAGGATCTGAATTTGACAATGGAGCAGGTTTTCATTCTCTTATTCACAATTTTTTTAGTTTCCACTAGTGTTGATCAATGAGCTCCAGATCACCTGATAATGAATGTATTAGAATGCAGTCTTCACATTTGTTTGAATATATGTGGTTCTTAGGCTTTGCTGCTTATTTGGATTGTTGCTGGTCTAGCATAAAGTTGCTCCATTGGATATGGAGGGTGGTTGTTATTAAGAAAGCTGCTCATCATTTGAATCTTTCATATGATACAAAAGAAGTTTTTTGACTTTACTATAGTTTTATATGATGTGTTGCTTGCTATTTGGCTTACCATAGTTCATACAAAATGGTTCATGGCATGTTAGTTCAAATAAAAAATGTCTCAACAAATATATTTTATAATCTGAAGTTAACTAGAAGAGCCTTCCTGTTACTTTTATTCTTTAATAATCTATTTCTTTCTCTAACAGTATTACACAAACTTGTAACTCAAAGAAATGAAGGTTGTCTTGCTACATGAACATTTACTGTCATTGGTTGTTCGGCACATACATGAGATGTAATTTATTAGTTTTTTTTAGCAGCACCTTTAACCCCTTGCTAATAGGTATCTTATGCAATTGACATGACCTGCCTCGGTTCCTGTAATTAGACAGAGGCTGACAGGTTATATTCAACAAGGACCAAATTGGTTGGTGGACACGAAGACAACTTTAACTCTTTAAGACTCCAAATATCTCAAGGAATCTAGTGTATATCTAGATAACTGAATTGTCAGATCAGCACTGAGTACTGAATGTTAAAATGTGACAATATTTATATATGGCTTCTTAAAAAGGGGCATCTGACATGTTTTTTCCTGTAAAAAACCTGTGATATTCTTTGCATGGTTTTCCATTTGAATCACCTACGGCATGCAACTTGCAGGTGCTTCGCGTTTATTACGATAATAAAAGGAAGCGCCATCTTGATAGATCTCAGGGGTTTTCAGAGCAGGGAGAGAGTCAATCCTTGAAGAGTACACAAACATCATCTTCAAGGAAAAGAAGGAGATCGCCAGGAGCAAAATCCTCAGAGTGTGGAATTGATGGTGCTGATTTTGGAGAGAATCAGAGACTACTTCCCCAAATGCTTGATGTTGACAGAGACCAGTTAAATGAGGCTCAAGATTCTTCCCTGGCATCAATGAATAACAGCTGTGATTTGGGGATGGATCAGAGTGGTGATCGTTTTGGAGCTACTGAAGAGCTAGAGTCAAATGAACAGAATGACGATGATGATTGTTTCATTCACAAGTGTGCTTTATCAAAGCTGAAGGCAACAATCAAGAAGAAGTTTTCTTGGACTGAAAGTGCAGATAGGTAATTCTGAGTGGGTTATAACTTCATGGATTTCAAGCCCTATCAATTTCAATTTGCATTAATTTATTACTCCCTTCAACTAATTCTATTTGTCCAACTTTCCTCTTTTGTCCGTCCAAAATAATGTCCACTTTTCCAATTTAAACACCACTAACTTTTTACTTTTCCCAATTAAACCTTTATGCCTCTTAACTTTTTAGAATGATTGGACAAGGTGAGTAACATTTGATTTATACTTGCAAACAAAAAAAATCACATTTGATTTGTTTTCTTTAAAACCATGCCAAACACAAATAGTTTTTTTGTTTTGGAATGGAGGGAATATCTCCCCAAGTTGGAAGCCATATGATTGTTGTGGTTGTACTCAGTTGCTTGATCAGGATAGCCTGATATTAAATTATTATTTTTTTCCTCAAGTCACTCGACTAGTTGTTTGCATTGGTATACTGGATCCCTAGGCCTCTAATTGTCTAAGTTTCGATTTATGAAATGGTGTTGTGATTATATTTAACTTGGAAATCCTTGTTTAGGCAATTGGTGATTGAATACGTCAAATGTAGAGCAGCTCTTGGAGCAAACTTTCACCGTGTAGGCTGGGCCTCCCTTCCAAATCTTCCAGCACCACCAGATGCTTGCAAAAGGAGAATGGCATTATTACATAGCAATCCAGAATTTAGAAAAGCTGTAATGAGACTCTCTAATGTGCTTAGTGAGCGTTATGCGAAGTACCTTCAGAAATTTCAGGATCAATCATCAAATCACGCTGGTGGCAAGATGAAGTTTCGTGAATATGCATTGGCACAAAGGTGTAATAGGGATACTCTTGATAGGTCCAAACATACCACAGAATTTGTCTTTGATGAGCAGTGGGATAACTTTGATGATGACAGTGTAAAGGCAGCTCTTGATGATGCTCTACAGCTCAAAAAGAAAGCTAAATTGGAAGCGTCAAAAGAAGTTGAACCTCTTGATGATAAGTGCACAGATGTGGATATCGATTCTGAAGAACTAGTAAATAACATTCATTTTGTCTATTTAATCCCTGCTTTAGATAACATGTTTACCTTTAACTGCTATCCTAGTTTGCATTTATTTCCAGTTCAAGTAATTCATCCGAAAATCTGATCCTGTATAACTCATTTGGGTCTTTGTGAACTCTCTCTCTCTCTCTTTCCCTTTGCAGCACCAGCGTTACTTGATTGTGTTTATTGCATATGTTCCACCATTTACTACTGAATGCATCTAGGATATACTTAAATATTTATGTTTCTGGTTCCTTTTTCACTTGCTTGCAGTTTCCTCATGGCCAAGATACTGAGAATCATTCTCGTAGGAGTAAAGCTGCTGGCCGGAAATCATGCTCCAATCGAATTGCTCAAAAGTTTGTTAAGCCTTTAAATGGCCCAATCAGAGTCAGTAAACGGGCACATGAATCAGTTGCAATTGCTAATGCTCTAGAGCTCTTTAAGCTCATCTTCCTCAACAGTTCTAAATCACCAATGATGCCAAGTCTACTAGCTGAAACTTTAAGGCGTTACTCTGAGCATGATCTATTTTCAGCATTCAACTATCTCAGAGAGAAGAAAATTATGGTAAATATTGTCTCCTGACAGTATGCTCTTGGCTGCCAGTGTCTTGTTAAGTTTTCAGCTAAACATAAAGAAATGTTGAACTGAGATATGCAAACTTTGTTCTGAGAGTTCTGTGCCTGAGCTACTAATCTTTCTCAGTCCTTTTCCAATTATATATTTTCTAAAAATGCACTTTCTTCTTCTTTTTGCAGATTGGTGGTAGTGCCAATAGTCCTTTTGTACTTTCTCATAACTTCTTGCATTGCATCTCTTCGTCTCCATTTCCAATCAACACTGGAAAAAGAGCTGCTAAATTTGTTAGCTTGCTCTGTGAAAGTAAAAAGGACCTGATGGCAGGGGGGCTCCCTCTTCCAGCAGATTTGCAGTGTGGCGATGTTTTCCATATCTGTGCTTTGATTGCTTCAGGAGAACTGTCAATTACTCCTTGCCTGCCAGATGAAGGTGTTGGAGAGGCCGAGGACTCTAGGGCTTCTAAAAGAAAATCCAATAGTAGTGAGCTTTTTGATGAGGAGAGGTGTAAGAAATTGAGAGCTGCATTGGCTTGTGATAGTGAGATTATTTCCCGTAGAGCAAAAGGTTTTCCAGGCATCAGCATATGTTTGAGACAGGCAGAAATATCAAAACTTGAAGCTTTGGAATCATTTAAAGAGGTTAATAGTGCTTTCACCCTGTTCTCCGAAGAGCACCAAATTGGTATGGCTTCAGGTGTAAAAGTTGATGCTATCTCATCCAAATCTGATGAATGTAACCACAAAGAGGGAATTCTTGATTGCGAGACTCCTCACCATTCTCTAGTTCTTTCCACCGAGTCACCGTGGGAGGCCATGAAAAGTTATGCAGAACATGTTTGGACCTCTGGTTATGGATTAGTTGAAAATAATGTGTTTCATTCTGAGTTGTTTAGGGCTGTTTACTCAGCCATTCAGAAGGCTGGTGACCAAGGTTTGAGCATGAAAGAAATCTCAATGACTGCGAATTTGCAAGGTAGGTAATTCTAGCCTTATTTGTTTAATACTCTGTATCTGAATTGGGTGAAATATATGTGAAGTGAATGACATGATGTTGATTGCATTGTGGTCTTTCTTTTTAGGAGAAAAGATGACAGAAACTCTTGTTGGGGTGCTTGAGGCATTTGGAAGAGTTTTGAAGGTATGTCTTTCATGTATTTGCTTGGGGTACTTTAGTTTTGCATAGTTCTGGTAAAGGTTATGCCCCTCCCACCCTAAAAGGAAAAAAAAGAAAAAAAAGAAAAAAGAAAAGAGCAGATCACAAATTGTAGTAACAACTACGGAGTACTTCTCAGCTACTTTAAAAGTAAAGGTAGATCACCAGATGGTCCTTAAAAAGTTGAAAGCATGCATGTAAATGTACTCCAAACCCAGCACATTGTACCAAGCCACCTCGTGTTTTTTTCCGCTTCTCATTTCCCACCAGAGGGCCACCAGCATGTACATAAAAGGATATTAAAATAGGCCACACAGCAAAACAGCTGTGACCAGGCTGGAATAAAGTCAATTACTTACTAAATAGTTTTATTCTTTCTGTGCTTAATTGCACATGGCGTGCGCATTTGGAGATTTTCTGGTTGAGTATTGAAACAGAGTATACTAAAAGAAATGTTTGAAAAGGGAGTTTTGAGCTTTTATTTGTAATTATCTTATTCAGTTTCGTTTTCTTTTTGACCATTGATTCAGGTCAATGCTTATGATTCAATTCATGTGGTTGATTCTTTATATCGATCCAAGTATTTTCTAACCACACCCACGGCAAATATGCCCACCTCTGGCAATTCCAAAGAGGCAATTGATGACAAGCTGTTCACAGATAACATGGACAATCATGAAAATGGTGTTGCCTCACTAAAGGAAACAAGAGTAAATTATAGTGACGTGCACAGAGTCACTATTCTAAATCGTCATGAAGAGGTTGCAGAACCTTTGAATGAAACGGAAACAGTTAATAATGCTGAAGGAGTTTTGCATTTAGAAGTTATTACCCCAACCAAAAACCACAGTGATACAATATTGGAAGGCCATTCTATTGGTTTTCAAACACATAGGACAATATTTCCTTGGATAAATGGTGATGGATCGATCAATGAACCTGTTTACAAGGGACTTGTACGCCGTGTTCTTGGTGTTCTGATGCAAAATCCAGGGATGCTTGAGGTATACTCTTTTACACTGAATGCGTGTGAATGTATAGTATGATGTGCAGGAATATCTCCAATTTCCTTATCTATGGACAAAAAATAAGATATAAAATTATGCAGTGCAAAATTTGGAATAATTTGTGGACTTGTGGGCTTGAAATATTTGTGTAAAATTGTATATTCAATTCAACTTCTCCTTGCATAAATGATTTGTGGGAAAGCTGATTTGAACAATCAATAGTGAGTTTCCGGTCATGTAAGAAAATCATGATATATATTAATTTTGATGTGGGATTCCTTCTGGTTTCTTTATCTCTATATTTGTTTCCAATTTCACTTTAATCTAATTCTTTTTCATGTCACAGGACAACATTATAAGCCGGATGCATGTTCTGAATCCACAGGTAGGCAACTTTTTTACAATGCTAAGGCATTAAACCTTCCACCTGTTACCCAAGTACTAATGCACTTTCTTGCATTACAGAGCTGCAGAAGTCTGTTGAAGACGATGATTTTGGATAACCACATCATGGTGCGCAAGATGGCTCAGAAAACACCAGCACCCCCAGCCATTCTCGGTGGCCTTCTCGGGAGCCAGTTCAAGAAGTCGAAGCTAATTTTGCGCGAGCATTTCTTTGCAAACCCGACTAGCACCACCCTCTTGTAAACGCAGACAATATGCTATTATCGGTTGCTTGTATATGTTCTCTCGAGTGAGTCTAGTACTGATTGAATACAGCGTTACTATGCTAGGCGGAGTTAGTCAGGAGGTTGAGACTTGGGAAGCGCATGTATTCTCTTATTATTTCGTATGTATATATGCATACTTATTTTGTTTCTCAAAAATTAAAAAAAAAAATATTTTGTTTTTCATTTTCTGGAAAATGAACCAAACACACAAAGACAGTTTTCCAGAATTCATCCAAACACGGGAAATGAAGTTATTTTCCTAAAAATGACTCATTTTTCAGAAATCATTTTCCAGAAGTCATTTTCTTGCTTTCCAAACACACCCTTAGTTTCAATAGAACAATTGGTTTTCTTTGATTGTTACCTAATATCTATAGACAACAAAAATGCATTTAATGGAGAGGATTACCTCTTTATGAATTAGGAGAATGATTTTAGCACGTACAAGTAGCTAAGTTGGTTTTTGAGTGATAGATTATAGGTAAGAATACATGATTGAACCTTGATAATTATAGTGCGAGAATTACACACAATATGGTGGGTAGGGTTGATTTATCCCTCAACTATGAGAATAATGTGTAGGGTTGACTTATCCCTCAACTATGAGAATAATTTTACATTTTAGACTTGTTATTAATAGGCAAGGGCATATAACTATGTAAGCTTTGCAACAGTCAATTTTTGGCTGATAACTAAACAAAAAATTGAACTTTTTTAAACAAAAAATTGATTTTAAAAAAAAGTTAATAACTGATCATTGCACATTTCTAAGGATAAAATACCAATTTTAATAAATAAACAAAAATAATTGTGAAAAAATGGAGATGGAAATGCATATAAAAGGGGGCATTTTGCGGGTTTACCGTTTGAATCAAGTGGCGGGAGGTGAAAGCAGCCATGAACGCCGTCGTTCCCAAATCCTTACAGGAGATCAAAGCGGCGCTCTTTCAAGGCTTCGAGTCCTTCAACCACCTCAAGCACATCCACGCTCGGCTTCTCCGTTCTGGCTTGCACCACAACAACTATCTTCTCAACCAACTACTCAAACTTACTCTCAACACTTTCCACAACCCAAGCTACGCGAACCTCCTTTTCACCCAAACCCAACACCCCAACATCTTTCTATGGAACACTGTTATTCGGGGTTTCGTAACCAACGATTGCTTCGATCAGGCTATTGGCGTTTTCAATTCGATGCGTGAAATGGGGTGCTGTTTGCCCAACCAGTTTACTTTCCCCTTTCTTCTGAAATCTTGCGCCAGGCTTTCGGATTATGAGCAAGGAGTCAAGGCCCACAGCCTTGTAGTGAAACTGGGGTTTGATTATGATGTGTTTGTGAATACCGGGTTGGTTTGTTTCTACGCGAAATGCGGACTTTTAGAGGACGCCCACAAGGTGTTCGATGATCTTTCTGAAAGGAATGTAGTTTCTTGGACTGCGATAATGAGTGCGTATATTGAGTTTGGGAGGTTCAGGGAAGCAGTTGATTTGTTTCGTAGGTCGTTGGAGATGGGTTTGGTGCCTGACAGTTTCATCCTTGTTCGGGTATTGTCTGCGTGTAGTCATTTGGGGGATATGGGTACTGGTGAGTGGATACATAGGTATGTGGCTGAAACTGGAGTAGGAAGGAATGTGTTTGTGAGTACATCTTTGGTAGACATGTACTCAAAATGTGGGAACATGGAGAAAGCTCGCCATGTGTTTGATGAGATGCCTGAGAAGGATATTGTGTCGTGGAGTGCTATGATTCAGGGATACGCAGCAAATGGGCTTCCCAAGGAGGCATTGGATCTATTTTACAGAATGCAAAGAGAGAACCTTTCTCCGGATTGTTATTCAATGGTTGGTGTACTTTCTGCATGTGGGAGATTGGGAGCTTTAAATGTGGGTGAGTGGGCTAGTAGCCTGATGGACAGGAAAGAGTTTCACTTCAATCCTGTTTTAGGCACTGCACTCATTGATATGTATGCAAAATGTGGGCAAATGGTTTTGGCTTGGGAGGTGTTTAAGGAAATGAAGGTGAAAGATCGTGTTGTTTGGAACTCTGTCATGTCTGGCCTTGCTATGCACGGTCATGTTAGATCTGCATTTGCGTGCTTTGGCCAATTAGAGAAACATGGGATTAATCCCGATGCGAACACCTTCATGGCTCTCCTTTGTGCTTGTACTCATGCTGGTCTTGTTAACGATGGGCGCCAGTATTTTGACAGCATGACTCGCTTGTATTTCTTGAATCCGGACATTCAGCATCATGGATGCATGGTCGATCTCCTTGGTCGTGCTGGCAGGTTAGAGGAAGCTCATTCGTTGATAAAAGGTATGGCGATGGAGCCTAATGCCATTATTTGGGGGGCTCTATTAGGTGGATGCCGTTTACATCGTGACACCAAGTTAGCTGAACATGTATTAAAGCAGTTGATTGAGTTAGAACCTTGGAATTCAGGAAACTATGTTCTTCTGTCAAATATTTACTCTGCTGATCATAAATGGGACGATTCAGAGAAGATCAGATCAGCTATGAATGAAAGAAAAATTCAGAAGATACCTGCATATAGTTGGATAGAAGTTGATGGAAAAGTTCATGAGTTTCTTGTGGGAGATAAATACCATCCAATGTCAGATAAGATCCATGCTAAACTCAGTGAATTGAACAAAAAGTTAAGGGAAGTAGGGTATGTTCCAAAAACAGAATATGTGCTCTTTGACATTGAAGAGGAAGAAAAGGAATATTTTGTTGGCTGCCACAGTGAGAAGCTAGCAGTTGCATTTGGTTTAATCAGCACTAAACCGAACGACGTGATCCGAGTAATTAAAAATCTTCGCATTTGTGGCGATTGCCATACCGCCATCAAGCTCATCTCAAAGATCACGGGTAGGGAAATTATTGTGCGAGATACTAACCGTTTCCATTGTTTTATTGATGGGTCATGTTCATGTAGAGATTATTGGTAAGAGCTCTACACATAACTTATTGAGTGTCAACTGGCATCAAAATTAGAACCAATTTTCTCCATATGTGCTCTTGATTAGCATGATGAGAGATTCAGGTCATTATGCATGCTGTTCTTGGTGCAAATATCTTGAAATGTATGAATAAAGCCGGAGCCATAGTATCAATGGGCTTACTATGGAGACTGGAATGATGAAAAAAATATGGCTTGAATAGGTGAAGAGAGGATTGGTTTGTCTTTTGCAGTTTTTTAAGAAGCAAAATTCAGACTTGATCATATTTATGCTTTCTGCTCAGTATATTTAGTTTGATACTTATTCAAAGGAAGGCTATGACTCAGACTCAGATCTCTTTGACATGGCAAGCCAATCAGTCTTTCGACCTTGCAGTTGACAATTAGAAGGTAAAAGTGAAGTTCCTTGTGGCATCCTTTTATGACATCTCCCCATTACTTGACAACAATTAAATGTCCCCGGGACTAGCTCAATTGATTTGATCAATCACCCTAAAGTCTTGTTCCAGCAGCAATGCGGGACCTTGACTATGATCGAGATCGACCATAAGTGATGAAGATCCTTTGTGCACAAAGTATGTAGATAAGGGTGAGAACCTGGGGAGTGACGGGCTGACAAGATACTAAGAAGAAGAGACTATGCAAAGACAAGACAATAATACCATTCAAAGACATGTTTTTTTTTGGGATATATCTCTTTCATACAATGGAGGAAAGGAAAAGCTATTAATGGCATTTCTGTTTTGTAGGATTTCCAGAAAGCAAGCAACCAACAACCAGAAAAAGTTCATTGCAGGTACTTTTTTAAGTTTCAACATTCTTGAAAAAAAAAAAAAAAACAAAAATCTGAAATTATCAGTGTCATCAGGTGAAGTACTTCACCATCTGAACTTCCTTCTTCTTAAATCCACATTTCTCATAGAAAGGGATATTATCTTCAGAGCAGTCAAGAATGACCTTATAACACCCCATGGAAGAAGCATGATTTGTCAGAAACTCAACGACTCTCTTCCCTAGTTGCGATCCACGAGCCATGGAATCAACCACCACATCCTCAACGTGCCCTACTTTCCCACAATTTCTGATGAATTTCCTCTCTATGAACACGCTCCCAGTTGCGACGATCTTCCCCGACCGGGAATCCTCGATCACGCATATCAGATGGTCGTCGCCCAATCTCGCGAGCTCCTCGAACCGGCCCTGGAAATCTTTGTCGCTCACGGAATCGCACACGGTTAATTGCTTCAACAGTTCGATGAAGCCCTTGTCTTTGTCGGAAAGCTCTAGTTTTCTGATCTGGTAAACTTCAGCCCCGCCGCCGCCATTATTAAGATCTTGCATCTTTCTCCAACTGCAAAAATAATCAATCTTAACAGTGGGAATGCAGAAGGTTTGGCTTTACACTCACCTTAAATAATTATGCAGAGAGACTTCGACAATGGCAGCTCCAAATCTACAGAATTCTTAGCGTATAGAATAGATGAGGCATTAAGAAGCAATTTTTGTGTGTATATATGCTTTGGTGGAGAAACCTATAAGTTGAGGCAACAAACCATCGTTATACTACATACAATAATAATGTGTTTATTATTACATTTCAGTACTTCAATTTGTCGACCACTTTTTCATTTAAAAAAAAAAAGGTGAAATACACTTTTAAAGTTTACTTGAGAAGACAGTTATGCCCTCGAATTTTTAAAAATTATAATTAGGTACACGTTGATTTAGTACTTCATGATCCGAATACTTGTGTTAGTGACCTGTTATAATAGGTCACTAGGTTGTACGACCATATTCTAGTGGCAAAAATCGATGATGGCGACTAGCACATCATCGAAGAAGGGTTGGTCGTCACCTCCTAGGGACAGAGAAGGCAACCAAAATTGGTCACTTTCTCCGTCCCTTGGAGATGGCAACCAGTTTGGTCGCCAACTGACGATGCCGACTAGCACATCATCGAAGAAGGGTTGGTCGTCACCTCCTAGGGACAGAGAAGGCAACCAAAACTGGTCACCTTCTCCGTCCCTTGGAGATGGCGACCAATTTGGTCGCTTGAGAATAGGTCTGGCGACATGATGGTTGCCGTCTTCAAAGGATGTATTTAACCCTTTTCCCTTTATTTTTAATAATCCGTATATTGCAAGTGGTTGAAACCATCTATTTAACACAATAATGCAAATTAGGAAACCATCTATCTTTCTTAACAATGTCTCCGGCTTTGTCTAGTTTGAATTTATGTTTATAATTATCAGATATTGAGTTTCAAATTCAGTGCACCTTTTTCTTAATATAACATTCATAAACTAGTGTCTAAAAGATGTAAATGGCAAAATTTTCATAGCACTTGGATCCTTGGTTACAGTTGATAGTTTCAGAATCCTGATAGGGATAGAAGTTTTGACTTTAGAGAATGAAACAACAAAGGTAACAGCAAAGAGTAATATCCAATAAAAACCAGTATATAATTCATGTCTTATCTCCAAGTAAAATGTCAGTAAAAACCAAAGCAGTAAAATCCATGATATTGATAAAACAAAAATATTGCTGTTGGAACAAGGCAAGACTACTCCCATTCTTGGATCACCACCCTACAGAACAAGAGAGAGATACCCCGGGACTTAAAAGACGCGAACAGGCTTCCCCATGGTTGTCTTCAAGTACAAGCACCTCACCTGTTTGAGCAAGAACAGAGTATAAGGAAACGGAGCTAACAGAACTCAAGTGTGGTGGGGGGAGTTGTGAAACTTACGTTTTGCCAGTTCTTCTTGAGGAGTGAGACGAGAAAGTTGACGCTCATTTGGACGTTTTGAAAGACCTGCTTCTCCTCCATGGAGACGTTACCAACAGCAACGCCCATACAGAGCACCTTCTTGAGCTGAAATTTTACTGTGGCTTTTGTTTCGTTGACCTTTGTCTCCAAGGACTCCTGATGTGTAACCAATGTCGGAAACTTACCTGTGGTAAATGGTAATAAGGAAAAAAAGGTTAGGTTAGCTTGGCCTTGAACATTAATCCATGATCTCCATCAACTAAAGAGAACTTAAAATACTATGGAGTTTAGATTACCAAAAACTTATCTTTGTGATGCCAAAAATTTCCTACTCATGACAAATATATTGACGTTCAATCTGACTAATTGTACCAAAGCTATGTAATGGAATGTTATAGGCGATTAAAAGATATACATGCCTGCCTTGTTAAGACCAGGACCCAAAAGACGAGGGATCTGTTTAATAACAGCTTCAGATGCTAAGAAGGCATGGTACTTCTTTGCTAGCTTCTTCACAAGTTTCTTGTTTTTGTTGAGTTTCTTCAACCCTTCAACATCCATATATTCCATGCCGATTTTCTCAGCCTGCAGTATAGAAATTGACGGTAATACCAAGACAATACAGTTTTCCAAACATCTTTCATTCAACAAAGGTTGTTTTTTAATGTATTCTGTTCTACATAAAATGCAATTTATGTACACAAGTACAGTAATCATCTCTACTGAATCATAATCCATCTATAAATGTTTTCCAATTAAACTTAGTCCAATTCATACAAACCAAAATATTTTGGCTAAAAGGAATGAACTTGTACCTCTTCCACGTGCTGAGCATCACCAAGCATGCACACTTTCATCTTAGGGCGGGGAATGTGTGGCAGCTTAACAGAACCACTGAAACGCTTGTCCTTTTGAGGATCATAGTTCTTTAACCCAATTTGGAGCTCAATTGTCTCTGTGAATTTGCGATTCTTCTCAGCAGAATCCCCCTTTATTTGGGAGATCGCTTCCCTCAAGGCATCACTTTGTAACTTACTGACATAAAAACCAACAACGACATCAGAATCAGCTCGACCAAAGAGAACCCGTATCTCTAAATTCTTCCATCGATCAAAACTTAAATCAGTCTTGCTCCAACAAAACTAGGTCAACACCATCAAAAAAAGCACAAGGGCTACGAAATCGAAATTCTTAATGCAACAAACGAGTGCACTGCACACCGTGTTAGTAAACAATGCCACCAATATCAACGATCAATCCTTTTAGCTTGGAAAGTATTAATAAATCACAAAATATTATGAAAGCAGCTTTCTTTTAGGTTAATATCAACTTATCAAGCACAAAACACCTAAAATCAGCACTGTTCTCTCAGTTAATTAGAATGCAAATCCTCGCACTTTAACCAGAAACCTTATACAGACTACTCGAAACTACCAAAACTACCAAAACCATTAAGCAAATCAACAGAAATGCAAATCGAAATCCATATATCGGCAGAAATTACCTCATGGCAGAAGATTACTGTCTTCCTTGCCAATTATCTGTTTCACCAATTAATTAAAAAAAAACTGAAATAAGTCTTATGTATCTGTGTGCATAAACAAGGAGATTAGACAATACAATCTAAGCAACGGATTGAGAGATTCCGAGAGTTAACCTGAGCTGCCAAGTACCGAAAAATGAGACTGACGGAGGGAAGAGTTGAGATAATAAAGCTAGGGTTAATAAAGCAGGGTTTTGGGCTATAAAATGTCAATAGGGCCCGACTTCCTTAACTTTTTTTTTTTCTTTTTCAATTGTTACCTTTAATATTTTATTATTTTACAATCAACTACGTAATAATGTCACTAGCGTGTAAAAAGAGAAACGTGCATCTTAATAAATCTCGCTTTTATATAATATGTTGAAATCATATATGATAGACAAACTGCGTTATAAAGATATTGCATAATGAGAATCATGTTCTACTTACTCAACTAGTTTTTTCAATACACAAAATTATTAGTTTATGTGTGTTTTTTTAATACGACATATTATATATATTCTCACTACTATCAAACTAATTACGACCCAATAAGACATACATATATATCTTACAAGCTAGCAAGAATAGCACCTATTTTTTTTAAGATCTTTATGTAATAAAGGTTATATTTTATTTGTAATTTAATACTAGTACCTATACACAGATTTATTTTTTTATATTATATATTTAAATAATAAAATTTTAAAGGTGAGGCTATAGATAATTATAATATTTGAGAGTTTTCTTTTGATAACCATTTTATGGGTTAAATTTTTTTTTTCAATAGCTTGTGAGGACAATTTTTTGGTTCCTATTTTTATTATTTACCTTTATATACATACATTATCTACATTATTAGCAAACATACATGATTTGTTTAATATAACATAAAGGATTTGACTTTGTAAAATATTTAATAGCATCCATAATGGTTTAAAATATTTTCTATATGGAAAAAAAAATCTTAAAATCACTGATAAAACATAAAATAGTAAAATACACATGGTATATATACTTACTAGTATATTACTCGTGCGATGCACGAATAAAATATATATATATATTTCAATTCAAATGTAGTCGCGCCTTCCCGTGCAGCTGGTGCAGAATACACGACTATCTATATAAATATACACCACTGTTAGAAAATACACAAAAATATCAAAAAATACACTACACACCCAAAATAACGCACTAAACTCATAACTCAGAAATCGTAATTGCATAAATGATCAATGAGCCTTACACTGAAAGAACGGACTGTCGGAGAGGTAAAAAAGCTAGCGTTCAGCACGACCCTGCTCTCCGTATAGGTACTCATCTGTTTCTAATGGTGCATTTTCTAACGCTGTGTGGTGTATATTTACCTAACCTATAATTACCCCTATTTACGTCCATACTACCCCTCATTTAAATAATCATTTCAATCTCATTATTATTTTGTTTCAAAAAATGTTAACTAGAAGAATACAATGGACCATCCATGAAAGCATGAGACATCTAGGTGGTGGAACAAAATTTTCTAGCCAATAATAATATGCCTAATGCCTTATTTGCCATAAAAAATAATTAATAATAATACAACGATAATAATAAATTATACAACTATTTTAAGGGTCAATTAAATATGCCTTATATATCATTATATATAAATTAAGAGTATCAAATACATTATTATAACCAACTAACATTATTAATTGATCAATCAATTGATACAATCAGCTATTAATTATCAACTAAATCAATCAGTTATATGTACTATTCAATTGTTATTTGCATACTTGCATGAAAAGATTTTATTTTACGGAGTAATATAATTTTTGTGGGGAAGTGTTTAAAAGTGGCGTGGCAGTATGTATGTGACCGAGTTTTTGCCGCGTCTTTGTTAAACAAGAAAAAGCCGAGCAGCGAGTTTCTCACCATTAATTTTGCAGCCCGAAACTTTCCAGCTCCAATGAAGAAACAGAGCCTTCTCCGTCGATTGGAATCCGGCCGCCCACCGGAGACGGTGGCGTACCGATCGTATTCGCATCCTGTAGCGGCGATGAAAAATTGAAAATCCGTATCGGCGAAGGAACGGATCACCTCCGATCCTCTTGCTGTTTCCAGAGCAAGGTTTTAACATTTTTGGTAAATTTTGAATTTATTGAGCTTAGGTTATTGAATTGAGTCAATGCAGGTTAAAACAAGTGTGCGATCATTGCGATTTTGCTTTGAATTTTCAGCGGAGTTGTTCATGCAATACGCTGATCAGTAGTGATTGCTTCTGGGTTTAGCAATTACATGCAATGCATATCGTAATGGTAATGCTTGTTTTAGAGAATGAATGTGTTGAAATTGGTATTGGATTGACATAAGTGAATAGTGATGATGTTTGGAGTTTAAAAAGAAGGTGAAATCTGATAAAATTGGAAATTTGAACCATACAGAGAGGATTAGATTAGCTCATTAATATAATGACAGCTCACAATTTGAGAGAAGTTGAAACTATAAATTCTAAGGTGTTCCCACTTATATATCCTTCTTTCAGTTCTGTCTCTCTTTAGTGTGAAATTAAAGGTTCTAGTTTGGATTTATATTTGGATATTGGGCTTGCATTAGGGTCATGAAAATGAAGTACAAATTGCCTCTTGGAATGCATCTAGTTGGCTGGTTCCAATGTGGGCGCGCGAGATCTAACAGCTTGGGAATGGGAAGCTTTGCCAGGTAAAATGCAGTGTTTCTGTGCTTGAAGAACACCATGATGTTATGTTGGTGAAATGGCATCCATTCATGGATATTTTGTTTTCATGTAGCTGTTATGAATTATTGATGATACTGTCAAGGTATACGAAACTTTCAAATGTGCTTTTCTAATCCCGTTATGGTATTACCTATAACTACTTACCTGTTGTCATTGTTCACATCTCCCTTACCAAGTTACCAAATAGTGTGCTTGATGTGCCAAACTATAGGTCTGGGTATAGGATAGTTATTGTGATAATTGGCGTTGTGCTCAAACCTAGACAAATTGACTGGTAAGTTCTGAGCATGCGCGCTCCCACCATGCCACTCTTTTAATTTGTTCCACTCTGTAGAATACACGCATAATTGTTGTTGAATTGCCTACCATCCTTTAATTTGTTTAGGAAGTATGGTGATTACACTTGCTTCATGTAAGCCTCAATCAAGTCATATGTTGTTTTGACTATGCGGTTTTGAATTGAACTATTGTTTGTCAAAAAGTTCAAGTATTCTTAATTCACGTGTGAAAGATGAGGAGACTCCACTTCTTGCAGGGGGCACACATAGACAGTGTGGGATCTCTCTTCTGACCCCAGCAGTGACAAGATGGATTACCTGTAGGTATGCAAATCTTTTATAACTTTCTTGATTTTGACACTAGAATATCTGTTGAAGTTCAGATAGAACTCTAACCATTAGTTTTTTTTGTGTTTATTTTGTATCCTATAAATGCGCAATTCTAATATATGTGTTTGATTCTCATAACTTAATTTCATTGATAAGCTTTTAGCCCGTAGTTAATACAACTTGAATATCAAAGTTAAGAACAGGTGTGTCTGGACTTTTCTGGATAATAAGATATTCTGGTGCTGATTGTTTATGATTGATGAGCATATTGCAATTAATTAGGCTAATCATTAATTATTGTACTCCAGATCCAGGATTTGACAAGTGAATAAGATCAGATCTTACATTGATCACTTAAGAGTTAGAGTGCACGCATAGGCACATTTGTAGTTCAATTCACCGTACAAATAGCTAACATCCCAATATTCTGCTTATTTTATTTGTTTTTCACATTTCCGAGCGGTTTTGTTTTAATTCTTCAAGGAAACATATTTGCACTCTCTTTGGGTTTATAATGGTCAAGGGCTCAAGGTGGAAAGTTTCCTTTTATGTCCTAATCCACATTGATATGTGGCTCTTTAGGTTGGTGTCACTCATCATTTACCTATGGAATATGTTTTGGGAAGGGATATTTGCTAGTGGAGCAGCTGATGATGCCATACATTAGAAGATGATATCATGTTAAGAATTCTAGGTTAAGCCTCCCCCCAAGTAAGAGTCAACCCGACCCGACTTGGGTTGAATCTGGATTAGTCTCACAATGATAGATATATTGGATGTTTATATGCAATAAATAAATGAAGATGATGCTGTAGTTACGTACAACAAACCCCTTTCCCCCTTTGGTGCCATGATTTTTGCTCATTGGCTAATACACCCACTCTTTTATAACCATTTAGCCTTTGTCAAATGTTTTATAGCTAGCTAAGTTCACCCTCCTGTTCCAAATTAAAACATGAATAAGTTAAAAATTATGATGTAGAGTATCATTTCTTCTCAGAACCTTACTAACCTTGGCTAAACATTGAAAGATGGGTGCTTATGTTAAATGAGCTTAAGCTATAATCTAGTGAGTTTGAGTACAGTAGCAGTGTAGTACAGAAGTCTATAAATTTTACTCAATTGGCATCTTTGAAGTAAGAGTTGGTTTCTGCATGCATTGTTTAATCAGAGATTTTACTGGGTTGATCTCTTTGAAGTTGAGTAACAGTTTGATACAACTTTGTATCAAAATAGGCACTACTTTGAGTGAGAGCTGACTCTAAGAATAGACGAAAGGGAGAGGGAAAGAGAAGTGACGACGTAGTGGAGAGAAAGAAGATATTGATGAAAAAGAGGGAAGATAATTTTCTTGGGTGAGATATATATGTTTTTATTTCTTGCTTAGCTACACAATAAAAGAGAGGTTATAATATAGACTCGTCAAGTCTGGATTTCCATCATTCACTTGTGAATATAACTTCATTGCGACTCTCCGAGTTATCTTGTAGTTGGACATGCATCCTTCTCAATATTTTGGTTATTTCTACAATTCTCCCTTGGCAACCCTTAACAGTTTTTCATTGGGATAACACTCATCAATCATCATATATGTTTTTCTTGTTGTTGTGAAAAGCTTGTTTGGCACTAGTTGAGTTCACAATTGAATCAAACCACACCGAAAGCTTTTGAATATATACTTGCCCATCATTCTTCAATATTTGAATGTGTTGAGCATTCCCCTTAACAACGAAGATATCTACTCATCTATGGATACGACACAGCGTACCAAGATCAATAGGGATCAAATGAGAGATAAAAGTATCGTCAAAATTTTTATTAAAAATGCATTCCATAAATTTTTATCTTTTTGTGTGTGTGTGTGAGGAGGAGGAGGATAACAAGTGCAACGAAAGCATATGCAACCTTATAAATAGGCACTATTTCGAGTGACTCTAGACTCTAGGAATAGACAATAGGGAGAGGAAAGAAGTGACAAAGAGAGAAAGAAGATACTATGAAAAAGAGGGAATAGAAATATTCTAGGAGAGATAAATGTGTTTATTCCTTCCTTATCTACACAATACGAGGCCACAAGGGAGGTTATTATATAGACTTGTCCAAAATAAGTTGAGAGGATTTGCTTAGTACGTAGCTGCATGGTGCAAGGTTTGAATCCTACCAATTACCAAAAAAGGGAGTTATGAATTTGGCTTTATTGTAGCACTAGTGTACATGCAGTTAGGGCCCTATAGGCCAGTTGAGACACACATTCCGCATTTGGAGGCTTAGCTTGTAGGCCAGTTGAGACACATCTTGCAATTTACTTCGTCCGCCAGTCTCCAGGGCAGGAGTAGTGAAAAGCCCCGTTCAAACTTATTATACATATAGACTTGTCAAACATAGATTTCCATTATTCACTCTCTATGGTAGATGGTAAATCAAGTAGCTAGCTAGCACTAATAATAGCAGCCAATTATTCATTGCTAATTATGATAGCAAATTATTACAATCAATTATAAACACAATCATTGTACTGTTCATCCAATGCACGTACCCATCCAACCTTTAGTTCTTCAACTCAGGAACCCATGGTGTGTATCACACTTAAAGTTTCTGCACCATTCAATCTGATGAAATTTTGCTTGCTTGGCCTCTTTGAAGTAATGTACAGTTAGTTTCTTCATGTCTTAATCAGGTCAATGACCCAGAGTACAAATTGCTTCTGGAGAATGAAGGAAAAGACTCATGAAATGGATGTGATCATGTGTATTGTGTGGGATGGAACACTACAGTAAGATTGTCGATGCAGAAATTAAATGCATACCTAATGCTCTCATTAATGTTCTATTTATAATGTTTTGAATTCGAAACTTTACTTAGAATGAACCAAACTCGTTTTATGTTTGAATCACAGGTCATTAATCTTCCACGTACCCGATCTCAGTAATTCATGAGTTGGATGGCTTCTCTATCCAAACAACAACAAACTCTCATTCCGATCTTGTTCTATACCTTGATGTAAGAGTATTACTTCTCAAAACTTTTACTTCAATTTGTTTCTCTCAATCATATAAGCGTTCCCCTTTTTTCTTTCGATCTTTTCTATACAAGGAATTGAAGAAAATAAAGTTAAAACGAGCCAACAAACTATGGACCTTAAACCAGCCCTTGTAACATCAACAATCATCAACGAGTAGATGCCATCTGAGAATTTCCCAGAAACTCAAGCCAAGGAGTTAAAAATTATGGTGAGTTGCCAACCGTTACATATCATTTTAAATTTAACCATTTGGTACACTTGGTAAACAAACTGAAAACATGAAATTTGGTCCCCTCGGGCTGTGGGGAAAAAAATTGAAAAATATTTCTTCGTTTGAGACGTTAGTGTCAAATCAAAGCAATATAGACAGCACGGTGTATCGGTAACTTATAAATTCCCTGTTGGCGACGCAAATCATTACCAATGATGATTGAATAGCTTTGAAGTGATTTACATACATGTCAAAAATTACTTCTTTTTAACTTTTTTTTTTAGTGACGAAATATACTGTAATTACTATCTGAGAGTCTATAATGTAAATCTTGACTTGAAACGCTGATTCACTTAAACCAAAAAAGTTAATAAGATGTTATAGCTGAAAGTAAAACATGTAATTTTGTGAATACCAAGTAGGACAGTCTGGTTTACATTTTATTTATTGGCTGCGTGGACATGATTGTCAGTACTTTTAACGATAGCTGCACATGCTATTTCGTGAACTCCGAGGTGACACGTTGACGGAGGGTTACAATCACACAATGCAAAGATCTTGTCAGAAGCATAATCTTGTAAGTTGCTAACCCTTGCTACGAGTAAAACTGCTTAAATATGTAATTAAAAAAAATGTACAAATGATTCCCAGAATATATATATATATATATATAGATAGATGTATTTTGATCTCTTAGTATCTGACATGAAAGTACACTGCAGCAGATTATTGCGATCAAACAATCGAGGAAAAAAATATCCAGAAACTAACGATGGATCGGAGAGGATAAGCTAAGGGTACGTAGGGAACTTAGGTTTTCGAGGAATTTAAGGAAAGGATGGATGAGCATTCAGCAACTGTTCTCGATCCTTAATCTACTCGAAGTCGCCCTTCTCCCTTCCGCCATTAAAGCTTCACGAGCTGACATTATATTGCTGTTCATCAAAGAAGCATCGAACCCGCAGCAATCGGTCCAGTCTTTGAGGAGATCTTCTTGGCCCCAGATTTCCGGGATCCAAACGCGCCCTGCAACTTCCACTCTGTGCCTCTTTAGCCTCTCCCGCCCCGTGTCCTCCGGCGCCGGCGCCGGCGTGTCGGCGGCGCTGCACCCTTGAACCCCAGTTTCTCCTCCGCCGGTGGGTTCTTCACGATCTGAACAGCTTTTCTGCGGTTTCTTCTCCTCCGGGGCTTCGCTTTTATCCCCCAAACACGGCCGCCGCCGTTCAGGCTCGCCGGCGTTCTTGAATTCCCGGCGGCGGGATGTTGTGTTGGCGGTGAGATTTTGCTGCATGGATGAGATGAGAGATGTGTGTTGTATAGAGAGAGAGGGTTTGGGTTTTGGTTTTGGGAGAAATGAAGATTTTAATGTATGTGTAGAAGATTGCATGAAGGTTTAGTGGTTTTATATATTGTGTGGGAGTGAAGAAAAGTAAACGGGTGGGGTGATGGGTGACACGTCACCACAAAGTGTGTTTTGTATGGTTAGTTAGAGTTGTACGTGTCTCTCATTCTAGATTTCTTTTTGCAATTCTGTGGTTTGCTTCACTCTTGATCAACCACACAATAGGAGTATAGGACTAACGAAAAAAATTTAATTAAAAAAAAAAAAAAGAAGAAGCTAGATTGCCCTTATTAATTTTTTTTTTTTGGGTGTAGCCTAGAGTTTTCACAGTCGGACAGTGACTAATATCTTGACTGTAAACACCTCTATTGGGTGGGATAATTGGTCTGAAAATTTAAGAATGCTCCATTCCCAAAACCAACGATCTTGATCTTTGGTGATTGCCCTTATTAATTGATTAGCTTGAAACAAAGCTGGTCATCATGTGTTGCACAGCGTTGTATTAATTGATTAGCTTGTAACAAAGCTGGTCATCATGTGTTGCACAGTGTGTTAAAATCAACGAGGATGGGAGTGTAAATGACACATAGAAGAAGTTGCGATATGATTGGGGTGTGTTGTCGGATAGGTATGGTGAGTGGGTTTGTGGGTTTTAATATCGCCATGAATATATTTGGTTGCGGAGGTGTGAGTCATTTATCATAGACTTAAGTTGGTCTGGGTTAATCCAATAGCTATGGAGAGTAATCTAAAAACTGGAGTTGTGAGTAGGGGTGGGAATAGGCCAGGCCCCTTGTAGGGGCCTATGGCCCGGCCTAATTAAAGCCTAGTTAGGCCTAGCTCGTTTAGTAAAAAGGTCAGGCTTGAGCCAATTTCAAAAGCCTATTAAACTAAACAGGCCAGGCCTATATATATCAGGCTCGGCCTTCAGGCCTGGCCTATATATATATATATATATATATATATATATATATATATATATATATATGTGTGTGTGTGTGTGTGTGTGTGTGTGTGTGTGTGTGTGTGTGTGTGTATTCTAGTTTATACCTAATATATATTTTTATATTTGCAATACAATCAGAAGTATATATAATTACCAAACTCTAACCCTCCACCTCCAAAATCTCATTCTAAATTATGATTCAACTATAAACATTGCTGCTAATCCTACTGTATGTATTCTTATTGTTTAATTTTTTTTAGTAACTGTTCTTAGTGTTATAATATTTAATCAAATATCGCAACTTAATTATGTGAGTTGATTGTTTATTATTTATGATATTATATAGGATACCAAATAATAATACAATGGGACTTAGGTATTTTTTGTAAATTTTTTACAAGTATACTTTAAAGGACTTTAAAATGGAGACCTTAAATAGGCTCAAAGCCTATTTATGATCTATTTTGAAGCCTTTTTAAAAGCCTATATGTTAAATAGGCTTTTAAAAAGGCTTCAGGCCAGGCCAGGCCAACCGTAGGCTCAGGCTTGAGCCTAAAAAAAAGCCTACATGCAGGCCCAGGCCTAGGCTCAGGCTCTAAATTTCCATAGCAGGCCCAGACCTAAATTTCTAAAGCTCGGCTCGGCCTAGCCTATTTCCACCCCTAGTTGTGAGTCATTTATCATAGACTTATGTTGGTCTGGGTTGGTCCAATAGCTATGAAGAGTAATCGAAAAATTGGAGTTGTGAGTCATTTATCATAGACTTATGTTCGTTTGGGTTGGTCCAATGGCTGGAGAGTAATCGAAAAACTGGAGTTGTGAGTCATTTATCGTAGACTTATATTGGTCTAGGCTGGTCCAACGGCTATGGAGATTGGAGAGTAATCGAAAAACTGGCACAAGGGAATGATAATGATCCGTTTTTGCATGTTGTGAATGCTATTGGAGAGGGACGATAGGTGTATGGTCGTCACATTCATCTAGAAGTAAATGACTGTGTGGATTAGATGACTATTCGTGTATATTCTTTACAACTGGATGAGTCTTCGTATTTATATTAATATTCACGTGATGATATCATCTCTTCTAATCGTTTATGACGGACTGTATTGGAGTGACATAATTACATTATTTTTTATTTTCGTTGTTAAGCTGATTTCTTTTGCACATACTGTAATAAAGACAGAAAACAAAACAAAAGATTTTAGTTATTCTCAAAAAAAAAAAAAAAAGATTTTAGTACCAATAACAAATGGTTATTAATGCTACATTGTATTACGCAGTAGGGGGATTTAACCAAACAAGCCCTAAGGGATTGTTTGTTTCAAAACTATTAAGTGGTTGTAAGAACAAACAAGATTAGACTTACAATCCGAAGATTGCTGGTAGAAATGACTTGGAAGGTCGGCTGCAGAACTTCCTTGTCTCTCCAGCCAAACGAGACCGTGGAAGGTGGGGTGGGGGGTGTCAAGGATTTTTGGAAGATTGTGAGGTAGATGTTGATTTGAAGAAGTTGTGTGATTTGAATTTGGCTCTAGCCAATGGGAGCAAATGATTTGATTCATCAAGGGTATTCTAGACTTTTCGATTCAGAAAAACATTTTGAGAATCAAATTCAATAATGCGTCCCTACCGTCATTAAGTATGGGTGTGTATTGTAAACCTCAATAAATAGTCACAAAAGATAAACCAGTCTAGATTGTTTATAGCTGACTGACTCAAACTAAAAAAGTTCATAGCTAATCAAGAATGTCAATACTCCACTCTTGTTGGGAGTCGAACATATAACATTGTTATCATGATTCTTTTATTATTATTATTTTTTTTATACTGCACCAATATTCGTATCCAACACGAAACTCATTTGAATATATTTCATTCAAATGGTGACTCCCTCAAAAACATTGTTGTATACCATAAATCTTTCGGCAATAAAGAATTTGGTTTTCAAAAAAAAAAAAAGCAACAAAGAATTTGTGGCAGTTGTGCCTGTCATTTAATGACAGATAGAGACATGTTTGGATGGGGTCATGCAGATATTTCTTCAAAGTTCTATACCCAAGTAGCTGACATCATTTATAATTATATTCCTGGCCATCCTTTTCTCTAATTTTATATCTTTTAAATTAAATTGCTTATGCCTTATATGCATGATTAGGGAACTAATTTAGATCTTTTCAAGGGAGCATCAAATCAAATAATGTCACTAAGTTTGTCGAAAATAACTCAAGTGGTTGCCCATTAATATTTAGTCTTGTTTCCAGCGACATAGCAAATGTTCAAATCTTTGCGAGAACTTGGAGAGCCATTGTGAGATTTTAACCAATCAATGATAACAAAAACCTCTTGTGCGCAAAAGTGTACAGGCGGCGAAAAGAATGTTGAGCAAACTCGGCAGGTGAAATTTTTTCAGTAAAACCTTAGGGGTCATCGAGAGACTTTGACCTGTTACTCTAGTGGTGATGAAGATCTCTTATCTTAAAATTGAAAGACTATACCATAAATAATTGAAAGATTGAATTTACATTATAGTCACACCCGAAGAACGAAAAGTGATGTGTTCCTTTCATTTAAAGGAAAGGAGAACAAGAATTGCATTGAAAACCTAGAAATTCAACATCAAATGTAGTAAACTGTACAACCATAACTCTTACCTAATTGTGTTTTTCTATGGACTTACCTCCTAAAACTTCAACTTATTCTACTGCTCTGCATCAGACACATACTTTGTATTGACATCATCAACCAAGAACATTTTATTAGGAAAAAGAAGCTGGACTGCACTTTCTCAGAGTCAAGCTCAAGCTTTAATGGATTATCAACATCCTGTGAACATGCAGTAAACTCAGTATCAATCGAAACTGCCATTGTGTTCTAATCACTACCCGGGGGTGTACACTGACCGGGGTAAATCCCGCCTTTTGACCCTAGCTGGCAAAGCCGCAAAGGACCACAAGGAGGTAAACCAGCATATGTTGTCCATAGCTGACCGCTCAAACCAAGAAGGTCAGTGGGCCGCTCCTGTTAGGAGTCAAACTAGTCAACAGTCTGACCAACTTGGTTGGAGTTGCCTCCCATTGTGTTCTTGTTTTCGTTTGGGGAACTGGAGAGGAGGGGGGAGGATAGGGAGATTATGCAAGAGATAAAGATTAGATGTGAGGAAAGAGACTTTACTTAAGCTCTTGGATAGCGTGAACGCCCTTTCTTCCTTAAGAACTCGGGGATCTCTACTGAGCCGCCCTCCATGAAGGATGTAGGTCGTCGGTTGATGCCAAGGGAAGTATCTCCCGTGGGGGGTTGACTCGACTGTGTTTCAAACGCAAGTCAAGAAAACATAATGAGAACACTCATGTGAGGAATTTCAGACGTTGCATGCATATATGTCCAACTTTCGATCTTGGCACAACACATATACAGGAGAAATATGAATATACCTGTAGGGTCCTGCCCTCGTTTTCTTCTTGGCGTTTGAATCCCGTGGCGATTAAAGTTATACTAACCTGAGTGACAAAGCATCTTAAGCAAAAGTAAGACAAATGCAGCACGAGAATGCAATAAACGAGTTTCCAAAATCCAAAGTAACACTTAGTCCATGTTGCTTCCACTAATAGATCCCGATTGATGAACAATTTCTATGATGTTAAAGTATAAAATTTGTAGCATTTTGTGACATTATCTGCCTTTGCGGAAGATGAGTTACCTGACCACTTAGAGACGGATCTATAACAGCTCCAAAAATTAAGTTGGCACTTGGATCAACAAGGTCATATATAACTTCTGCTGCAGCATTCACCTAATAAAATTTTAAAAGAAAATCATATCAAAGTGGCGTCGAGATTCAGATAACACGTAAACTATAGCCAACCAGCAATCCTACATACATGCAGACAAGAAATTTGAAATTTCTACGTGTGGTTGACTAAAACAACATTTCTTACCCCTTTCTTTTTTTTTTTTTTTTTGGGGGGGGGGAGGAGGAGGGAGAGAGAGAGAGAGAGAGAGAGACCTCAAACAGCGTTAAGTCAGTACCACCCGTTATGTTCCATACAATTCCAGTGGCCCTCTCAATACCGATATCTAGTAATGGAGATTGAATGGCATTTAGTGCAGCATCTCGGGCTCTGGTCTTTCCTGCATGATATCAGCGGAACAATGTCAGGTTTTTCTACAATCTAGTCGACTGAGGACTAGAAACAACTATTATTTTAGTATCAACTCTTAGCAAAATAACTTTTTTATTGTTCAAAGACTCGTAAATTTGCACAGTGATGATATAGAACAAGTTTGAGGAGAAATTTTATGGAGGGAATCAACTTCCCCAAATTCTTGAATTTACCTGTAGCAGTTCCTATCCCCATTAACGAGGACCCGGCATTTGCCATAATTGCACGTACATCAGCAAAGTCAACATTCACTAGTCCCGGAATCTGCAGTTCATCATGAATTATAAACCATGAAATATTACCCCTCCAAACGTAATATGCATCAGAAAAGCACATAAATGATAAATTTATCCCAGACAAGAAATTCCAGCAATATATCTAGCGTTATCAAGCAATACTTAAGGTTATGTACTTCAACAAATGTAGAAATAGAAATGTGCACATTGACTTATTCTAAGAAAGATTTCATTTTGATATTCACATCCAAAATTCAAAGTTTTTATGGATTTAAAAAACACAATTAGAAGCTCCTAACCCGAACAATGAGCATCATACATTGAAAAGTTATGTTGACGCAATAAACCTTGAAGAAAAGACAATTCAGAGAATAAACTTCAGGTGATAAAATTTAAATGGGGCAGGGGATATCATAAGAACTTAGTTCAGCATCCATACAGTAATTATATCAGAGATGCCACGAACTCCTTGTCGTAGGATATCATCAGCCAGGTTAAACGCTTCTGTTACTGGGGTAGATGGGGAAACGGCAGTCAACAGTTTGTCATTTGGAATGACAATTAGGGTATCGACATTTTCTCTTAAAGCTGCAATCCCTTCCTGGGCTTGAACAGCTCTCCTCCTTCCCTCAAACGAAAACGGGGTTGTGACAATACCAACAGTCAAGATACCCAATGACTTTGCAATTCCCGCTATTACAGGTGCTCCACCAGTCCCAGTTCCCCCACCCATTCCAGCCTGCAAGTAATAGTTGGAACGCCCACATGAGATAATGGAACATATCAAGCCTAGACAAACTATAAAATACATGTTATATGAGTATATGGTACCCATTTCACACACAAGATGACAACTTGACAAGTACCCAAAAAAATAACTATACGGTTTCCACTTTCTCATCAACACAATCTATTTGTGAGTTAGATTTGGTCATTATTCTGCTACACTGCACAGTACGGAACTATTGGTTTTCCAAATTTCCATGATATGTTTCTGCCACAAACAGCCGTTAGTTTAGCAAACTATGCATCGCTCTAGTGTCAGCCCTAATATACTTAAAAACATCGTATCCCAAAGAAAAGTGCGCACCACCCCAAATTTGTTAAGAGTTACAGTACATACCAGCAGCCATAACAGTCATCATTCTTTCTAAGCATTAGACAATGCCCGCAAATTCAAATTGGCATTCAGATAGTGTAATATTAAGCGGTTCAATTATTCTCTTAGACACCATACACATTATATGCAACAACCTGCAACGCATTGTACTTAAAGTCTCTTCTAGTTAACACGGGCCAATAACCAATTGTGTTATATCAACAAAGTAGCACATGTCACAACATTGCAGCATATAGTTAGTCGAATTATACATTTGGCTAGACAGAAGCTTAACTTACAGTCACAAACACCATATCTGCACCATGAACTGCCTCCACAATGGATTCCCTGCTTTCTTTAGCAGAATTCATCCCAATATCCGGGTTCCCACCAGCACCGAGCCCTCTCGTGAGCTCGTTGCCTATTTGCAACCGATGCTCAGAGACAACAGGAGACATCCTCATAGCTTGAATATCAGTATTAACAATCCAAAATTCCACACCCTTCATCGAGCTCTCGATCATCCTATTAACAGCATTGGACCCTCCCCCTCCAACTCCAACAACCTTAATCTTAGCCTCATTGTAATTGTTCAAACGCGACGAATCCTTAAAGCTCTCAGTAACAATCCCACTGGAACTACTCTCCTGCCTGGGAGTCATCACTGTGTTGCTCCCTTCACCTCTCAGCATCGAAATTTCGGGATGCAGGTTTAGAAATTGGTCTTTGCTATTATACTGGTTAACACTGTGGGCATTTTGGGCGCACTTAATCATCGGAAAATTCGAACCCCCCTTTAAAAATCCAATCTTTTCGTCGGATATTTTCAAGGGGTTAGCTCTCCCTCCAAGAACAGTCAATACCCCTCTCGGCCCCCGAGAATCAAGAGGCATAAAATAAGCTGAAGCTGAAATAGCCATAGCTGGGAAACAGCTTCCACTTTACAATTAATTCCACCTAATTACTCTTAACAAAGCAGAAATTAAAGAACCCTTCCCTTCAATTATATCTCCAAAACCAAAAGCTTCCCAGGATTTTCTTTCAGAGTTTCAGCTCCTGCATAATGAGAAGAAAAAAATGGGATGCCCAGAAAGGAAAGTTCGTAGCTTTATGATACTTTCCAAGAAAATAACACAGAACAACACATAATTGCCCAGAAATGTAGAAGAACAAGACGAAAGAGATGGAAAACGGCAAACCTAGAGGCTAGAGCGTGCGAGAAGCGAAGAAGAAGAAGAAGGAGATAGAAAATGGCACCTGAAATTTAGAGAGAGAAAGGGTGAGCGCTTTGAGTGTTGTGAGGAAGTAGGGAACAACACAGGAAAATTACAGGTGCTGAGAGAGAGTGACAGTGGCGTTACTATTTTTTTTTTCTCTTCTATTTTTTTTAGACCGTACAATTTTAGGAAGTAATTTATTATATTTATTTTTATACAAACATTAGAAAGAGGAAAAATGGTGGTTTTTGGTATGTGGCACTAAAAAGTTTTTGTACAAAGGGTTCAATAGAGAATTACCATCTAAATATAAGAAGCATATTTTATTTATTTGATTCCTTTTTTCAAGATTCACTTTTAATATCTCAATTATGTATACTTAAAAATAACGATGTTCACATTTGGATAGCACTTGCAGGAGTTTTTTGAAAATCAAAGAAATAACAATGCTAGTTTAGCCCAAATGGGTTGGCATGGGTCCGGTCGACATGGTTAAGTAGGTTTGTCGTGCCACATAGTAAAATTAATCATCTGATTGTACGTAGGTGTTGTAGTTTTGATTATCTAAATATTAGCATAGTGATTCATTAAAGATAGTTAATTTCTGTCTCATAACTTAATTTTTCAAAGCTAAACTTATAAATTCAACTCGCTTTTCTCTTTTCCTCCCATATTCCCCTCCAATAGGCAAGTTACTACAACAAAATACCTAAATTTCACCAAACATATGACCTTACCCCAGATAACTTGAATGCATAATTTCTTGATGTGGAGAGAATTAAAAGATTGATATAAAAAAAAATTACTATTAGGCTTATAATGAAGGATCAAAATTAAAAACACTTATGATTGTGGAATTGAATTGAGTACACTTATAATTGGGATTGAGGCTTTATAACATTAGTAACCAACGAAGCAAAGGGATATTAGCAGAAGTTATTGATATTCTAAATTAAAAGAGAATCCTTATTTGTCTGATTCATTGTCGTGTTATGAGACGAGACATTGGTGGGCGATTTCACTTTTCGATGGGCATATACTCCATACACGTTGCTTTCAATTTGGTTCCCCATTTTGTTTGTTTCATTATCAATAGGCCCAACAAGGATCCATCAACTCCCTATAACATTTCGACACTTCATAACACCATCGCTAATAAAGGATTTCGTTCTGGTTTCAAGAATACATGATTTTCTCTCTAGCTACATAATTAGCGTGTCTCTCTCTATATATATACGTGGCCTAGTTTATATACTGACTGTTCTTGTGCGATCGTGTAGTCTAATGCATTTATATATGATTAGTGGTGCATCTACTCTTAAGTGCACCACATATTACTCATACGTGCACCACATATCAGCATTTGACACTATCGAAATATATATAATGGTAGAAAATTATCAAAATGTTATTACATTTTCTTTCCATTAGTGCACCACAGACTAACACTTTGTGGTACTCCACAGTTCACTCAAAAGTGCACTGCAGAGCACTCATAAGTGCATCAAACCCCAACACTTAGTGCACTACTGAAATATATATAATGCAAAAAATTATCAAAATATCACGGCGTTACCAACACTTTATGGTAAATCACGATTCACCGAAATACACATAGTATATGAAATTAGCAAAACGATAGTTCTCATGTAATTCAATACCCCACCACGAGAATATAATCATGTGATCTTCCTTCAAGTAGAGCCATAGAAATATCATCTAGGCACAAGATAAATGGCTAACCAGTTTTACCAAAAGATCCATTATTTTCGTCATACATTTTCCAAGGGTTGAATCTTTATAACATTATTAAGCAAGTAGCAGAACATATTGATATTCCAAAAAAGAATCCTCATTTGTCTGATTCATCATTGTCGTGTTTGGGACAAGACATTATTGGTGGGCGCGCGATTTCATTTTCGGATGGACATATATAGTCCATAAACGTTGCTTTAAGGAGGGCTGTCCTTTCAATTTGGTTCTCCCATTTTGTTTAACTATTAATAGGCCCAACAACAAAGGTCCATCAACTCCCTATACTAACATTTCATAACACCATGGATAATGAAGGATTCATTTTGGTTTCAAGAATATATGATTCTTCTGATGCCTAGCTACCTAAAATCAAATATTGTAAATTTAATTTAATCTCGCGAATAGTTATCGACTAAATCGTGATATTTAAAAAATTTCTTCAAACTTAGATGACGAGCCAACCACGAGGCAAACCAACAATTACTATTCAAGAGAGTGTACTAGGTAAATCATCAAGTCAATATATAGTCGGAGCAACTTGTCACTGTATTTCTTACCTTTGCCTTTGGTGGTATTAACATTGAGTTTACGCTCATCAAAATGAATAGGATGAATGGATCTATTAGGGATAAACAAAAAAAAAAAAATCGAAAAAACATGTTAGCGCATATAAATAAATACTTCGTAGTAGTCATGTGAGAAAGTGTGAACTAATCACATTCGTCCATTCGAGATAATTAAGAGTTGAATGCATGACTAGCGATAATGATGCTATTTTTATTTTTGAGATAACCGTGAAAACTTACATGCAAATATTATTTGAGGATGTGTACTGAATAAACTCCGTCCAGGTGATAAAGGTGCAATTTGACAACGCATTTACCTTTCCAAACAGAGAATTAATCTTAATGATTACTATTATTTGGCTTGGTTTATCAAACAAGTTAAAAACTTTATTTTCCCTAACTTATAATCTAATTAAAAAGAATGGGCCGACCATGCATGTTTGTCATCAATAATCATAATAATTCTCAACAACATGTGCGCCGGTCTATTATACCAAATAAATCATAACTTATAATTATTCGATCTTGTGGTCTGTTTAGTGACCTTCACCATCCACAATTTGGGAAAAGTAGTGTCTCAACCACTTGCCTATAGCTCACAAAGCTTTGGATATGAAGGTTTTGTAGCCTTGGCACATACTCTTGGGGTTTGGGATCGGACTTGGGGAGGTGAAGGGGAGAATTTCTTAATGCGGTTTACCTCTCTTGCGTAATTTCTAAGTTATTACATAAAAATAATGTTTTACCCAATGCACACTCTCGAGTAGTTTTCCTTATCAGCAAAAAAAACGTCATTTTTTCATCATCTATAATTAATAAAATCAGGATATGTCTGATCAAGAACGCCAATAAACCACTCTTACATGGAGACGAATTTGGAACTTTGTAGTTACCAAGTCAATTGTTAGAGTAATTTGGCTGGCACATAAATTTAATAGTGATTTAATGTGATATGATGCCTACTAATCTCTATCCATTAATAGTGCTTGTTTAATGTATACAAAATTGCAACGAATTAAATGAGTTGTACCCCAACAAATTAAAAAACCTCAAGTAAAAAGACAAAAAAAGTTCATAATGAATCATCCTGCAATTTCGAAATCATGGTCCCATAGGGCAATTGAGTAATCTCATCTCCATTTCTCCTCTATAAAGACCCTTCCTTTCCATGTCGTGGTTGCATATATGCTCCAACAGAATTGAACAAAAAAAAAAAATGTATCCAAAACATATTATTTTCTTGATTTTTAGCTTCTTCCTATGTTACTTTCAAGCAGTAACTTCCGATCCCGACACCCTCCAAGATTATTGCGTGCCCGACACAAAAAACGGCACCTTAAAAACGTCGAGGATCGACACCTTGCCATGCAAGAAACCCAAGGAAGTAACCCCGGACGATTTCGTGTTCTCCGGCGCGGCGAAGTGCTCGGAGAACTTCTCCGACACGGGGCTGGCGGCGGTGTATGGGAGCCCGCCGGTGTTCCCGGGGCTGAACACGCTGGGGATGTCGTTCGTGCGCGCGGATTTAAAAGGCGGCGGCATAAACCCGCCGCACTATCACGCGCGGGCGACGGAAATAGCGTACGTGGTACGAGGGAGAGTGTACGCGGGGTTCGTGGACGGCGCGAATCGCGTGTTCGCGAAGGTGATCGGAGAAGGGGAGGTTATGGTGTTCCCGAGAGGGCTGGTGCATTTCCAGATGAACGTGGGGAGGACGCGCGCGACGGTGTTTGGGTGTTTTAATAGCCAGAATCCGGGGGTTCAGAAGATTCCTGCGACGATGTTTGGTTCTGGGGTTAATGATGAGCTTCTAGAGAAGGCGTTTGGGTTGAGCATTAAGGAGATTTCCAAGATTAGGAAGAGGTTTTTGCCTAAGAAGCATGGTTAATATAAGTAGATGGCTAAGCTCTAGATTTCTTGAATTGTATTGGTTCTATTTTTCTGCAACTTAATTTCTACTTGTGTATCATTGTGCTCCTTGCCAAGGACCTTCCTTGAATTGGTTTAGAGAATAATTTATGAAAGCATGCATTTTTAAATTTGTTCTTCCATACCAACATAATTTTTTTAAAATTAATTACGAGCTCGATTTAAAAAACTCGTGACTTCTTAATACAAATCCCCTTCACGCATGTGCGGGCTGATTACTTTTTGATGGAATGCAAACAACAAGTGGATCATAATCTCTTTTAATTTTATCGTGCGGAGAAAATCCAAAAATTCAAACCCATGACCTTTGACATGCGGTTGGTTCTGATACAAAATTAAAGCATATGTTTCATCTTAACTAAAAACTTAAGTTGATAGTTGGATTACGCATTTATGTTTATATATTTTTGGGTAATAAGTTAGTGTTATTGAACCATAAGGTGTTTATACAATGACATGCAAAGAATGGGGAATAAGTGAGAAGCTAGCTAGTAATATAAAGTGTAGGAGTTGGCCATCACATGGGACACCATATGAAAGGCCTGCAAGTTCATCAATGTTATCTTGATTTGATTGAGACAGGCACCCATTTATTACTGAATGAAAGGCAAAACCACGAAAATTTTGTGTTTGGATTTGCATTGAGTTCTTAGTGTGTACAATTATAATACAATTTAGTATGACTAGATTGGCTCGATTTTATGGGCTTTTTGTTGTGTATGTTTAATATGTTATTGGAATATGACAAGTATAGGAGCTTAGAGGGTGAAGTGAAGTGACAACACATGTCTTTGTGATTCAAACTCGAACTGGCCTGGGTTCGTTGAGTGATGAGTCGGGGATGCATGCTAATGGCTCTAACCCCGCGATACAGTACAAAAGTAATTTTATAAATGTACCGTTAGGATTGTCTATAAATATGATACATGTAACTTTATATGTTTTATTATCACAATTAATAAAATCTCTTTCGCTCCCGTGGGCGTAAACTCCTACCTGATCCACATAAACTTCAATTCTCTCTTTCATTTTCATTTTCTGTTCTTAATCTCTTGATCTCGTTTTCCTCTCCTCAACAATCTTGGATGAATTCATGGGGTTGAAGCATATAGCGGGGGGACAATTGCCAATGGTTTGATGAGACCATCATAATTAAGAACAGTAAGAAGTTTGTTGTGTCGTGAGAAAACCTGAGTTGAGGCATTCCTCTTTTAGGTTGGATGTTTCCACTAATATTGTAACATCTTGTCTAATGGTAATGGAATGGTACATGATGGGGTTATGGACTTATGGGTCCATTCTAACTCGAGCCCAGTATATAAAATAAATAGAAGTGTAAACAATATAATTATTATATAATATAAGTTGACCCCAATCCCCGAATAAAGAAAAAGCTAAAAATACCAAAAGAATATATTGTGTTGGTGTGGTGTGTTTGGAACAACTACTCATTTGTCATAATGAAAGGCAAGCAAAAGATTAAAGGAAACCCCCAAACATCAAATCCTCTGCATACACGCTGAAAGGAAATGATAATCCCATAACAAAATAATTTTCTTAGAAGAATCTAATAATTCCTAGTTAGCTTTCTTTTGAAGAAATAAGGTTATGGTCCAACCTCAACCTCAGACCTTAGCAGCGGGATAAGAGAGTTAATAGCGCTGCTTTGCTGATATATCCTGCAAACTTTATCCACCAACGCTCTAGGGCATAGCCTGGTGGAGGCTCGTGTTCGGGACAAGAGAATTAATAACATGTTTTGCTAGTATATCCTACAACTTTATCGACTCAGGTTCTAGGGCAGAGACAGGTGGAGGCTCTCGAGATTGAGGTGCAATCCGTTTTTATATATGAAATGGCATGTCTCATCATCACCAACTATATAATAAGGAAGGTATAGAAACAAAAATAAGGAATACAAGCTGAAAGAAACATATAAATGTCTATATCTCATTTCTGACTATATATTATCACAAGGAGCATCTGAAGTCATAGCAAATCTAATTAATGTCTATAACACAGATCTATGCAAGAAAAGAACCGAGTTTTCGAAGAAAGTAATAGGATAAAGTGGAACGGGCAATGCAAACCTAATGATCGCTTTCTCCGACTAAAAGTGCCTTCAGTATTTTGCCCGCCATTCCATCAGCGAAAGGAAACATGTGACCAGCGCCTGGAAGCTCGTGGTAATGAATCCACGGAAGCTGCTGAGCGATGTATCTTTGCAGAGAAATGGGCACAAGTCCATCCTCGTCTCCTTGCCACAGGTGAACAGAGCCTTCGTTGTTAGGGAATGGGTTCTTCAAATCCATCGGGTCAAATTCCCAGCTCCCGAACCCAACCATCAAGTCCCGGTGGAGAGACTCAAATTCGCCTTGTTGCCTTATCTGCCCCTAAATTTGCCAATGAAATAGACGACGATTAGATATTCCTCCGTTTTCATTCTGTTGTGTGATAACTGATAAGAGGTAAAGGCCGTAAAACATAATGTGGGACGGGGACAATTTTAGTCGTCAAAAAGTGTGTCAAGCTCTTACCATGTGCCCCTTCCCGAAGGAAACAACTTTAGACAGAAGCTCTCTATCGTGTGAATTAAAAATGTCGAGCTTGTGAGCTGCAACGCTAGAAGCAGGAAAGTATTTTTGGGTATTCCACCAATATGCAAGCCACGGAGCATAGTGAACAACCCGAAGAGTCCATTGATCTTGAGGAAGTTGCTCGTAGTACGCTTCTTTCGACAAGTTTGCAGGAAAATTACGCCACCAGTAGTTGACAACTGGTGCTATAAGAGTCACACCGGCCAGCCTGTTACACAATACAAATAAATCACGCAGAGAAGAACAAAACTGAACTACAAGAGTAAAGAATAATACGATGAACGAACTATACCTATGAGGGATATACTTGAGACAGGTCCAAACAACCTGCCCGCCCATGGAAAATCCAACAACATAGAATTTCGAACCTAGTCCCAACTGATCAGCAAGCTCCTCGATATCAAAGGCTATGCTCTTCTCAGTGCGTTTCGGGTTAGGATCACTCTCTCCATAACCAGGTCTATCAAAAGAAACAATGTAGATTCCCAAACTCTCAATAACATCCTGCACAAAAGAATTCATTGCAGCTATTAATGTAAAATTAGCGAACATAGTTAAGTAGGGACGTAAAGAATTCATTTTTTCCACAGTACAATATACTATGTGCTATTTGAAGAATCAAATCCCCTTTCCTCTCAAAACCATAAAAGGATATTAATTAACCAAAACAAATAACGGAGCATTACAGGAGCCAATTCGCTGCCAATCACGACACTGTGCCTGCAAGAATCGAATCCATGGACAAACACGATCTTATACTTGGCTTTATCTTTGGGCACACCATGCTCTTTGTAAGCCAAGTATCTTCCATCGCTAAGTTTTATTCTCGGTGCAGTTATAGGAGGCCCATCGGGCGATCCACATATCTTGGGAGGAGGAGGCCTAGTTGCCTGGTAAGCATATGCCAAAACTCCTATGAAGGATACAAGCAATATTTTCCCAAATAACCCTGAAAATAATGAGATTCTGAGTGTAAGCTACACACTTGATGCTAAGAGAACAATAAGCAATCTGAAATCTAAACAACAAATTCATAATTTGATTTATCAGAGGCCATTGATCAACTAAAGAAAACATTAATAAATCTACTTAATTTCACCCTATTTCACCATTACATTTCCATGTTTCATGACAGTATACCATCAACCCATTTCTTCAATTCTTCACCAGAGACAAAATTTCAGATCAAGATCGCAACTTTCCACCATTGCCTGATCAATCACCAAACCCCACACCAACATATGCTCATAACAACAACATATTTCAATCACACAGTCTTCCCCACACAACATATTTTGAGAACAGTTGCAAAATTTTGACTTCACACTCAAATTTTAAAAAAAAAAACTAATGCAAATGCAGGCCAATCAAGAACATCTTGGACAGAAACAAGAGCCAACAAATCGAAGCAAAACATTAATTTTTTTTTTAAAAAAAAAAAAACCTGAAAGAAGGGAACCCTTCTGCTTAGATTTTCGAGTGTGAGACCTGGCTGCAGCAGCTGAAACTTTCCTGGGCGCTCCTGCTGCCATCTTCCAAGTTCCAAGAATTCACTCCAAAAACTCCCCAGAGATTCTACTTTCTAGTGCATACGTGTAAGAGAAACCGATCTGGGTCTCCCCCTCTGGACCCTATGAGGCTGTAAAAGACGGAAAGGTGGGACCTTTGCGATATGTCATGAAATTGGTACTAATTTGACCACTAATACTCTTTATGTTTCATGTAAAATGCGACAGAGTGTTGCATATGCAATGATGTCCCTGCGGAGAAATTTATGCAAAAAAATGCCTTTATTAGTTTAATCACATGCTTTCTAAGTAATTATTGTTTCATGAAATCTTCAAATCTCAATGATATGAGATAAATTTGTACTGAATCTCAACAGTAATTCTCACATTTATACCATGGACGAGGTAGAATTTAAATTTAATATGAAGCTATATAAATTTTAGAACGAAATAGTAGACAAGAATGACTGAATTCTAGCCTAATAATTGATCATATAAATTCATTTATGATTGGTTGCCAAAAATAATTGGACTTGACTTAAGTGAGACGAAAGCCACAAGAGTAATCCGTCTTTTAATTTACGAAAACATTTGTACCTTTGTAGTGAATGTGCATTCTGAGTAAAACACTTCTGGTGACCTTAGACAATAAAGGATTATAAGGATGTAAACTAGTCTAGATTGCCTATAACTGATGGACTCAAACCAAGCAGGCTTATAGACAGATTCTATAGGAAATCAAACTTGAAACTTTATAATTACCAAGTCAATTATTCAACCAACTTGGTTGAAGTTTTTTCAAAACAGTAATCGGTCTCTTATGAGAGGCTACCCTTACTCACATGGGCTCATCAACTTAAATTCATCTCAAAAGACATGTACATAAGGTGAACAAACAGTCAGTCAGTTATATAACCAATCAAAAGATCAAATAACTGACAAAGTAAATAATATAATCGATTAAAAAACTGAACGTCGATTTTGATCAATTATTCTAGTTACAAAATTTGGTCACCCTTAACCTAACTCATCTTGAGAATATTCAAATAGTGACTCATTTGGGAAGACTTAGTCCCTTGCGATTGCTACAAATATCTTGGGAGTAGGTGGTGGGTGTAGAGTGTAGACCAAGATGATAATAAATATAATTAAATTAGAAATAAATAAATATGATAGTTCGATCTAACCAATTAACCATACAAATGGAGCAATCACACCTACCACCTTAAAGATGGGATTATTTATTAAAAAAAAATACAAATTTTAAAATAAATAAATAAAGTACCAAAGTCTGAGAAGCTAAGCAGACGTTAAACGGCATTTCTAACCAAAGTGGAAAAATTCATACCTACCAGGCTACCACTGCACCTTAAAATTGGGACAAATACAAATATATAATGCTTTTACGTTCAACCCTACTGGAGTTGAATAATAAAATAAATTGAAATATTTACCTAATATAATGTGAAAATAACTTATAAGTTATAACTATCTTGAAATGGGAGGCTAAGTGGATGAAACATAATTTTCATACATGCATGATTCACGTATTTAATTTGAAGGTCAGTCTCTTGGTCAAGGCCGTCGCACATGATCTTCTTAATAGTGCGGTTTACTTCTCTTGTTACACACGAGTGGATGAACAACGAGATAATGAATAGGTCTTGTGTGACACCGTCTCACTTGAAATGTGTAACTGTGTAATACTTTTTTATATAAGTATAATACATTTTTATAAATATATTATATTTTAATTAAAAAATATTACATGTGAGACTGTCTTACACAAGACTTAGTATAAGATAAATTAATCCGGAGTAATTTGCTTAAGCTTAAGCAAAGTCATAATTTTCACACAACTTTGAAGAGATTAACAATTGTAATTTTGATTTTCAAACTTGGTGTGCTATACACTTTTTGAAACAAAGGGGAAAAAATAAAATAAAAAGAAACTCAATCGAGTAGAATTGGAACAGAACATTAATATTTATCTCTGTTATATAATAGATGAGTAAACACATTATAGCACATTACAACTCTAAACACGATAACCTGGAGGGTGTGGTTGAATATAGTTGAGTGATTTAGTGGTGTTGTAATAAGATTACGATGTGTATAAAATGTAATTCAATAACATGTCTCTGTAGTTGAAATAAAATGAAATTTTATGCTGAAATGAAACTAAAATGTATACCAAATGAAACTGAATATGTTATATAAACAAAATTAATTACACAAAACGTGTGTCGTTTCTTTTCATTAAAAAAAAAAAAAAAAAGACACCGTTTTGGACCATGGTCTGTATTAAAATTTTCTGGGTTATTCAGCTTGGGCCATTTCATATAATGGGCTTTAAATGTTCTGCTCATTGTTCGGCCCAATAAGAAGATTTGTTTCAATTTTTTTTTTTCTTTAAAGGGAAAAGGCTTACTAAGGAGTACTGTGCAAAATTTGAAGCTTTTTTCCTTTCCCAAAAAAAATCTTTAAATTATTTTCAAAATGATATTAGCTTTTATTTTTATAGAATTATAGAACAAGGAAGCAAAGGGGTACAAGTTACAAGACTGTACAGACTACACTACAGCTTTATATAATTAACTGAAATATTGTTTTCACAAATTAATTAAAAGAAACAAAATAATTCTTTAATGTGGAGCAACGAGAATATAATACCCTTTTTGAAATGCTGGCCGGTGATTGATATAGTTCAATATAAAATTAGGTACATAATAGAGTCTTATTAGGCAAATTATGATGGTCGAGTCAGTATCGTGCTCACATTATATCACACATTTCCGTAATATTATACGGAGTATATAATAAAATCGAAACACAAATTGTCTCAATGTCTCATAATGTTACAACTAATAGTAGTGATATTAAAACAAGAAAACACAGAGACGACTGATCGATATTGTACTTGTACAATCAGTATTCTCGAGTTTTATAATTACATGTGATATTATATTTTCTTAATCATGATATATTGTCATTTTTTATTGTTATTTCACACATCTTGATGGATAATGGGGGCAACCTGCATCTTTTAAAGTACTTAAATTACAAAAAAAAAATATTATTTTTTGAAAAGCAAACAATGTGTGTTGTGAACTGGCTCATCAGATCATCAGTAGTGGGATATGCAACACAGCAACAGTACTTTGGTTTCTACTTATGGTAATCCCACATTCTCAGCCTTGCCAAAAACAGGATTTATGGGAAAGCCTAATATTCTTGCTTTTCTTGAAATTTGAGATGACTTCTCAACACAAAATATAATATTTTTTTTAAACAAAAGATTATTTCACAAAATCCATTAATTTTCTTGCCCACGAAGATGAAATCTCTCGCCTCGAGATCCCCACGCCTTAGCCTCACAGGATGGTGAAGGGTAAATCACGGTGATTCAGTCACTCAGCAGCTTCTTAGGTATGAGGATCAATGATGGCCTAATATTCACAAGGTGTCCACCACATACTTTGAGTGTAACTCTCACACTGCGACTGTTAGGTATTAATCATGCGTTTTTGCATTAATTCATTAATTTTAATTTCTATGTGAATGTGTGGTGGAGTTGCCTTTATACTCTGAGCACTGTGCTGTGTGTCCTGGGAATCTATGATTTCAAACAATGGCTCCTAATTGTATATCTTAGAATTGCCATTAATGTTAAAAGGCATGAGATTCTCTTGTCTATCTTAGGATGGTTATCCTTAATGACAAAGCATGAGATTCTCCTCTGCAGTAATGGAAATATGGAATGTTCAAGCAGAAACCCTAATAACACTGCCACCTTGTATTTCAATATATACAATACATACACACATACAACTTGCTTAGCTGGACCCACATGCCCAAAAAATGATTTTAATTTGATACTTGACAGCTAGCTGAACATGTTGATTGCTATATAAATATAAAGAAATAAAGTTGAGTTTTCGCTACCAATCATATAAAACTTTTGAAGTAGTGATAGTAGTAATAAGCATTATCTGATCATGAAAGAATTCAAGAAATCCATATAGCATGCCATAGGTCATAGAGAAAGGGGCAAAACCCTTGGTGCTCTTGCCCTTATTAGTAGTTGATAGTGGAATGGTAAGATATCGACACGTCATATGAAATTCTGATCCTTTAGTACAACAAAAGGAAACTTCACCTGATGTTTTTAGAACAAACGATCATATCATGATAATTGTACGGTCTTGGTAAAAAGATAAAGCACGCATAGTTAAAAACATATATAGTTATGTTGTCCACATTCTACATACTATATTACCTTTATGTTCACACACAAACCTGCCCATGCCAGAATATGATGATTACTATATATATGAGTACAAGAAACCCCTCAAATCCTAAGTTGTCTTAGAAACTCATCAGCTCTGATCTCTCACATATACATACATCTCTCTCTCTCTCTCTTTCTCTCTCTCTGGTAACATGGCAGCTGGTGCAAGAAGCTTGGAGCCTCTGATACTGGGTAGGGTTATAGGGGATGTTGTGGATGCCTTCACTCCCACAGTGACAATGGAAGTGACATACAACACCACCAACAAGAGAGTCTGCAATGGGCATGAGTTTTTCCCCTCTGCTGTCAACTCTAGACCTAGGGTTGCCATAAATGGTGCTGATTTGAGAACTTTCTTCACTTTGGTAATCAAAATCTTTAGTTTAATTCACTCTTTTTCTTTCTTAATTCTAGAAAAAATTTCCAAGAATTAATAATGTTTCAATTGTTGCAGGTGATGACTGACCCTGATGTTCCTGGCCCTAGTGATCCTTACCTGAGAGAGCACCTCCATTGGTATGCCTTTAACAACCATCCATTTAGGGATCCTGGTGATCGAGGTTGTTGGCTTGGTAACCACAGGGTTATAAGTTCGACTTCCAACAAAATTAGTCATTAATTAGTTTTCTTGGTTTCAGTCAGTTAGCTATGATAAACTTAGGCTGGTTTGCCTCCTTATATTCTTTTACTGACTAGGGTTTCAAGAACAGAGATGACTAGAATCACACGACAGATTTACCCGGAACACACCTTCATGTAGTGGTTGCGGGTTTTTTTTGATTAAACGAAAAACAAAAAATATATAAATAGAACATAATAATATGGCAGCACCCAACATTTTTTGTATGTTTGTATGAATTTAACATATATAGAATTGAATTTACAGGCTAGTAACTGATATTCCAGGCACCACAGATGCTACTTTTGGTAAGTTGTGATGAACCATTATAGTCCAATTTGAGTTTCATTTGATCTGAAATTAATTTCTAATATCATAACGAACTAATTTAACTATTTTCTTGGATAATGCAAGGCCGAGAAGTGGTTACCTACGAAACTCCGAAGCCAAACATAGGAATCCATAGGTTTGTGTTTGTTCTGTTCCGACAAACACGGAGGCTGTCCGTTAGCCCGCCTTCAGCCGCCGCCGCTTCACGGGATCACTTCAACACGCGCCTCTTCGCCGCCGAGAACGGCCTCGGATCGCCGGTGGCCTGCGTCTTCTTCAACGCCCAACGGGAAACCGCCGCAAGACGCCGCTAGCCGGCCACCTAGCCTATCCCCAAAAAAAAAAAGAAGAAAGAATCTTTCACATATTGCAAATGTACTGTTTCCATTAAAAGCTAATGAAGCTCTTTGAATCTGCATAATTAGAATCTTTGGTCTGAGTTTCTGATGAACTGTGCAAGGAGGGGTTGATAGATATAAGTTGCTTTTTTGTGGGTGGGTAGTCAAGAAGGGAATGATGAATGACACGTGGCAGGAACCCATTGCTGGATGGGGGGTGTTAGGGTTTATTGTTTATTTTTGGGGTCTTCAATTATGCAAAAATATGGTGATTGATCTGAGTTGATAAACATCATGTCCATAACAACTAGATTGCCATGCTACTTTTGATGAGTTGTCTGTGTTTTTTCTGCAAAATAATTGCAGCCCAAATATTCCTATCCTACCTAGTTTGTGTGTGACAATAACTAAAGAATGAATGAACAACATACATACAGTGTATCTACCTAACTGCCTTTAGCTTAGGCTCGTTAGAAACTGGTAGGTACTTTCACTCCCATGTTTCCTATTTGTGGATTGCTTGAGGAAACACTATTTTGCTCACATGTCATGTTTATCAATGTTATCCAATACCACAATACATTGAACCGCGGACCGCTTGAGTCCACCATCGTTAATTAAACTTTGATTTACAGCAAACTAAATTAGCAGTCATTACTCAACCGCGGACTGGTTGAGTCCAAACTTTGATTTACAGCAAACTAAATTAGCAGTCATTACTCAACCGCGGACTGGTTGAGTCCACCAACCTTAATTAAACTTTGATTTACATGAAATTAAGTTTGTAGTCATTACTCGAATGTGGACTTGAGGTGAAGCTTACATTAATTTGTATGTGGTTTTAGTCGGTAAAGGATCAACGAACCAATCTAAGTTGTCTATAGATGACTGACTCAAACTGAAATAGCCTATAAGTAACATAACTCTTACAAGGAGTCAAACTTAATTGGAACATTGTGGTTATCAAGCCAATTGTATGCCCGACCAACATAAACTAAACATATATAAAACAAAACATGATGAGTACTAATAGGAAAATTTATGGTGTTGATCAACACTGTACCAGTGTCTCTTGTATTGGGTACAATAAATAATGTATGCATAATTGTATCGGACACTATAAGAATAAATGCACCTAAAGTACATTAAACAAGCCCAAATTTCCCAAATTTTATCAAAAAAAAAAAAAAAACAAGCCCATTTTTTTTTTTTTTTGGGGTTATACTTGGTGCACGAGACACCTTAAAATTTCTCGGTGAGTTCCAGATATGAAATACTTCGTGGTACAAATTTTGTACATTCTAATAAGTTAATACTTCATTCTTCTCATTATTTATACCAAAAAAAAAAGGGAAAAGAAAGAAGAAATATTGTGTGATGTGAGCCCCAAAAAAGGGAAATATGAGCCTAAATAAATAACACACAAGAAGAATAATATTGCTCACATGTTATGTTTAATTTATGAACTTTATTCAATAACACAAAATTATATAGACCTGTGGACTGGTTGAGTCAACCATCTTTAATCGAACTAGACATTTATGAAACTGAATCTATGAAATGATCAGTAGTAGACTAGTAGGTATGAAATACTCCATTATTGTAATAATTTAAATCCCATTAGTCTGCATGGGCAGCTCAACTGGTCACAGGAGCCAGTGAAGTTTGGGAGTAAAAATCAGGGATCAGATCTCACTAGCGGGTAGCGGGTAGCGGCAACCCCTCAAAGTGAGGGGCTCCTTTTGCATATAAATGTTAGGGATGACAAGGATATGATAAAAATGATCCGCTAACCAAAAACTCTACTCTTCATAGCCTTTTAAATAGTCGATTGACCAGTAAAATCGATCGGTCAAAATTGGCTTATCAGATAGGCTATGTTACCAAACACCCCCTTTATATGACAAGTTTGATCGGAATGATGTTAGCTTAGCAAGAATCAGACTCATAACCTTATGGTACAAGAATAATGCTCCAAACGGAATGCTTGATCACAAACTTCAAGCGTGTGAAGGCACATTATCCTAAAAGTTTATAGGTAAACAAATTAAAACTTTTTAGATACAAGAAGATAATGCCAAACTTTTTAAGTTGCTTTTCTAAAAAGTTTAGTTAACTAAGTAGTAATTTGAAATTTTTGTCAAGAAATTGTGATTTGAAACTTATTAGTTTGGAGTTTGGACTATGGAGTAATGTGAAGTAAATTGCTATTACAAATTTGTAAGGTTAAGGAATCGAATATGAATTAACCTCACAAAAATGAAAATATAGAATGCCGTAAAAAATAATGTCATAATGAATTGATTTGGCGATTTTGAAAAAAATAATATTATAGTACAGCAATCAAATCCTGCTGCAATATGGACAAAATTTGAAAAAAACAAAACCATTCTTGGTTTATTTGAAAATGGAATTATGCCAAATATGACTAATGCTCTTTTTATTTAATTATATCAATTGATAGAGATGGCAAAACTTGCTTAGCCGCCCAGGCGACATACCCCGTCACCTAATAAGGTAGGAGGGGATCGTGGGATGGGGATCGAGGCTGATCAATATTAATAATAACATAAATTAATCAATTTTTTTAGGTATATTTTATTATTTGGAATTTTTGAACTTTTTACTAATGTTGTTTATGATTATATAAGACTTGATAAAAACTCAGTTAAATTAATTTTATTTTTTAAAAAAAATTATGCAATTTTACTTCTTTATTTTTTGGGTTGTTGGTTTTATTAGGATACCATAACATGAACTTTAAAATATAATATAAATATAATATGGAAAATAACATATATGATACCATTTTATGGAGAAATAGTAAATATGAAATTACAAACTTTTTTGGGTAGTGTAAAGTCAAATTGTATGATATTGTTATGGTGTTTATTAATTTGTACATGTATGTAGTAAAAAAAAAATAAATAAATAAATAAAAAAACCTCTAGTTAATAGCGCATTTGAGAGATTGCCTTTAAACCCTTGGATGAAGATGTCTCATGTTGCGTCGTCCTTCATTATCCCCTTGATCATGGAGCTTTTATAGAAGGAGATAATGAGGGGTGTCTTTATAGTAAAATAATGACCCTTAATTGTAGGGTAATGGCCTTTATGGTGAATAATGGAGATTTATGTCATCATTTAGTTACAACGATTAGTTATAATTTTTCTTTAAACGACAAAATAAATTGGGTTAATTTTGTAGGCTAAACTGCTAGTTTGTCTTTTGGGTTATAGTGTGTTGGGTGTTAATTGAGTTCAACTCCTATTCGATTCGAGACGTGGTGCTGTAACTTACCATGTAGGGATATGGTTAAATGGTAGAAATGTTCACATACTTATCATTAATTGATTTTGAGAAGGATATAACAACAAGATAAATAAAAGAATTCCACGATTAAAAGTGGTTGACTAACAAGATGGGTGACCTACTAGAAAGTAAGCATAGTAGTGTAGCGTTGATCCAACAATTGGTATCAGAGTCGAGGTAATTATTAGTTTGAAGATAACATGGCAATAGTTGAGTTCAGTCTCAGATGGGATGAACGGGGGAATTAATGGGCAATAGTTGAGTCCAGTTCCGAATGGGATGAACGAGAGGATTAATGGGCGCTTGTGATAAAAAAAAAAGTGCGACAAGTGCTGGGAGAGGGGTATATTGTTGGGTGTCGGTCAAGTTCAGCCTCTGTTCAATTCGAGACATATTTGATTTTAAGAAAAAATATGACAATCAAACAAGTAAAAAAAAAAAAAACTCTATGATTAAGTGTATTTGACTTAGAAAAATGATAACCTAAAATTTGAAATTAAAATTCAATAATTAATGTTGAAACTAAGCAAGAAAGAAGCTAATCCCTCTATCCTCATAATTTCACGAGTGCAATATGCATGAAAGGACACATAAATTTTGAAGTGATAAATGATGTTTGACAGTGTAAGATACAGTTTCTGATGTCCAAGATTCTCTCGTCAACCAAGGCAGACCAACTGCTGAACCAAAAACGAAAAATGATACAAGACTAGGTTTGCAATAAATCGATTAGCGGATTTGGTCAGCGAATTCTATCAACAAATTTAATCTTAGATCCTATTAGTAATTTGTAAAAAAAAAATATTTAATAAAATTAGTTATTTACTATTAGCGATTGAATTGTAAAAAGACCTATAAATACATTGATATAACAACAACAATAATAATTTTCAAAAAAAACAACAACAATAATAATGATAATGATAATATATTATTATTATTATTGTTATTATTTTTGTTGAAAAGAAAACAATACAATACAAAGGGGAGTCTGGCTCACCTCTATATTTCTGTGTTGTCCGACATTGGTGGGAGAACACTAGGAGGGCCTTAATTTCTACTTCTCATTCAAGGTTGTCCCACATCGGAAGAAGAAACGAGCCTCATACTTTTTTTTTTTTTTTTTTAATACTACTGACTCTATTACAATGCAGTATCTGTTCATAACTACTTTCTTAACCTATTGAAGAACGAGCCTCATACTTGAGGTGAGAAACAACACTTCACAACTTTTTTTCAATTATTATTGAGGGTGTTTTGGAGAAAGACATTTCTTTCACCAAAATGCTGCTAATAGTGGCGGTTTGAACGTTTTGATTAAGTCAAAATGTCAAACTTTTTAAAATAAAATTACATTTTAAAATAAGCACTAATAGGTTAAAATTAATTCAATCTAAAATTATTTAATGAACTTTAACTAAGAAAGTGTTAGTTTGAATCTTTAATTTTTACTATTTTGAGCAGGTATATACCCCAATATTTATTTTTTTTTTCAAATTATACCCAAATTCTTTTAATTTTCTCACTTTATATAACTTTTTTTCTTAAATAAGAAATGCTTAGGGCCATAGGCCCTATAGTATCCACAAAACCAACAAGTTTAGGTGTAAATTATATGGGCCTGATTAAGACCACGGGCCTAAACACCCCCAAATGGCAATTTATGCCGTGGACCCGGGTGCACCTTGCAAGGTGCACCCGGGTGGGTGTAACGGTGCTGTTAGTGGATTCACACTTATACAACTATAGATTCACAGTTACATAGTGATAGATTCACACCTTATGAACTATAGATTCACACATTATGAACTACAGATTCATACTTGATACTCTGTTTTGCAGTGATGGGTATTCATGTTTGGATTCACACTTATACAACTATAGATTCACAGTTACATAGTGATAGATTCACACCTTATGAACTACAGATTCACACATTATGAACTACAGATTCACACATTATGAACTACACATTATGTATTTGAGTTTTGTCTAAACGACGCCGTTTAAGGACCCGGGTGCACCTTGCAAGGTGCACCCAGGTCCACGGCATAACAATTGCCCCCAAATTCCTATTGTTTTCTTCGATGACGCCTTGATGATTACATCCACCCGTCACGCCCCCTCTGTTTCCGTTGACCGTAACACTTCCTCGTACTCTGTTTCTTGTCGGACAACGTTTTAGCGCAAAGATACATAAAAACGGTTTTGAATGTTTTTTTTGTTACACCGGAAGTTGTAGTGAGGCTGTTAAAAGACACCTTTAAATCTGTCTCGTATTTAATTTTTCTTATACTAGAGAGGATTTGAAGTGATGACTAATTAGAACTTTAAGTCTGTATCATATCCAGATTAATTTAATTTTTATTGGATCGACTCAAATAATCTAATTAAGGGACAAAGTAATGATTAATTTAATTTTTTTTATACGAGAGAGATTCAAACTTCTACATCTTTTGAGAGAAGCCACCAACCAAACTGGTTAAAAACGATTTTTGAGGTAGTGAAACTCGCCGCCATTGAGGTGTGAACCAATTTATGGATAATTTAAGAAAACTTAAAAGATAATCTTGAGAGATGAAGGATAATATACTACAGTGATATATATTTCTTTCTAGCTGAGAGATTTTGACAGAATTGAAGAGCATGAGACTCCAAAAACAGGGAACAAGAACAGAACATCATAAACTACAGATATTATATATATATATATTGTCCTAACATGGATCAAAAAACTGCCAGACCAATAATAATAATAACCATAAAAACTACCTTCTGTTTTGGTTGGTTTGATTCCTTCCTATACCTCCTAAAGAACTTTTCCCCAGAAGATCAGAATCACAAAATAAAAACCCAATTGATGATGATCCTAAACAGCTAGTTGATTGGTTTCTGGGGAAATTTGGTGTTTTTTTTTTTTTTACTTTCACTTCTTGCTGGATTTGGAATGGGAAGAAGCTGCAGAATTACTGGAGTTTTTCCCTCTGGGATTGCTGCTGTTTCCACCTCCATTGTTGCCCTGTGAGAGCCTGTGCTTCAGCTCATTCAACAGTTCTTGATTTTCTTGGTTCAGAAGCTCAGCTTTCTTCCTAAGCCTCTCATTTTCTGCCATGATGTAGCAGTTCTCCAGGTACAGCTTCGAGTTTAGCCTGTCCATTTTCCCTGCAAATGTTCATTCAAAATGAATTCTTGAAAATGGAAGAAGAAAACAACTCAGCAATTATGAGGGGAAATGATTGCAGCCCATAGGAGTTATTGAGATGGGGAAAGAAAGCAATTAAGGCTGCAAAAATGTCTGCACAGACAGCTCAGTTGGTTCGGGACTAATTTTAAGTAACAGATTGCGGGCAACTCAGTTGGTTTTTGAGTGGCAGATTGTGGGCGCGAAATGCTAAAATGCCCAGATCTGCAATCATTTAAAATTGGCTCTTTTTTCCTTGTCCTTGACAGGAAGGCAAGAATCAAGTGTATAGCAAGACAAACAGCTCATTAACACAAAAGACAATGAACAATCTAGGATTAAGATTTGTTGTTTGTGCTGCTGCTAAGAATGAGATCCCATTATCCCAATATTCTTCAGTATGATATGACAAAGCCATGAAAAAAGATAAAGTTTCCATCTTTATTGATTTTCAAGAAAAACAGAAAACAATGGTGCAGTGCAGAAGAAGGGAGAAAAGGGACAGAGAGACAGGAAGTGAAGTTTTGGTATGGGCAACTAACAGACAACAGGAATAACAGCAAAATGAACAACAAATGACTTTTATCTCATAAGTTTACACAAAAACATATAGCCCATGAAGAAGTCCACTGTCTGGGCTTGTTGGTGAAGCAAAACAGATAATTTTTTTTAAAAAAAACCAGAAAAGACAGAAACAAAATAGGGTGGGGTGGGGCCACTTGCTTCTCCCCTTTAGCTTTTCAAAAAAGATCACCTTTAGAAGGAGAAGGAGAATCTTAATTCACCTTTGGAAGCTTTGGAATATGTAAGTATGGAAGGATTTCTATCTTCTTCTTCTTCTTTCTTTCTTTCTTTCTGCTTCTTCTTTTTGTGTTGACAGTAAAAAGGCTGAAGAGATTGGGAGATTTTGGAGGGTTCAGAGGGTGAAGTGAGGAAAATCAATGGGCAGGTCAATATATATATATAGCTGCAAAAGTAGGGGAGAGTGAATCTTTGGAAAGGTAGTAGACAAATGGGTTGTTAATTGGGGTAGGGAGAGGGGGGGGGGGGGGGATTGGAACAATGTAAAATGGGGTTCTCTTTCATTGTATTTCACTGCCACAACAATCATGCATGTGTAAGCATGGAAGGCGGCTCGTATAGGCAAGGATTTAATGTTCCATTCTATACACTTCCCCTTCTTCTACGTACCATCATGATTGTAAGGATAGGTGGCACAACAACTAGTTGGAAGTTGATGAGGCATTGATAAAGAGAGATTTAAATGTCAATTCGATTCATGCCCTGTTGGTGAATAAAATGTTTAGAATACGGTGTGATAGATCATTCGGTTCGTGACAGACTGTCATACGATTTTATATTTAAATACTTTTGAAAAAGAGTGATGTAGTGATTAAACATTTTGAGCTTTTTTCGGGGTATCAAGAGAAATCTGCCTCCACTATTGGAGGGTGTTTGTTGCGTAAATCACGCAGTGATTAAACATCATGTAATTCTTTTTTTGGGTATCAGGAGAAATCTGCATCCACTATTGGAGGGTGTGCGTTGCGTAAATCACACTGTGATTAAACATTACGTAATTCTTTTTTGGGTATCAGGAGAAATCTGCCTCCACTATTGAAGGGTGTGCATTGCGTAAATCATGCTTTCATTTAATAGCCATCAAACCACGCGAGATAAGGTGAATTGTACTAACGAATTTAACCAAGAAAGTGTTGGCAAGAAACAACACATCCTTATTCTAAAAGGGTTTATACCCAAAACTCGACAGTCCTTACCTGGCCTGCCCTTATTTCAAACCATTGAGAAAGAAGTAAATTGTTATATATGTTTGGACAGTTTTAAGTTTTTCAATGTATTTGTACACCGGTGTCACAATAAGACAATTTTATATTACTTTTTCAATCACCATTAACTATTAACCTTATTTTGAATTGATGAATCAATTGGAGTGTGCGTTATTTTACCATTATGGGTACTATATACAAAATTGATCTTTCATTAAACAATAGAGGCTCACAAGAATGAGTTGGTGAGGAGAAAATGTGTTAAAAGTGAGACCTTAATTACTAAGTTTTAATTTAGGGTGGCAATGTGGCATGATGCATGTGAATGAGTATGATGGGGGTGAATGATGGGGGGTGTGGGGGTATGAATGAGGGGCATTCTCGGGATTTCAAGTAAGGGGGCTATGATGGCGGAGCTCGGCCGTCCGAAGATTCGCAATGATGGTTTGGATTGGTTCGAACCGACGGAGGCCATCATCACCACCACAGAGCGACGCCACCCCCACCATTGATTCTCTTTTGTTTGGTTTTGAGTTTACATCCAAAAACCCAAAATCTATCTTTTCCACTCACTTCAATTTGACTTTATTGTATGTACCCACTACTCTTGTGTGGACTAAAAGGGCATAATTGGAATCCTAGTATCTGGTTTAAGGACAATAGTTTCCGCCAAGACCCTGTGGTCTACTGACATCTGGTTGCACCCCTATATAGAATGGGTGGGTTCGAGTCTCAGTGAAGACGATATTGACTCTTTGTGTATCAGTAAATTGAGAAAGTAATTATGAACAGATACTGCATTGTAATAGAGTCAGTAGTACTCAAAGAAAAAAGGACAATAGTTGGTCGTCTACATTCATATAACACATAAAACATGACTTCAACTTAGAATTTAATTACAGACCAAAAAATATAAAATAAATGTCAACTCGACAATTGTGGCTGAGTATCTATTATCATGCATTTAGCATTACAAATGGAATAAAATAATGAGGGTTAGGACAAAACCATTATTTTTAACCTATAGTTATTATACAACCTATGATGGGCATTAGTTTTACCTTATATTAAGAATAATAAGAATAATAATAATCATAATTATTTTGCCTGGTATCATAAGATGAGCATTTTATTTTTCTACCATATAAAATTTATGAAATAATGAGGCATAAGGTAAGGATGAGTTGGGGCAAGCGCATGGGATATGAGTACATTAACGTGAAACATATATGATTTCAACGCTTTTGCCAGATGTGTTTTTATGGGTAGAAACACAACCTATGCAAACATTAATCTTAACTAGGCCTAGGTTAATATAATATAATTAAGCTACTCTCGTGTATTTCGTTCATGTACTACTCCATATCTCATTACTTATCACTTCATTTTCACCTACCATAAATACCATTGCAATCTATACAACTTTCTATATATATATAAAGCTTATCTTTTTTTTTTAACTGATTAATTTTTTTTAACTAATTACTGTAAAATTTGTATGGCAATCACCCACGCACATATGTGATTGGATTACACCCCTTTTTTTTTTTTTTTTTTTTTTTTTTTAAAGAAGAGGTTTGGAATCTAGATTGTTAGAATTAAGGGCTTTTTACTGTAACGAAAAAACAATTGAAATTTTATTTTTCTTTATATTTGCTTAGCTTTTGATGGCAGAATGCTAGATTTTAATTTTTATGCGTTCACCCAACATTGCGTTGATTTTTCTTATAAATGTATAAGATCGAGTTACAAAATACAAAGTGTCAAAATTTTAACTAATAAGATAGCTAATGGCAATTACTACTGTTGCTAGTAGCACATCGTTGGGGAATTTCAACCAAGTAAGTCGAACAGCTAGCTTGGTATCCACATGTTTTCAAGTATAACTCAGTATAAAAGTTATTTATTGACTTTTTTCTGGTCTAATAAACTGGTCAGGTAGGTACAACTTTAATTTAATTTGAAGAGGAACAGGATTGAAGAGTTGAGAATGGGAAGGATGGGCAATAGAGTAATTACAAGAAGGGATGGGGGCTATAAATTGGGTTCTGAAAATCACAATGATGGCAAAGCCAAACTAATAATGGTCTTTAGTAGTAGTAGTAATGGTTTTTCAACTCTGGCCTTAAATAAACCTGTGGTTTTTGCTGCAGCCAAATTAGTAGAAAGAGAGAAAGGAAAATGGGGGGTTTAGAGGTGTGATGATTGTATGGGGGAGGGAGGGGAAGTAGTTTTCATAAATGAAAGGAAAAAAGGAGAAGATGGATAGATGGGTATGGAATGCAGCAGTCATAAAAAGATTTGCATGGCCATAGATATCCAGCATTCATTCCACCCCCATTGAGTGCCCATCATAACCTTCTACAATTGCCTATCAAATACCATTATTTACTTAGCCACCTAAATCTCTCTCTCCCCTCTCTCTCTCTTTCATTTACCTCTCCATTTTCTTTTACAAGGCTAGTACAACCTAGCTAGCTTATGTATATAGCTAGGGCCAACCTTTAATTTGGGTCTTATTATTATTATTATTTAATTTCCAGTAAGAGCGAATCGAACTGTTTTTTTTTTTTATGATGTTAGTGCAAGTGGTGGGACATCAAAACAGTTGGCGGTTAGTCCGTATGAGGTAGGGAACTCTCATTCTTTTTTATGATGTTAGTGGTGGGACACCAAAACAGTTGACTGCTAATCCGTATGAGGTAGGGAACTCACAAGTAATGTATCTGTTTGGTGACGAGAAAAATTCATAGCCACTATTTGAAGGTACGTCTGTACTAGGTAAATCTTGCCTTATGACCATAGCCGACCCAATCTAAATTGCTCATAGCTAACTGGCCCAAACTAATAAAGTTATGATTCAAACTCGTGACCTTGTAATTACAAGTTTGTATCATTAGCTAACTTGGCTAATGATAGCTAAAAAAAAAAATGAAATTCTCTTTTCATTTTTGGAGAAAGACAACCTAGGCAAAACTATTGTAAAAATTTTAGTATAATTGTCACGTACATGTTTGCAAATTTCTTATCTATTTCATTTTTTTTTTTGTGACGATAGAAACCTATAATTAGTATCTGAGTGTATACATTACATTGATATAATATTTTATTGTCACATTATATATTGAAAAAGAATATTTATTTTGTGTGCAGCAATTATCATTTATCAATTGTGGTTTGGGACCACGGACCACAAAGTGTCATTAAACTTGAGTTCACTAATTAATTAGCCCACACAATCAACTCACCAAATGTCCAAATCAAGTACTTAAGTTCAAAGTAATTCTTGCTAATCATCTCTTATTTTAATGATAAAAGGGATTAGTATCCATAATCCATTCAATTCAAGTTCAATTGGACGAGATTCACAATGTACGACTACATACATTTACAAAAAAAATTAACATTTTTGGTGATTAGATAGTGAATTATTGTAATATATTATACACGTCATGGCCTTTATATATTTAAAATTCTTCCCGATGAAATATGACCTTTACTCTATACTCGTTTTATAAAGTGATTTAGTCCTTTCTAATCTTTAATTTTTTTTATTCTATTATATCAAAAAATTTATTATTCAATATAATTGATGAATTAAAATTACACTTTTTAAGTATGGGAGAAATTCCTAATTAGTAATTACAATCCAAAATGTACATTGGGATCGGATTTGGGCATAATGGGAATTGGGAAGAGTCCTCTCAAACTGTAATTTTCAAAATGGACATTTATAGCCTCATGCATGACATCATCAACAATTGCAGCCATTTAAGTCTCTCTCTCCTTTTTCTGAGGTAAATTTTAATCATTTCGCATAATTCCAATCCCTGCAGGGCTAATGATGGAATTTGCATTATTCATAGCCGTGTGCATTGAACCCTACACGTGAGTTTAAATTTTGTAATTTTTTTCCCAAAAAAAAAACATTATTTTATAGGGTCAATTAAACATCTAAACATATCGAAAATCAAGTGTAAGATTAATTTTATCCAATATTGCAGAAGGCGCTAGGCGCTAGTCATACTTGAGTTGTTAGATGGTTATAATCTCACAAACTAGTTAATTACATATGTTATATGGTTAGTTCAGTACATGACTGGAGAAATATAAGAGAGAAGTAACTGAGCAGACAAAAAAATGACTTAGCCAAGTTGAACACCAACTCGACCGAATTGGACGCTGACTCAGCCAATTTGGTCGCCTAATTAAAGCGCTTAGTCGGTCAGTCGACTAAAAATCGCCTAACTGAAATCACTTCGGCCTAAGAACATCTAGCGTCTAGTCAATACCTAGACGACCGTCTAAGCTGATTTTTACAACATTGATTTTATCACGATCTATGAGTAAAAGATCTCCCCCGTTGTTCAAGGTTGTGCTTGACATCCATGGGCTCACAGTAGATGATGAAGCTATCCACTTTTCTTCTTCTTCTTCTTCTTTTTTTTTTTTTTGTTTTTTTGTTTTTTTTTTTTTTTTTTGTTTTTTTCTTTTTGTTTAATTTGTTTTTATTTGAAAAAAAAGGTAATTTAGGGGTCATAATGAGAGAAGAATCTCGAAGACAACAAAAGTTACCAAAGCAATGGAAGACAGAAGAAAATGTTTGTAATTATGTGAATACTTGATTTGAGACCATTTGCACTAAGATTAACCTTCTTTGTTGGCATGAACAGTTTCTTATCATGAGAGTTTTTTTTTTAATTATTAAAAATAAAATGATTTTCTCATAGTAATAACGATTTCTTACTCTCGATAGAGACTTCTCAATATCTAATAATAATTATTGTAATTTTATATATACACAAAACAAATAAGTTAAAATCAAAGAAATATTACATAGTGTGAAAATGTGCCACACATAGTCAACACTTCAACAAAAAAGCAATGTGTGTGTGTATATATATATATATATATATATATATATATATATATATATATATATATACCTTTAAACCATAGGTAAACGTCGTTCCCGTGTAATAACCCGTAAATCATACTATGAAATTCCTGTGCGACTAGTTTGATATATTGAGAGACTGTTATTAACGATAATTGAAATTCACGGTCCCTACTCGATGTGGTTGGTAATTGGAATAACTTGGGTAATTATTAGCCATGTTATTTTCTTGATAGATGATGGTGATTAGAGCACGAAATAGAGTAAGATAATTACACCACTATGAATGCTTGTTTAAGTGGATTACAACTTTACTAATGGAAACTATAAATTCCCATATTACACCACATTATTGAAAAGATAAATTTTGTAATTTTTTTTATGTACTTGTATGATTAAAAGAAGTTATTTATTTATTATTAGTTTTTTTTTGTTCATATTTAATTTGTTGAGTTTATCATTAATACTAAGGTTTACTTTTCTCCCAATGCCAAGGTTTACTTGATTACGATAATGTATTAATGTTTGTCAATATATATCCACTTTAATAATTGGGACATTTTTTATTTTTATTTTTTCACTTAAAAAGGGATTTTTTTTTAAAAAAAAAGATTGATCATGTCCCTAGAGCCACCGCGGAGGTAAATCACAAGTCGTGCAATTAGCCTACAGATCATATCCTAGTCTTCATGTGCGCACAATAGATCCAATCTAGACCTTGTCTCCAGTTATCACCTTTAAGTTAGACGATCAACCAACTACACTAAGTCTCGAGACAAATTATTTACTTTTATAGTTTTATTAGGAATATATGGTACACAATAATTATTTATAATATTTATTTTAAGTAGATATACTAAAATTAAAAGGTGAAGAGCTTTTACAACACAATGGGACCATTTGTACATAACTACATATATATGTATGTATGAATATATGTAATACATACTACATGTCACACCAATTATCTATATATGGCATGAGTTTGAAAGTGTAGGATGAATATTTATTGAATAAAGTTTCAAGTATGAATGTGTATGGAATAAATCCCGTTATTATGTAAGGAGTAATAGTCTACATACTAGACTACAAATCACACCAGATATATAAATTACACTCAGCAAAAGTATATTATATTAAAAGAATAAGACCTACAATAATTCAATTCTCAATTGATTGAGATTCCATTTCGAGGAACAATTAGAGTAGTAATGACACTCCCAATAGATCCTTACTCGTCTAATTGAAATCTCGACCATTGAACAATAATAGACCACTCCAATCACAATTCATTTAACAGTTTCAATCTCTCTTCTAAATGCACCCTGGATCGGAATTCAATCTACCTACAACAAAGCCATGCTAGATTCATATACTAAGACGATACATATATACGCGGTACCATTATGGCATTATTTGTAGTACAAATATGATGCACAACGAGGTATGGATAGTCAAAATTTGATTGAGACCTAATACAAAAATTTAGAAAAAAAATACAAATTGAATGTGGACCACCAAGTTAAAGTACTAAAAAAGAATTGTTTGAAATGTGTAATCGAGTTAGTGAAACATGAATCTTATATCAGAAAGTTACAGATTCAATTCTTGTCAATACTATTTCAACCTAGAATGTGGCAAGCGATTATTTTATTATACATGAACGATTGTGAGTTATTATAAATTTATAATGATTATCAATTTCTTTCGTAAGCCAAACAAAAACTTGGCATGTTAGATATTGCCCATTGGTGTATAAGCCCGATTTTATTTGACAGTGATGAACTTTTTGTCTGTGGTATGTCTTCCTTTTCTGTGGCACTTTTATTATCTTTAATTATTGTTATTATTATTATTTTCACAACGTCGACACGTCGTCGTTGGATAATTCTACAGGGCACACAGCCATTTCTAATATAGTAATATGAATCAAAGGAAAATATATATATTGGACTTCAACTTTAGTTTCTGTTGCAGAAGTGACATGTCGAAGAAGTCATGAGTTGACACATTATATTTCTATGGCTCATACAAATGTTTTCTTTTCAAGTTAAAATTGAGTTTATCTCCTTAAAGCTATTCGGGTCTTATTCATAATGATTAATTGATACCATATATTTAGACATTTCACATACAAATTAATTAATAGAAAATAGAGTTAATTTCACTGGAGGTCCCTTGTCTTTGATGGTAATTTCAAATTTAGTTACAGACTATCGTTTTTGTCATTTAACATCACAGACTATTATTTTTTAGATACTTTTAGTCATTCTCATAACTTTTCATATTTTTAGTAAGGGTATTTTTGTCTCTTTATTTTTTTTTCTTTTGTTTTTTTTTTTTTTGGTTTCAACCAGTTTAATTGGTTTAGGACTTTACTAAAAATCGATTGAAAAACATAGTTATTAAAAATCAAAAGTAACCTAAAGTTACATTATTGATATATGGTATTCCTAATACGGTTAACCTCTTTAGTGTGATTTGTAGACTATTACAAAGATTGAAATTCACGTACTAATGCACACCCTAAACAGATTTCTCTGGTCACTCAAAATAATTACTCCCTCTGTCCCATTTTATGTGTCTTACTTTCCTTTTTAGTTTGTCCCAAAATGTTGTCCTCTTTCTAAAAGTGAACATCACCATCATTCTATTTTTCCCACTTTACCCTTATGACTTTTCATTTCTTTATTGCTTTTATTTCCAAAAGTGAAAAGTTTGGGGCATAATTGGAAAGCACACCACATTTACTTTAATTTCTTAAAAAGCGTGCAAAAAGCAAATGAGACATCCATTTCGGGACGGAGGGAGTACATTTTTTTGAGTCATCAATTTTTAACTTTTAAATATGTTAACTTGAACCTTACTGGGTCAAACTATAGTGGGTCAATCCACTAAACCCAAAATTACAGTATGGGCTCCCTATAAGGCTGGCAATATGCATGCAAAGACAATCAGACATAATTTTCATGTTGATAAAAAGAACTGTCTATAAACATGGAAGTAATACTAGGATGAAAAAAATAATGCAGCAATTTTACTAAGTGAAATCTATTAATGCACACAATTAAGATTAATGTTATTGATTAGAAGACAAGCTCCTTATCCATACACTATCAGCTACAACTCCTTCATCATCATCATTTCTGTGCCATGTCCACCTTGCATGGCTTCCATTTACCACCTCTAGCTCTCCATGCCCAAAACTTGCTTCCCTAAACAATGATATCTTTGGTTGTGGATCTATATACCTACAACAATATCATCCAAATATAAATATTTAATTTACCTACTCCAATTTGCTAAGATCAGTTCAATAAAACAATGAAATTTTTTGTTGCGGTGTGTTTCATACCTTGTAGTCTAGTGGCATAATTTTAAAAGTATTTGTGAGCATAAATATAATATGTGCAGTCCAACTATTAGCTTAGGCTTTTAGTTGAGATGGAGCACATGCTTTAATTTGGTATCAAAGTCATGTAAAAAATCATTAATATGTGCAATCCAACTATTAGCTTAGACTTTTAGTTGGATGGAGCACATGATTCAATTGCATTAGATAGAATTGTTATCTCTACTAAACTTTTTTGTGGAATTCACACTTACCCTGACCTAATGTAATTCAAAATTATTATAAAGAAAACTTACTTGGTGGCAAGGCCTTCAAGATTACCCCCATCCCCAATCGTGATATACAATGGGCCACTATCGTTAGCTTCTTCTTTGTAAACTCGAGTGAACCGCTCGTATGCATGAACATGGCCGGCGAACACGATATCCGTTTTAGCTTCAAAGATCAAATCTTCCATGGCTGCCTTCATGTGGTCGGCATGGTACTCTCCTTGATGAGCAGTGTTGGAGTTGTACCAAGGCGCATGTACAAGCACAATCAGCCACGGAGTCTTCATTCGGTCAACTTTTCCCAGGTCCGATTTGAGCCACGTGTGCTGCGCCGTTCCGGGCCAAAAATCGGCGTAGGTTCCCAACATCACGACATGAACGCCGGCGACATCGAAGGAGTAGAATAGGTTGGATTTGGAGTTGCTTTCCTGCGAAGGCGTGTTAAAGATAATTAGTCTTGTATTTATTCTACTTCTCTCTATGTAGGCTATATATACTTGTTTACTCGTTTAGTATAATGTGAAATATATATATATATATATATATATATACTTTCTTTCTTTACCCTTTGTTTCTATACCTCGTACGGCATGTGCCATCTTGCGTTGTAGGCGGTGAATGGGGTTGTGTGGACGGGTGGGAGGGTTTCGTACTCGTGGTTGCCCTCCGTCACCATCCACGGCCGCCGGCGCGCTTGCGGCGCCACCAGCCGGCCGTACGAGTCCCACAGTGACTGGTTTGTCTCGGCGTAGGATAGGTCCCCCGGTAGGAGCAACATATCGTAGTTGGACTTTCCGATGCGTTCTAGGGTTGATCTTGTCCACTCCGTTTGTCCTAGGTCACCTATTCACCAACAAAACAACCTCAAAATTGTTTCCCATAGGATGATATATAACATTTTTGTTTTGAACACTCGTGATTCTTTACAAATTACAAGCATCTGAGAGGAAGGTTGCTCCTACACTGCGCTGGCGACACTCATCCCTGATCTTATTTTTTAAATTTAACCTCTGTTACCACCTAGGTTACCCATGCCGGCTATGTTCTATTTACTTGATCACCAGTTTAGAATATTTTAATTGTTTGAAGAGTAATAAACATGGTTCATTTGAAGCCCACCTTATGACAAAATTAAACAAAGTAATACAAGAAAGTAAACCAACTAATCTAGATTGCCTATGATTGACCAGTTTAAATTGAGAATAACATATAATCACACTTAAAATCTTGCTGAGCCAACTATAATCTAATAAATTTGACTGATATGACCCAACCTAGTCCATTTTCTAACTGATAGAAGTCACGTGTTTGAAACTAGGGTTTCAAACATTTTCTATCAATCTCGTTACTATAGAGACTAAATTTACAAATTTTTTTTAACGATAATTATAAATTATATCTTATAATTGATAAAAATTGAGGAACTAAAAGTTTGAATTTTTCTTATATAAAAATAGTTTTATATACCTATGACGGCGAATTTGATAGGGAACCAAGGTGGTGGAGTTTTGAATCTATACTCGGCGGCTCCGCCGCCGCAACGGTAGTAGTAGACGGTGCTTGGATTCAGCGGGCCGACGACGACATCGTGGATTTCGCCGGACTTGTATTGCACGTAGGTATAGTTTGTGGTACCGCCGTTTACGGAAAACCGGTAATTTCCCGGCGACGTGCCGTATTCTACCGTCGCCGGCGTGCCTGAGTCTTCCGTAATCCATGAAATCCTCATTCTATCCTTTCCGACCACCGATATGTGCACCTGTAAAAACACAACTCATTTCAACATCGTTTTGTTTTACGAGGTCGGTTTATTTTATGTGTTGATTTGATTAATTAAATTTGACTGAAATTATTTTTAATTCAAATTTTCAGATAAAATTGTACAAAGCGAATAGTTACCTGTTGTGGAGATGAAGAGGAGTCGCGATAATCTTGAGACAGCGATACGAAAACGGACTCCTTTGCCGGCCGGCGTTGGCAAAAGAACATGAAATGGATGACGGCGATGACGACGGCGTTGGCTAAGGCAATCAACACTGCCCGGCGGTACAAACCCGCCGCCGCCATTGAGAATTGCAGAGAACTAGATTCGCGGGCCTTGTCGGGATCGATCCGAAGTTAAGCTTGCGAAATATTTTAATTTATGACAAAAACTTGCAACCACGGCTGTTAATTGAATTGAAAAGTGTTTTTAAATTTAAGATTATTGATTTGACATTATAATAAAATTATATATATAGTAAAGTTATTAGTTCGTTGAAAATTTGAAATTATATTGTTACTATAATAAATATTTATTATTTATGAAATACATTAGAAACATTTATTATAAATTGATAGAATCTAAAGGACGTTATTCAAGTCCTTAGCCCATACCCAAATTGGTTAATAGAAAGACATTTAAGGCTCCCATCATTTACAATTTGACCAGTATGGACATGGCGGATTTAGTATAAAAAGATCTAGTTACCTATAAATCTTAATCTTTTATAACTAGTGATAACTGTAATATCAATTTTTGACACTTCTCAAATATTATTTCTCAATAATCCAAGTTGACCAAACACGTTGTTAATTAATTGAAATTTAACATATTTTACACGAAATGTTTTTTAAAACATATAATTATACTAAGTAAAATCTGCATACAAGATTAATGTTGAGAGGAGAAGCTCCTTATCCATATACTATCAGCTACAACTCCTACATTATCATCATTTCTGTGCCATGTCCACCTTGCATGGCTTCCATTCACCACCTCTAGCTCTCCATGCCCAAAACTTGCTTCCCTAAACAATGATATCTTTGGTTGTGGATCTATATACCTGCAACAATATCATCCAAATTCTTCAAAGAATTGTGTCTCAACTCCGAGAATCCTGCCCTAAAGTATTGGCGGAGAAAATAAACCTTGAGACATATACCTCAACGGCTTACATACATGTAATTGGGTTTTCAAAGATGATTGTATATAGGCGGCTCAGTAAGGCCAATTCCCCACCACTAACACATCTATCTCAATCGATAGTGTATACGTTTTAGAAATTTGAAACTAACAATCAACTAGTACTGTCAAAGCAGACCGAACCGGCCCATTAGGCCCGCTTCACAACAGACCTAATTAATTTCTGACAGAATTTTGTGAGCCGACCTGTGGGCTAGGATTCATACAACTTTAGCAGTTAGCATGTCCTACGTGGGTTGGCGGCCCCGCGAGCCGACCTGTGACCTTATAATTTTTTTAAAAAAAAAAAATTGAAAGAAACTTACTTGGTGGCAAGGCCTTCACGATTGCCGCCATCCCCAATTGTGATATACAACGGGCCACTATCATTAGCTTCATCTTTATAAACTCGAGTGAACCGCTCATAGGCATGAACATGGCCGGCGAACACGATATCCGTTTTAGCTTCAAAGAGCAACTCTTCCATGGCTGCCTTCATGCCGTCGCCTTCATACTCTCCTTGATGAGCGGTGTTAGAGTTGTACCAAGGCGCGTGCACAATCACAATCACCCACGGCGTCTTCGCTCTCTCAACTTTCCCCAGGTCCGCCTTAAGCCACCGGTACTGATCCGTTCCGGCCTCGAAATCGGCGTAGGATCCCAACATCACGACATGAACTCCGGCGACGTCGAAAGAGTAAAACAAGTTGGAGTCTGATCCGCTCTCCTCGTACGGCATTTGCCATCTCGCGTTGTAGGCTGTGAAGCGGTTAGAGTGGAGCAACGGGATAGATTCGACCTCGTGGTTGCCCTGCGTCACCATCCACGGCCGCCGCCGCGCTTCCGGTTCCACTAGCCGGCCGTATGAGTCCCATAGTGGTTGGTATCTGTCGGCGTAGGATAAGTCCCCCGGCAGTAGTAACATATCGTAGTTTGATTTTCCGATGTGTTCTAGGGTTGTTTTGGTCCAATCCGTTTGTCCTAGATCACCTTTTCACCAACAAAACAATCTCAAAAATTGTTTCCTATAGGATAATATGAGATTGGGATGAAATGAAAAGTATTATGCCATGAGAATGTGAGAACTAATTTCATAGGCATATTTGAGAATGTTTCGCTTTGTATTTAAAAAATAAAGATGTTTTGGTGTAGTGACATGCACTGACTCTCCCAAATGAAATTGAAGGTCATGAAATTGAGCAAGTGCATGTGATATTTTGATAGATGAGCATATACTATAATGTAATAAAATCGATGATATTCAAAATAATAATAATAATGGGTCATTTGCCTGCACACAACGCGACATAACGCAAAGATATGCACACTAGGTACGACCACCACTCGTCGTGACATCCGTCGCATTTAGACCAACCGCCCCCAAGTTGGGGGACGGGAGACCAACATCTGTTTCCCGCGCTCGACCAAGGCCGGATCAAGTAGGGAACGGCGCAATGCGTGACGCCTAGGCAGACGTGCCCTTAGCCCAATGGTTTCGGGCGCAAGATGCGTCAAAGACTCGATGTGGCATTGATCGAGTGTCTATTTTAACCAAGACATAGCACACCTCCTTGCCCATCGTGGGCACCGTGCCCATTTAGGCCAAGGCATGCCCAACTTAGGCCTGTCAATACCCAAATTAGGCACCGTCATCACATAGTTGTAGGCTTCGACCATTACTTGACTGTTCATTTTAGGAATGTTTCCAGATGTACAATAAGTTATTGTAAATATTATCACTTGAGTAGTGGTTTATATATATAGACACACAAACACACAAATATTGTTATGTACCTACGATGGCGAATTTGATAGGGAACCCAGATGGAGGTGTTTTGAAGCTATATTCGGGGGCTGAACCACCGGAGCCGCCGCAACGGTAGTAGTAGACGGTGTTTGAATTCAGCGGGCCGATGACGACGTCGTGAATTTCGCCGGACTTGTATAGCAGGTAGGTATACTCCGTGGTTGTCCCATCTGCAGAAAACTGGTAATTTCCCGGCGATGTGCCGTATTCTACCGTTGCCGGCGTGCCTGAATCTTCCGTAATCCATGATATCCTCATTTTGTCATTGCCCACCATTGATATATGCACCTGTTAGTGCCCAACACATTTCATCAATTCTTTTTCCTTAAATATTCATAACTATTGTAATTCGAATCCGGGACGCCCGTAAATGATCACAACTAGATAAAAACAGTCTTCAAATTAAAAAGACTAATAAATTGTTTAGATCAGCGTTTGCCACTACACTCAAAAACTATAGCTAATACAGAAGATACACATTCATTTCTTTATATTACCACACATTTTCGAATGCCTCTAATAATAATTCCCTAGCTACATGGTGCTCGACTTAACCCTCATCGACCTCTACCCAACTTTAACATAAAAAATTGATCTTGAAATTTTGTATTAACCAAACCAACTAACTAATTAACTTAACTGTACCATTATTGTCACTTCTAACCTTAAATAATATATTGTCAAAAAATACATAGTGATTGGTTTAAATCAGTTTGATCTTTGTTAGTTAAGGTCAAAAGATGAAATTTACTTATACACATCCTCAGCTAATTTTTCTTTGTCATTAAAGAAAACATAGAAATTGGGAATAAAAATTAAACACCATAATTAAATAGCATGACAGGGTATCGTAAACATTTGATAAGCTAACTAATAATGCATCTATAAGATTTGACTATTTGAGGTTGGTTTAATTTCCGTGAAACATACTCATCTTAAAGTACTATATTGTCAAAACTAGAAATTAGATTAATAATAAAAACATTACTAGAAATTATAAAACAATCTTCTAGGTCAACTTCAGGCATGGGCTATAAATGCATATATACGTGTGTGTGTGTATGTACAGAATACACGGCAATACATTGCATGTGGATGCCAACTCGCCTACCGTCTTACAAAGCGTTACAAGAAATTTGTCGATGAAACCAATGTAGTTTTAAAAGTTTATATATAATAATTATATATGCATGTATGTCAACTAACAGTTGTTACGACGTCGGTTTATCCGACATAGAAATTCACTAAAGATCACAGAATCAAACCTAATTACATCTTTCAAAAAAATCAAACCTAATTACGTAAACTCGCTTTTACATTAAACGACACCGATAAACCGCAACCCGTGATTTGATTGGAAATAATCATTAATTACCATAATTAACGTTAATAATCACCGCATTCAATCATAGATTAAGAGTGACCCGTATAATAACCACAAAAGTAAAATTTGACAAGAAAAATTAGAGATTATTATTGTGTGAAAGTAACTTCTCAAATTAAAGGAACTCTCTGAGTTACTATAATTTACATTTTTTAAAATGTTCTGTGGGGTCGAGAATTGGGGATAGGAAGTCGACCTTTTGGAAAGAAAGGATGAAATAAACACTAACCTGTTGTGGAGATGAGGAGTCTTGATCTTCCGACAGCGGTACGAAAATGGACCCCTTCGCCGGCGGCCGCTCGTAAGCAACGGCGAAATGGAAGCCGCCGATGAGGATGACGGCGGTGGCTAAGGCAAGCACCGCCGGCCGGTTCAAACCTGCGGCGGCCATGGAGAATCCGAGAGATCGAGCGAGACTCGCGTGCCTTGTCGGGATCGATCTGAGGTTTTGGCTTGAAATGCGGAAGGATTGTGTTCGCCAGTGTATTTATAAGAGCGAGGAAGGGAATATTCTTGTTCTTTAAATCGTTAAATACCACAATTATTTATTGTATAAAATGTACAGTTAATGGAATATACTTTCTAAGTATGGTTTATTTATTGTGTAATTAATCTGGGATCATTTATAGAAGATAAAAATTTGGATGAGATCGACTCAGATCATTATCTTTGAAACGAATCTGAGTGTAAGTAATTTGGTGTGTAAATTAAATATTACAATTTTATTTATAATTAAGTATTATAAATCACTAGTAACGTTTTCAAAAAATAAAATCACTAGTAACAATCATTTTGTCATAAATAGTATCTAAAATTCACATATAAATATTGCAATATTTATTATAAGTAACAGTTTATTTATTTCAATCTTAGGTGTAGTTGAGTGAACAAGACTTATTCATTCTTAACCAAACCGTCAAACATCAAGGGTTAAGTTTGATCATTGACTTTGGGTATAGAGCAGTCTTAAATCTTTATATCAGTTGTCCCATTCAATAGAGTGCCTACAATTCAACGAAAAATTAGTTACGATAAATATCATGGGCTACACTAAAAAAAAAAAATTATTTGTTTCAAACTTGTATTCAATTTTCTATAATAAGTATTATGATTTCTATCATATTAACGAACAACTATTCTAAATTTGATGTATCTCACAAATTAAGGTATGTGAGACCGTCTTATCGATGTGTGACTCATACGAGAATATATTTTTATCTAATGCATATTATCATATAAGGGCCACAATTTCCTTATCAGCAAAAAGTGTAATATATTGCAGGTGTTAATAATTGTTCTTTAATCTTTATCCATATATGCTAATTTTAAAGATTTACCTAGTTGAAAAGAATTTCTATATTTAAAATTCTTGATTGTAAAATTAACTTTTAGTAATACTACTACGTATATAGAAAATTGTCAATTTTTTTTTTAATTATTTTTATTAATAGGATATCTAACATAGTTTTGGCATTGCGGGTACGGTTTATTTAGCATCGTATTCAACATTATTTGTACGTAAATTTGTGCATTTATGTTTTTGGACTTACTACCTTTTACCATTATTTGAAATCGATGTAGGAAAAATATTCTATAATATTATACAACAACGTAACATACTAATTTCAAATTACAAAGTTGAGAAGCTCATTATATTGAATAGTCAATAAATAAAATGATAATTTGTCTATAGGGGTGGTCGAGTGATGAATCTTAAATTATTCACTTAGTTCGATTTTAACAAGGGTGCAACTAGATATACGGCTTGCAGTCACGATCAAAAAGCAAACGTTTTATATCTTGAATACTGCTCAATTACTTAATTAACGGTCCGATTTGATATTTAATCATAGTCTTTTAAATTTATCTCATTACATTATTTACTTCATTTCTTGCTACAATTAGTCGTCAATTTATATACTAATATTGATATGATAAAAGTTAGAACACTATTATAAACAATATCAAAATAGTTTTAATGCAAAAGATGCGCTATTATTATGTAGGAAAACAAAAAGCAATTCATTAACAAATAACATCTTGTTTTATAGTTCATCTATACAAGATACACTTCACTCGACATGATGAGACTCAATTCACTAAAATGCAAAAATAAATATGGTTCCAATACAATAAATATAAATGGGGACCAATTCTAATAAGGAAATAAAAGTCATAGATATGATGTAGCAAAATTAAAAGATGATAACTAAATATAGTAACATTAGAATAGTCCTCGACTTAAAAGTGAAATTAACTAAAGTAAATTTCAATGAATCTAACGTTCTTTTAATTAATATTGTAAAATTAATTTTATGGTCCATTATATATGATGGGGCTTGAGTCAGGCTCATGACAGTAGGTAGGGTTGGGAAATTGGGCCAACAAGTTTTGGTTAGTACGTTGGTTGGAGTCACTATTTTAGTATTTTATGGACTATAGTCCCACACATAAAAAAGTACATTAATTATTTATGTATATAAAATACATTATTTAAATACTGAAAATACATTATTTTATATACTATTAAATAATATATTCTTAATATATTAAAAATGTACCTTGTATTTATGAAAAATACATTATTTGAGTACTAAAATTACAATATTTTGTACATTATCAAATAATATACATTTAGTATACAATAATGTACTTTTTGTATATTTAAATTATACCTCGTATTCATGGTCTACACAAAAATTTGTTAGTCATTTGAATGTGGGCTAGATTAAATATGGTTTGGAGTTACTTAGCAAATAATGAGAAGATATGATCTAAGATTTCATGGGGTGAATTGGTAGACTAGGGGTGCCACCCCACCCCGGCATCTGATCCGCGTCCCTACCCTAGTCAAGGATGCAGTTGGCCGCTACTAGTAGCTAGCGAGCGACAATGACAACCATTGTGGGCTAGATGAAATATGGTTTGGAATTACTTAATTAGCAAATAATGAGAAGATATGATCTAAGATTTCATGGAGTGAATTGGTAGACTGGGGGGGTGCCACCCCACCCTTGGCATCTGGTCAGCGTCCCTACCCTAGTCAAGGATGCAGTTGGCCGCTATTGGTAGCTGGCGAGCGACAATGACAACTGTTGTGGGCTGGACGAAATACGGTTTGGAGTTACTTGATTAGCAAATAATGAGAAGATATGATCTAAGATTTCATGGAGTGAACTGGTAGACTAGGGGGATGCCACCCCACCCTCGGCATCTGATCAGCATCCCTACCCTAATCGAGGATGCAGTTGGCCGCTACTGGTAGCTGGTAAGCGACAATGACAACTGTAATGACTAAAATCGTAATACATGTATGATCCATAACATTTCAGACTTCGATTCCACTTATTTTCTCATTATTCTCAGTGTTTGGAGTACTATAAATAACGAGTCTTAAACTCTCATTTCATTTTAAACATCATCATCATCATCCCTCACACCAACTTTCCCCTCTTGCTCTCTATCATTACTTCTTGTCCTAAGACAAGCAAGAGTAATTAGCCAGTTGAGCTCATACCTTGGTCCAAGTAATTTGCATGTTCATTTATGTTTTTATACCCATAAAGCGATCTTTCATTACCCATTATATTAAACTATTTGTTAACATTTATATGTTATTACCATTCATTAGTTTATTCCGAATTATCTATTTTTGATGATAGGCCTAGTCCAATACAACCATCAATATTAATTATCTTTGACCATCATTTTGGAACTTGTTTGACATTTACATGAGAAAAATCCAACAAAGTTAAATCATGTGACATCATATTATTATATATTAAAATAAGTGAATAAAACAAGTAAACAATATTTAAATAAAAATATGAAACTTTTACCTAGTCATACTATGATTCAAATTGTGAAAGAAATAACAAATTTAACAATTTATATTTATATTTATAGTATATATATTATCCAACTCAAATACATAGAAGACAGCAAATCAAGACCGTCGCTTTCATCCTCCTACCGCCGTTGTTTGTCATCTTTCACCAAATGGATTGAACTTATCCTTTCCTTGATTCCCATTTAGACAATTTTCGTCCATTAGTTGTTAGTCCTTCATTAGGAGTACATTATTTATTCATTGAAACTTTTATTCTAATTCATCAAATGCAGAATTAAATCATTTTAATACAATTAATAGAAACAAACAAAACGACAAAATAATTATAAAAAGAGCGATCAAGTTGTACTGATGTAACTGGTAGTCAAAAATGATTTTTTTTTTCTTGGCAAAGATAGTCAACAATGGTTAAATGTCTTTCAAGAACATGAATGCAACTTCGACTGAAAGTGATCGTAATGCAGAATTATCGAATCAGTATAAGAATTAGTTCCCTAAACTTTTGTTGGTGGTACGCAATAGAATTGGCAAGTTAGAATTTTTTTTATTTTTATATTAGTTCGATTAATTGTTGTTACAATTACAACTAATTGATTAAGATTTATCATAAACACATCACCAATCAAGTAGTAATTGCATAACAATTATTAACAAGAAAAGAAAAATAGAAAATGAAAAAGATGAATATACATGTCGACAATCACGTATGGCTGACGTGATATCCCACGATTCTCTTTTTTTTTTTGTTTTTTGATTTTTTTTTCCTCTCCCTCTCTCTCTCTCTCTCCTTAGACAATTATAAAATATTATCATCGTCAACCCATTTTCCGGCGAGAAGGCGGCCGTCGGATTCGACGGATCGACGGCCGAGATCATATCTTCTCCAGCTTCTCCGCCTTGACCAGAGGGTTGGCCTTGGCGATGGCTTCTCTGCCCAAGGCCTTAAAATCGAACGAACATCCGTGAATCTCGGGGTACCGGTGGACCCCACAGAAGGTGACCCCACACCGGCACCGGAATCCCGTCAATCCAACCTTTTTCCGGCAAGCCGAGCACCGATTCTTCGCCTCCGGCACCGCCGCCGCCGCCGCAGGCGGCGGCGGCGCGGCAGCCCTCCCCTTGAAATTCTCCGGCGACGCAGACGGCGGCGGCGGCGCGGCGAACACGGAATCCGCCGGAGCTTTGGGGCAGATTTCCCGGTAGCATTTGGAGCAGTAATTCTGCATCGCCGGGCTGCCGAAAAAGCCGCAATTGTTGGCGCAAAGGCGGTGGCCCTCCGGCGATTGGTAGCCGTGCTTCTCCGCCATGGGAAATCGAGTAAAGAAAAAGAGGGAATTGGATGATGATGAAAAGGGGAAAAGAAAGCTGGGGAAGAAAGGGAAATGGGTGAATTTAAGAAGAGAGAGTCATGGAGGGGAGTGGGTTAAACAAAGAATCTCAAAAGGTGTTGAAATGAGGAAGAAGACAAAATAAACCAACGCCATTTTAATATTGAGAAATGATAGCAATTTAATCACACAAATGTTTTTTGATAATAATTCAAACAAATATCACAGTCTGGATTTGCCAAAGATATCATGATTAGCCATTTCCCATTAAAAAATTTGTGAATGGGATTATGGGAAGCCAAGAATTCAAAAATAAAATAAAATAATAATAGAGTCTAATTGTGAATTGGAAGCCCATTAAAATAATCTAGTTGAATTTGAGTCGGATTTTATCTGAGAATCGCTTTTGAATATTATTTAAGTGATTTAGTTTTCTTTAACTTGAACTGATTTGCACACCTTTTGATAAATTATTATTTGCGATTAGTAGTCTCGTGACACAACTCAGCTAATTGACAAATTCAAAAAGTTAATAGTTTAGCTTTTTTGGCAATAGTAGAATACTAAGGGATTGTATGGAATTGACATTATTGTAAACACTAGTGTACGAACACTTTGAGAAACCTGTGGATCGTGAGTAGTGACATACAAGCACTTTAGGGAATATGTAGACTATCGAAAATATCTAGCGATTTACCTATTTCGCTAGATCTCCATAGGTAACTAGTGATTGAGGTACAATCCTTTATTAGCATTTTGGAAAACCTATAGATTGTGGGCACAAGTATACAACTCAACTAGTGCATCAATTAAATAAAAGTTAATAGTTTAACTTTGTTAGCAGTCACAAGATATCAAAGAGATGTATGGAATTGTTGGGAGAAGAGATGTATGGAATTGGTATTATTGTTGGCATTAATGTACAAGCACTTTGGAACTTGTGGTCATTGGCACCAGTATACAAGCACAGTGGGGAATATGTAGATCGTTTAGCGATTTATCTCTTTCACTAAATCTCTAAAGGCAAGAGCGGTGGAGCCCTAATGATTGAATTACAATCCTTTATTAGCATTTTGGGAAACCTATGGGGTATGGCCACAAGTATATACAAATACTTTGGGGAATAGGTAGACTGTTCAAACATATGGAGAGGGGGTGGGTTCGAATCTCTATTGAGGCGATATTGAATCTTTGTGCTTCAGTAGGTTGAGAAAGTAGTTATAAACAGATACTGCATTGTAACATAGTTAATAGTACTAAAAAAAATGTCTGAGGCAAGAGTAGTTGAGTTATAACCTATAGAGATATTAGCAGCTATCAAATATGGAAAATAATAGCTAGACTTCTAAGTAATAAATTTTTTGACATATGTCTTGATTTTATTGGAAAATAAATAAAACAAAGGAAAAAAAATTGAGAACTTCAACTCGATAATTAAAGTATGTCGAGTTAATGAGAAATAATTTTTAAAAAATAGAATAAAAATGAAACTATATGTAATACAATTCATCAAATATTAATTGTGATGAGGTGGAGATAGGATTATATATCCAATATAAATGGGAATTCTTGATCCGAACCGATTACATAGAAGTTAAATGCTTGCATATACCTTAATTAGAGCAAACACTAATTGTGAGTATTGTCCTCTACAATTACATGTATGATGAGCTGCATTATTGAGTTTATGACACCATCTATATATTTTGGTTGCTAATCTACAATTAAGGAAATATTCATGAATTAATTTTGCTTCAGTGGCCGAATAAGTCGATACACACAGTATGTACTACTTAAAAAATGCGTAGCTACTACTTAATAGTATGCTACTAAATATATAAACTTTTCTCATACATAATATATAGCTTGCAAATCATACATGACACATCAGAGTTGATTTTATTTTTGAAATTTATTTGAAGTGATTAAATGGATGTGGACACTTTTCTAATGCCAAATGATTAACTAGTAGATAATTATATATAATGCAAAGGAATGGATATGAAATTATAATATGAAGGATTCCTAACCTCGAATAACACCAATTTGACTAACATTCGAGACATACTTAGGTGTCAAAACCCAACACTAAGGTTGGTGAAACAAGTACTTTGTACTAATAATAATCATAATGGAAAAAATGAAAAGATTCCTTTTGAATTTTAATACTACGAAAAAAACTTAATAAAATATTAATTCCAATTTAGAATAAGATTTATTGGAAAAGGTCTTCAATTCGAAAGGGGCAACAAACACAAGTAAAATCAACCTTGGCGGTGCAGTACAGCTATGATTTTAGCAACAATTCGTGCTTTTCTTTGGACAATTGGACCGACCATTTGGTCATTCATGTCCTTGCAATGATATAGTTATCAATCACAATACGCCAAATTAAAGTCATAAAATAATTTCTCCCAAACATTATAAAGGACTAAAGGAGTGAGGAGTGAATGATTTTTGTACTTATCATGAATTCTATTTTTATTAATATATTTTTAATTGAATTCGTTATATAACATTTTTCTAATACAATTTATCACTCATATAGTAATATGTAATTGATTTTTTTAAAAGAAATAATTTTACTCTAAAAAATATTAGAATTAATTGTGAGATTGTGCTTCGCATTAATGGACGACGACGGCGTAGGGGCATAACCGCCCCCCTACTACTTGTGTGTTTATCCCTTTGCTCCAAACTTTTTTTTTTTTTTTTTTTCTAAACCAAACATGCTTTTAATCTATTCCTAGCTAGTTGAAAGAAGCCAATGAATTATATTGGCTACGATTCGAGCTCCATCACCTCTAAAGATTGCATAGAAAACATTGACAAAACATGCAAAATTAACAATTAAAGGGAACAAATTTTACTCTTAATCATCAATTTATTGTGACATTGCAGCATTTAACATTTTCCTTTTAATTTAGTCACATTACATTATTATATTTTTATTTATTTTATCACAATCAATCTTTGTTTATATTTCTGCTAATAAACTTGACTAACATGCAAATCTAAACTCAAGCCAATTTTCTCTATCTCTTGTAAACTTTTTTAATTCAATGATCAAACCCCATGTAAATTTATTACGGAGTATTATTTTTAATTAATTATAATTCTAAATTTATAATAATGCAAAATTATTATTATTGCAAAAATAGACTCTTGTTTTTATTTTTTTTTATTTTTATTTTTTGGTTAATTATCTAAGTACCTGTGGTACACTTTATTCCCGCAAAAAATATGTGTTCCATTTGACGGTTAGAGCTCGGAGTCTGTTTGTCGATGGAGCAACCACCGCCGCCGTCACAGGCGCCGCCAAATGAGCAACAACTTCCGCCGCAACAGCAACTACCGCCGCTACAATCAGCTGCGTTGCCGCCGCCGCCGCAGCCTCTTACATCCTCCTCCGCCGCACCGTCCTCGCTTTCACTCCCTCCTCCCGCGGCGACGGAGACCGTGCGTTCTCCCAATCCAAACCTAAACCCCGCTCTCAATATCCCTCAATCAAGGCCGCCATCGCAGCCAGCGACGTCGTTTTCTCGGCCATGGCAGCAGCCATCGCCATTCCAGCACTTCTCATTGCCTCCTCCTCCGCCTCCTCCGGGGCCGCACTCTGCCTCCGCATCTGCGACTCCTTCGTCTATGCCGCCGCCGCCTCGGGGCGGAATGGCGATTGGTGTCCCTGCGCATCACGCCGGGCCCGGGCCTCCTCCCCCTCCCGCCTCGTTTTCGTCTTTGGCTCCGCCTTCCTTTGGGCAACAATTCGGTGGATTGGGGCGCAATGTGCCTGATTCTGTGCCTACTTCAAGCTCATCCCAGGTCTTATTCATTATATCCCTCCAATGTGATAAAAATAGATTTGATTTTTCATACAAAGATCCAAATTACATCCTGCTTTGGCTATATAATTGCTAGTTTCTATTCCATTTAATTTGTGTTTTTATGAAGTTTTACATAAATTCTTTATGTTGGGCCCACAGTCATTATCTGAAAAAGTCTGCACGGGTAAATTCACCTGGTTAGTCAGTAAAAGAACCTAAGGAGGCGAATCAGTAAAATTGCCTATAGGTGATCGGTCGTCTATAACTGACTGGCTTAAACCAAGAAAGTCAGGCTATTCGTTGGGAATTGAACTTGTAATTTGTAGTTACCAAGTCTAAAGCCTGACCAACTTGACTGGGATTGACATAAAATGTTTAGGATTGCAAGAGAGAGAGAGAGGGGGGGAGAGATGCTTATTGTGATGCATTGCATGAATGTTGTATCAAATGTACAGGTGAGACAGCCAATACAAGGAATGCAAGGAGTGGGAATTATGGGTGCCATTGGTTCCAGTTCAGCAATGAGGGCTGCTGGGGTTCCTCAACATCCATTGAGATCAATTACCTCATCTCTTAGAGCACAGGGTGTCACTCAGTCTCCTGGTTCACAAGTGAGCATTTTCTGTTGTTATTTGCCCTTGAAGTCTATTGCTCTATGATTTGGTTTCTGATTTTGGTTTAAATATGACTGCTTAGCTTAGGTTTAGTGGTTGTTTGATGCATACAATACTCTTAATCTTTCATTGGTAGTGCCTTAGTGGTTCTAGGAACTTTGGGTGATGATAACCTTGATTTAATGTATGCATTGTGTTACTGATCATGAAGTTGAAGCTTTTGCTCTCAAGGAGGATGATGATATGAAACACCATCTGTCCAGTGTAGGTGGCAATGAAGAATAAGCAACACATCATCAGTTATAGTAGCAAGGATAGTTTTCAAACTGTTGACTTGGTAACCACAAGGTTACAAGTTCAACTCCCAGCACAGAGCGGCCGATTGGCTTTCTTGGTTTGAGCCAGTCAGCTATAGACAATCTAGACTAGTTTGTCTCCTTGTGATTTTTTGCTAGCTAGGGTCACAAGGCGGGGTTTACCCAGTGCGCACCTGTAGTATGGGCTGCGTGTTTCCTATGTCACCCCAAAAGAAGGATAGTTTTCAAACTTATTGAAGCTATATTTTCTTCGTCTTTCGCCTTTCAGAATTTTCAAGGACATGGCATGCTGAGAGTTCAATCAGTGGGATCTCCAATTTCTCCAGCTACTTCTCAGAGTCCACAGTCCCAGAATCAGCCTTGGTTATCTTCGGCTGCACAAGGGAAGCCTCCGTTGCCACCCCCCTCGCTGAGGCCTCAGATGAGCCCACAGTTATTGCAGCAACGCTCTCATATTCCTCCACAGCATCACCATACCATGCCTACCTCTCCGCAGCAACAGCATACATCTTCTGCCCAGCAGTCACAGCCTTCAAGTTCAGTTCCGGCTCCTGAGAACTTGGCACAGCAAGTTCAACCATCGAGGAATCAACAGTCTTTCCCCAATCAACCACCAATTGCAAGAGGTCAAGGATTGGGAATTCAAAGGCCCCCGTCTCTTGCAACGCTGCAACCTGGTTCTGTTCAGGCTGGACCACTTTATAGAACTGCTGCTGTGGAGACCGAGGAGCCTTGTAATAGGATTCTGAGCAAAAGAAGCATCCAGGAGCTCGTGACTCAGGTGAGTAATTCACTCCATATTTCTTTACCCACTTTTCAAATTGCTCGTGTGTTTGAGGGCATATATCACCTTAAATGGTGATCCTTTTCCAATCATAAACGATATGGTACTCCTCCATCCGTTTATGTCCATCTATTTGACTAAATATTCCACTGACAGATTGATCCCTCAGAGAAATTGGATCCTGATGTTGAGGACATCCTTGTAGATATTGCTGAGGACTTTGTGGAATCTGTAAGTTATTCTGATATAATTTTTTTCCCCAAGAATTATAATAGCCCATAATTTGAGCTTTACTCGAAATTAACATACATAGTTTTTCTTTTGCCCGCTCATAGTTACTGACTAGTTTATGCGTTTTCCTTCCCATCACACTTATTGGAACAGATTACAACCTTTGGTTGCTCATTGGCAAAACACCGAAAATCCTCTGTTCTAGAATCGAAGGACATCCTTATAAATGTTGGTCAGTAATTGGAACTCGGAAGTTGTGTAAGTGGTTCTATGTACATTGGCAGTGCTTAATGTTTAGTGGATGCTTTGGTTCAGAAAGGAACTGGAACATATCTCTTCCGGGGTTTAGCGGGGATGAAATTAGGACCTACAAGAAACCAGTACGAACATCTCTTCCTATCAAGTGTACATAATTTCGATTCATAAGCAAAAACAGTGTCTTGTGAGTTGTGTCTTTTCTAACGCTTCACCTCGTGTTTCCCAGTTCACAACTGACATTCACCGAGAGCGGCTTGCTGTTGTAAGTTTGAAAACTAAACTCTGACTAAATCTATAGTATGAACACTCGCTAACTTGATCATATGTTCGTTCTGTGGCAGATCAAGAAATCAGTTGCCACTGCAGAGGCATCGAATTCAAAGAGCGGGGCTGGACAAGGTGGAAACTTGAAGAGCCATATGGGAAAAGCACCTGCCAATATTATGAGTCCCCCTAACACAAAAACCTAAAGCTCTAACACCCATTGTTCTGGAACACTGGTTGTGCCAAGCTTACCATTACACCAGTCACCAGGTATGCTGACTCTCTTACAATGCAATATCTGTTTATAACTACTTTCTCAACCTATTGAAGCACAAAGAGTCAATACCACCACCACTGAGACTCGAACCTACTGAAGTGCAACTTAGTGCCACTAGACCACAAGTTCTTGGCTCCTTATATTGTTTATTGTTTCTTGATCTTCTATCTTATACGCCTACGTGTATGTATTCTCTCATCCAGCGTAACTTGAGGGTGTCGAAAACTTTTCTGTCCACAACTTTAGCGTAACAACATCGTCACCATCATCCCCGCGGTGAATAACAAAGTGAAGGCTGCACAATGACCCCAGAGGCGCAATACCAGAATATGGGCAGGAAAAACCGAAAAAAGCACTGAACTTTCCTCTTGCCGAACTCCTCACAGTTGAGGCAAGTACATAGAAATAGTCAAAAACCAATACTCTGAACTCTCTGTACTTGCTGTTTTTACATACAATTGATGGCTTTATGGATTTTCTATGCTTTAGATCTTGTTTTCAATCAACATCTCCACCGGATCTGGCATGGATAAGCACTATCTGTTTTTGAGTTTTGACAGCTAAAAATTGCTAATAAAAGCAATCAAACATATGTTTCTGAGTTGTCAGTGGCATATTCTAATCTTCAGCTCACTTTTCATGGCTTCTAAGTTAATGCTTTTCTGACATGACATGCAAGTTGAACTAAAAAACGTTAATTTATGTTTGTCTCACATGCAACAAGAGTTGATCAAACGACCAAAAAGATATGTACTGATTTGTATGTTTGCTGATTTTTTTTGCCTTACAACCTTTTCTCACCAACGTGTACTTTTTAGTATTTATGTTACAAGACAAGAACTCTCAAAAAAAATGTTACTCCCTCCGTCCCGAAATGAATGTCTCATTTGCTTTTTGCACGTTTTTTAAGAAATTAAAGTAAATGTGGTGTGCTTTCCAATTATGCCCCCAACTTTTTCACTTTTGGAAATAAAAGCAATAAAGAAATGAAAAGTCATAAGGGTAAAGTGGGAAAAGTAGAATGATGGTGATGTTCACTTTTAGAAAGAGGACAACATTTTGGGACAAACTAAAAAGGAAAGTAAGACACATAAAATGGGACGGAGGGAGTACTAGACAAGAGAAATACGGAATAATAAATTATAAAGCTCTACATCAACATCAATACAATTCTTTTTGGGTAACGATGAAATCGCAGCCACCGAAAGTGTAGATTACGCAAACTTTACTTCATGACAGAAAAGAAACACAAAGTAAACCAATTTAGGTTACCCATAACTAACAAACTCAAATCAAGCAAATCAATAAGCATTTCTTATGAACAATCAAACTTAAAACTTTAAAATTGAAAAAAAATACTATTTTCTCGAGTTGTTTTCTCAATTGTTGGCGCAATTAGCAATATTATTATTTGATAATCACAAAGTTTGAAATTCAAATTTCAAAGCGCACATCTTTTTCAGTAAATCAAAAATTTTGAGTTTAATAATTGTGTTAAGAGTTAAAATTACAAAAATTTTAAAGAGTTAAAGTGTATATTAGTAAATAAAAAGTTGGGGATTAAAAATTAAAAATGAATCTTTGAAAGAAAAATTAAAAATGAATCTTTCAAAGAAAAATAAAAAAGGATTTTTTTTTTAGGAGGAAAAGAATATATCATTCTCTGAAGTATGAGCACTGCAGAATTGAATATCTCACTATATTCAATAAATATACGCAAACATGGAGGCGTTGCAGACGTATACTCAACTATAACAGAAAAGTTATTGGGTGGCTGGGTGGAGTGGGTGGGGGAGAAAAAGCACTTCAATTCATTATATATATTAAACTCTGTCTTTTTCAATTAGCTTGGGATATATCGTGCATATGATACACTCGCACTTCGATTTACTGCAAAAATCTGTCTTTTTGAGGAACCAAAGATTCTACCTTTTCCCCCCATTGTATCAGATACTGCTCTCTGTAATCAGTTAAGCTTCGAGAAACAGTGATGCCGATTTCCGACGGAGATTTTCCGGCCGGCGTGGCTGAGGTTTATTCGTCTGCTGGGAAGAATCCTGAGAAGATCATCATCGACACTGACCCTGGAATCGGTGAATCCTTTTGCCCTTTTTGTTAATGGGTCATCATAGCAGTCATTTATACTAAGGAAGAATCTCCTGCTACTTTGCAGTGTTCACTTTTGTTCATATTCCTTTTTTTTTTTTTTTTTTTTTTTTTTTTTTTTTTTAAATTTGGGTGGGTGGGGGGGTGGGGGGTTAGTTTTATCAAACTACTAGAAAGATGGAAAATTTATTTCATCAAATCAACATAGTACATAAGGAATATCATATATTGATTTGGTTCTTCTCTGTATTGTTTTATGCCATATTTGATCCTATGATATTCTTGCCAGACTTAGTCAAAGGTGGAATTTTTCCCAGAATCTTGGCATTTGACAAGGAGGAAAATGGGTAAAAAAGGGGAAAATGATAGACATAAGTACTCAATTTTACTGATGAAGATCTTTGTGAATTACTGAGGTTTACACTTTACATATACTATAACAGATTTAAGTCATTTCTAGCTGTATGCATTTGGAAAAGTTATTATTTTTCTACATGGGAACTTTACAATCCACTAAGTAGGATAAGTCATGAAATATCTACCCGATTCTCGGTGGTAACTGGGAAAAGAGTATGTTTATAAGCTAATGAACAGATCAGAGAGTTTCGAGTTTTAGCCTTTTAGGTGGTTTTCATTTGTCAAATGTGGGATGCAATTGAGCCTTTTGTTTGCTTGGTTGGTATCTAGATGATACTGTGGCAATACTGATGGCTTTCCAGACACCGAATTTGGAGATACTAGGATTGACAACGATATTTGGCAATGTTACTACAGAAAATGCGACGAGGAATGCATTACTTCTGGTAAATATTCGTGTACCTGTCAATAGCAGTAACGATAAGTTGTTATTGTTACTCCGTATTAAATTTTGTTTGAATCATGTTCGTGATCAAAAATGGTTTAATTGTGCAAAAGGATAGTGTGAGATTGCTGGACGTCCAGATGTTCCTGTGGCAGAGGGTAGCCCCGAGGCACTAAAGGTAATACTTTGATCATTATGATGCATTTTACCGAATAGGATGAAGTTAACACAATAATTCTGCCCTCGAATCTATTCATTTTCCAGATGTTGTCTCTTAAAAAACCTCACGAGATCATGTTATATTATATGCGAGAAAGAATCATTCCATGGCATAATTTCTTTCTGTAATGATTGTATTGTTTCTTATACCCCATCAAGCAAAGAAAAGGAGCAAAACAATGTATGCCCGCCTTTTGTCTCAACAATTGCCTTTTAACAATTTGCATTGACTGAGTACAAAAAGTGGTTGGACTGTTCTTAACACCTATTAGTGTTGCAAATTAAATAGCGGCAAAAATTTGATTTAAGCTCATCTTTATTGGTTGACCTGCTTTATTCATCACTCACATATTGCAAGTTCTCTGTTATTGCAGTAGGTAGATACCTAAACGTTACCTAATATTGATGGCAAAACCATTTATTTGTCCATTATTATTATTAAAAACTTTAAATTCATTAACCTTTTTGAGTTTTTACTTTTTATGAGTAATAATTTTTGTCAGCATGATGTGACCTGGCTATTTCGTTGTTCAACAGAGGGGAAAGCCACGCATTGCAGATTTTGTTCACGGTGCAGATGGTTTGGGTAACTTAAGCTTACCGCCTCCAAAATCCAAAAAAAGCGAGAAATCAGCATCTGATTTTTTGGTTGATAAAGTTTTGGAGTTTCCTGGCGAAGTGTCTATACTTGCATTGGGACCGCTTACAAATTTGGCTCTGGTTAGTAGGATCTAATTACAGTCAAACTATATGTTCTACACTATCTAGTTCGTTTGTCACGTTTGAACCGAATAAATCATTGCTCGTTTCTTTGTTTAGGCGGTTAAGAAGGACTCATCGTTTGCAAGCAAGGTGAAGAGGATAGTAATCCTTGGCGGTGCGTTTTTTGCCTTGGGAAATGTTAATCCCGCTGCTGAAGCCAATGTGCGTAATCCTATTACTTCGTTTTTGATATTCTCTCGACTCATAAGGTTCCGAATTGTTTGTTTTGTGTTCATTGGGGTGATTCTTGTTGATAATATGCATTTTTTTTGGCGATACAGATCTATGGGGACCCGGAAGCTGCAGATATCGTGTTCACCTCAGGCGCAAATATTGATGTCGTTGGCATTGACATTACAACACAAGTTAAAATGACAGGTGCTTGCTCGTTTTAAGGTTTCTATGATCTTTGTACTTTATACATACATACTTCCTTTGCTCATTTTAAGCGCCCCGTGGTTTCAGATGCTGATCTTGATGAACTGAGGCAATCCAATGGCAGGCACGCGCAGTTCATATGCGACACCTGCAAATTTTACCGGGATTGGCACGTGAAGTCTGATGGCGTCTATGGTATTTAATCTTCTTTCCAGACTGCATTATATTATGTATCGAGTTGTTAACTGTCGTCTTTGTCACTCTCCCCAGGAATTTTCCTGCACGACCCTGTCAGTTTCGTGGCATTAGTCCGACCTGATCTCTTCACATTCAGGAAAGGGGTCGTGCGTGTTGAAACACAGGGCATCTGCACGGGGCATACGCTAATGGATCAAGGGCTAAAAGGGTACTTATTCATTCATCATATTCAACGCATTACATAGTTTAATTTCACACTGTTGACCGTATTATATATAAAACATAAACGTGTATTGTAATCTTACTATCAGCTTAGCCTTTTAGTTGAAACGGGACCCGTCCTCCAATTCACACAACTGTAAGTTTGTAACCGTTTCTTGCAAAATGCAGATGGAACACGAGCAACCCGTGGACAGGCTACTCTCCGGTTTCGGTTGCGTGGACAGTTAATGTGGATGAAGTTCTAAGTTATGTCAAGAACATGTTAATGAAACCATAATTTGAATGATGCATGTTCTGATGACTTGGGGTTTAACACTGTAAAGTGTTGTCAATAGTGTAAAATTATTGTACTCTTTATGGTCCTCTGTCTGTATTTCTGCAATTGTGAACAAAATTGTTGTATGTTGTTGTAGTGGGCAAGTAATTACGTTGCTTATTCACATCTTATTTGTGAAAAACTGAAAATACAATAAAACTCCGCGTCCACATAAGATACAATTTACAAAATAATTATGGAGTATTTATTTCTCATCGCTTTCAAATTCTATTTTAGTTGATGTGTTAAAATCTTTCATTTTTTATTGAATGACGAGAAAAATCCGCGGTCACTATTTAAGAGTATGTATAGAAAAAAATTTGTTTTTGTGTAATATCTCAAGAGCTACCACAGTATACACCATGTTGAGAAAGACCAACCTCCTATGTACTGTATTCTTTTTTGAACCTTGGAAGGGGTCCTCTTTGTGATGCTATGGATGGTTATCCGAAGTGTAAGGGGTAAACTCAGACTCGAATAGAATAGGATTGTATGTGTTGGGTTCTTCAGGTGTCATATTTTGGTTGACTTTTTTTCCTTCTGGCCTGACGACTAAGTTACGTTTTACCGCGTAACACCAAAATAAAAGGTTCCACATGAGTTCTTGTTTTACAGTGTGGTGACAGGACTGTTAGGGAAGTGGCTCTCGAGTGTAGATAGGGCTAAATTTGCAGGAGTCATGTAAATACATAGGCTCATTCCTTTCTCTTTTAGATGAACATGGTGGTTTAGAAAGCGTTTTTCAATCAACAATCTCTCAGAGCGAAGGGTTAGGCAGATAGTATGAGCCCTCTAACTTCCAATTATGTGTTGTGTGGCTCCCGAGTAGCGAATGAAGAGGAAAGGCATTGACCATTTCAAATAATGCCACTTGTCGATGGAGTAGAAAGTCTGGGGGTGGCCAAACTTGTCAAATTTAAACCGTGAACTTAACTCATAGGAAATTGAAAGTTGGTACAACGTTGAAACTTTTGTAAGTTATTAGGTTTCCTTATCACAAATTCAGCACAACCTTTTATTTTTCACGCAACTCAACAAACATCCTTAGCAAGGAAAGTACTAAAGTAACCATATTATATCGTGATTAGGAATTATCCTGAGGATGTACATTAAGTAAATCCTGTTATTTTATAAACTATATAAGAGAGATAAATTACACTAAGAAGACCATGTGCTACAAATTTAATCGAAAGGGTATTATCAAGAATCGAACTCGTAATCTTTTTGTAATAGAATTATACTCCACCGGCCATTCGATCACTTTTTCGGGGCAACTATCACCTTCTTTTACAACAATTAATAGTTTGAGGTATGTAGCTTAATTAGGTAAATTATCATGGTTAAAGAATGTATATTGGTATTTGGTAGATAATAACTTGTTAATCACTTTTAGTTGCACATCAAATCTCATGACCTAATCATAACCAACATGCCAACATTTGCTCAATTAAGATCATTTTAGTTACTTTAATGTTTAATTAAAAATAACCCTTTTGGTTGGCCTGAGTGACTTTCCTAACACCTCGTAGCCTGACTAAATATAACTCATCTTTGTTTCAAGAAAGTCACACAATTCAAACCCATCATTTGTTCACATCAGTCTTTTAAGGAAGCAGTAGAAAAAATGGAACCTAAACCACGTACTAGAAAAACAAAAAACAAAAAGTCAAACCTAAAGTGTATGTTTTCTTGATGGTTCATCAAATCAAAGGCCCAGGTTCATTTATGTTGAACACAAGTCATCATGTACTCAGTCATGGCGGAATAAAGCGGTTGAACCATCTCTCCCCCCCTCGATCTCATGGGTGGTTAGTTCAACTTCAATTCATTTTCTTGTCTATATCAACAGTTACCAACTACTCCCTCCCCACTCCAATTCAACATCATACGTTGAAAACCAACCTCTCCTAATCCTCAACTACAAAACACAACCTCAAAAAAACCAAACCTCAATTCTCCGCACCCTATAAATCAACCTTAAACAAACTGTTTTTCTTCAATTCAATTCATCGTAAGCCGTAATAATAATGTCAACATCGTCCATGAATGTCCTCGCGGAGAAGGTTTCGTGGTACTGCGCTTTGTTGGTGGCGCTCATGCTGGTTCTGAGCTGCTGCGAGTCGACGGAGAGCGAGTTCGCGGCGGTGGAACGGCCGCCGCACGCCGCGGCGGCGACGGCGGGGGTATGCGACGAGATTTACGTGGTGCGGGAAGGGGAGACGCTGCATACCATAAGCGATAAGTGTGGAGATCCTTTCATCGTTGAAGAGAATCCTCATATTCATGATCCCGATGATGTTTTTCCTGGCTTAGTTATCAAGATTACTCCATTCAAACAGCGTCTCTAGTTTATATATCCTACTATAATGTTATGTTTTTGTTTTTAATTTTTTTTTTATTATTATCACCATGTAGTATTTGTAAAAAAAAAAAAAAAGATCACAATCCATTATTCAGGAGTCAACTGAATTGCCCGTTGTCTTGTCTCTCTGAGTGGAGAGGGAGATGGTGGTGGTTTGTAAAGAAATGAATTACTCTTTTTACTAGTTAGGCATGCATGGCCTATGTGGTACAGTATTTAAGTTTACATAGCGCGATTTTATATGAGTAATACTACACGTATTTTTATTTTTGACTTCATTTTTTACTCTCAACTTAGGCGTCATATTCTTATTAACATTATTTTTCTCTTCTATAAATCTAATCATGACACATGACGGAAGTTTTACCGTAGGAGTACATGTATCATTTACCATTTTATTATATATAAGGTTGTATTGTGTCACCATTGAGTTGACCATATGTGAGTTTATAGCTAACTGTCCTCTATGTAATAGGAGTTGGGTCAAGGGCCCAAGGCAAGTAATTCACATGGGATGGGTTACTTTGTCTTATGCCCACATGTTATAATTGTATTCAGGGTAGTATAGCACGGCCCATATATAGGGTTGTGTCAGCCCATCACTCTCCATATTCATCTTGCTTTAATTTTAAGTTGCCTAATTTTTTAGTGGACTGAAATGATAATTGTAGCTGTTATGGGTTGTCCACTTGTCCCTTCATCTCGATGAACAAGGAAACTACAAATCTTATCTTTCTGCTTTTATTTTGCTATGATATAGTAAATATATATATATATATATAGTCCCACACGGAAAGAAATGCCATGCATGTGTCATCTAGTACAAGCTGTATTACAGTATTAGGCAATTCCCGAGGAAAAACGGAAAAAAGTTTTACAATCTGTTATTTTCTTGGTGAGTTTGGCCAGCCAAGAAAATTGATGTATACCATATATATTACTATACTCCAATAACTCATATTGTTAGTATTAGTACAAAATTAAGTGTATATTTTGTTTACCAATGCTATACTATTGACAGGTCCGAACTATCCGCGACTAACTAGTAACTTAGAATGTACTATTAACATGTAGCTCGGTAACTTAAAATGTACTATTAACACAGGTGATGACTAGCTGTTACCAGTAACATAGAATGAACTAGTATGTGACAGATGGACTAGCCGGTAGTTACCTTATCTAGTAACCAATAAGGTAGAATATACTATATAGGACTATTGAAACCTGGGCTAGCATCAATGGTTAGCTAACCTTATCTAGCTCAGAATGTACTGTTGACACAAATGCTGGCCAGCATAGCAACGTAACGACCCGTCGATCAGTAACCTAGAATGTACTATTGACAAAAGTATTGATCATAGAATTTACTATTGACCCAGTTACTCACCAGCACAATATAATTGGAATGGACAAAAAAGCCCCTTGATACCCATAAATACCAAACTTAAGCCCAGCATGAATCAGAATCCGATACCGCCAATTCCTTCTGCTTCTTCTTCATTCCTCACATGAAGCTCTCTAAACCTCTCTTCTTCTCCTTCATCTTTCTCCTCACTATTGGTGCGTATTTCTCCATGATTCATTTCTTTCCTTCTTCCAATTCATCCCAGAATATATAAAGATTCATCTGTTTTTTTGTTTCTGTTTTCTGGTTTCAGGGAATCCCGCCGGCGTTCATGCTTCTGATGCAGGCTATAATGACGGCAAGAAGAACGGAATAAATGGGCTCCGACCGACCAAACTGTTTGTGTTCGGAGATTCGTACGCTGATACCGGGAACAGCCGGAAAGTGGCGTTTTCTTGGATGGAGCCGTATGGCATCACCTTCCCCGGCCAGCCTTCCGGCCGCTTCTCCGACGGCCGTGTCCTTACTGATTTTATTGGTATGTATTTATGGTCTCTCCTGTCATGGCATTAACCAAAACTTGAAAATCATTATAAAAAAAAAATTGATTTTTATATGATTATTCACAACATACGATATTGTAATGTCTAATGTGAAATGGTTTTTACGTTAAAGAAATCTGATATAACTCAAAGGGTCAAAGGTAGTTCAAATGGCAAAAGAACTTAAGTTCTTTGCGGTGAAGAATTTTGAAATAACTCAAGTGCGGACATTAGAGACAATATATATATGTTTGAAGTTATGAGTCTAATTAAAACAACCCTTTCAAAGGTGTTTTATATACGTTTGAAACTAGTATGATGTTTAATTATTGGACCGTTCTGATTGCATAACATATGAGGTGGGACCGTGATAGTCTAAATATGATCATCATCTTCATATACTTTATTTGTGCACCTTTAACTTTTTCCTTTTTGGCTAATATAAACGTCTTTTTTAGAGAAAATGTCCAAAATGGTCCTCCGACTATGACCTTTTCTTAATTTAGTGCCTTGACTTTTAATTGCACCCAATGTGGTCCCTAGACTATTCAATTTTAAGCCAAAAAGGTCAGCCGTTAGATGTGACGTTAAATGAGTGTTAAAATGAGGGGCAAAATGAGTAATTCAAGTGCTAGTCCCCAAATTAAAGCTCTTGCATCCTCAATTTAGCAGGCATCGTAAATTTGTATTCAAAATAAGAAATACTTAGTCTTCAAATTTTTTTTTTTATTTATTTTTTTTTTAAAAAAATAAAGGATTTTACCAGCAACATAGCTTTCCTTCAACGGGTACAGAAAAACCACTGGTGAAACATGAGACAGATCATTGAAGGAATGTTTTGAAAAATACAAAGGTTGATTTTTCTTCTTGTTAAGTCTGCCATCATCTCTCTTGTCCATCCACATGGTTAAGCACTTAAGCCCGAGGATGAGAAAACTATTCTATTTATCTCTGATCTTCTCAGCAATGTTTGAAGAGAACTTCCCAAAGTTGAACAAATTCACCCAAAAAAACAGTGTACACGATTTTTGCAGAGTTTGAAATGCGAAAAAACAAAAGATCAGAAAGCTGCAGAGTCCCTGATTCACACGCTCCAACATTGACAATCTTATGGCTCTAGGCAACGGAGGGAAGAAGTCAAAAGATCAGAAAAATCAAATAGATTTGGAGAATGGCTCTAGGCAAAAATTGAGTTTTGTTGGGATATCAAATAGAGTTAAGAATATATTAGTTGCAGAATATTAGCCCAAAAAATCAGAAAAAATTATAAACTTTAGGAGGGAAGAAGCCAAAAGCTTTTGTTTAGCAGCAGAAATGGCAGTGGCTATTTTCCCTCTTTGAAATTCCTTGAACAAAGTAGAAATTACGGCATAATGGTAGGCATTGTGTTTCGCTAATTTGGGGAAGAATTCGTCTGGTCAATGGTTTCAATGACAAACAATATACATTGCCTTTTTTACCCTTATGTTTAACGCCACATTCACACTAAAATTAACGGAGACCTTTTTGGCCTAAAATTGAATAGTCTGGGGACCACATTGGGTGCAATTAAAAGTCAAGGCACTAAATTAAGAAAAGGCCATAGTTGGAGGACCATTTTGGGCATTTTCTCGTCTTTTTTATTAGGAGTGACTTATTGACTTTCTTGGTTTGAGCAGATCAGCTATAAACTTAGTTTAGTTATTGTGGTCCCTTGCTGATTAGGGTCACAATACATGATTGATTTACCTCAATTAGGGTTACATGATGAAGTTTATCGAGCACACACCTTTAGATAGTAATTGTGAGTTTTACACGTCATTTCAAAAAAGAAAAAAGAAACATTCATTTTCTGATCCCAAAATGTATAGTCCAGTGGGTGAAACGTGATCATCAAGAGTTTAATTAGGGTCATAACACACATTTCTTTCTATCTAATTTTTGGATGTGATTTGTTGCATATATGTGTGAACAGCTGAGTTCTTGGGAGTGGAGTCTCCGACACCGTACAAATCGATGAAGTATGGTCCGAGTGGTGTGGACTTTGCATTTGGCGGCACCGGCGTGTTTGATACAATATATCCGGCGCCGAACATGACCACACAGATCGATTTTCTCCAAAAACTCATTAATGATTCTGTCTATACAAACACCGACCTGCAGTCTTCCATGGCCTTAGTTACCCATTCCGGCAATGACTATGCTACCTATCTACTCAAAGGTGGCTCCAAAGTGGTATGCTAACTAAAACCATCCCTTTAATTCATCTCATCATAAAACCCACGCATATATAACATTATATATAACAATATAGAAATCTGTTCAAATGTGGCCACGCTTTCGCGGTCAGTGCGGTTCGCACAACTCAATGTTAGAAAACGCACCACAATGAAAATACACAAAAACATCAAAAACACACCACACTCAAAATAATGCACCACAACTCCCTTGCCCATAATGGTGCATTTGCTAACACTGTGTGGTGTATATTTGCATACCTAGTAGTGTGCTTTTTTGGTGATGCATACTTAATGATTCAAATTTGTGTGGCGCATTTTCTAAGGATGCATATTTGTATACATAGTGGTGTGGCAGCACTGACCGCACGTTAAGGGGCGGCCACACATCACCAAAAATGCACCATTACGTATGAATAAACGCACCACATAATGTTCGAAAATGCACAATTAGGTGTGGGTGGTGTGGTGCATTTTTTTTGAATGTGTTGTGCGTTTTGTGGTGTATTTATGCATTTTCTTAACCGCTGCCTTTTTTAAGCGGTTCCGCGCATTAACCGCATGTTAAGTCGCGACTGCATTTGAAAAAGTCTATGAAATTTATAGATTGAAGTGTGAATATTAGGGTTTGCCAGTATACATGATCACCGTGGTGAAGAAGCTAGGTGCAAATATGAAGCGCCTACACAGCTTGGGAGTGAAGAAAGTGAGCATCACCTCTCTGGAGCCCATAGGTTGTCTTCCCAGAGCCACTGTCCATTCATCTTTCCGGAAATGCAACGACATAGAGAACATCATCGCCGTGCTACACAACAAGCTATTGAAGAAAACGGTGGCGCGGTTGAATAGAAAGACCCCAGACTCCCCTTACTTCATTCTCGACCTCTATAGCTCCTTCCTCACCGTCTTCAAGCAGAACGAACTCAAACCAGGTAATTCATTGTATTGCATTCAATACTCTCAGTATGGGCTCGAGGTGTCAAAGTGGTGGATTTGGACCAGTGTTACAAAAATCCCGGCCTAGGCGCTAAGCGCCGGTCGACACCCTAGCTAGTGTATCACCTTAAATGGTGGTCTAGGCGGCTGGTCGACTATGCGACTGCCTAAGCTTTGCCTAAGCCACTTAGGCGTTGACTGCCTAGACTTCCTAGGTGCCGGCTAGACCTTCTAGGCCGACTCGATTAACTATTGTTTTTTTTTTAATGAGTTATTTCACTTTAAAACCACACCGCTTTATTCAGTACAGTATCTTCGCTAGGTGTTTATGGAATTCTTTTAGCAGGTCGGTCTACGAAATAACCTTAATTTGTACAAAATTTAAACATTTTTTAGGTTAATATTTAATATTTAAGTATTAAATATTAAAGTAATATATAATTTATAATTATTAGTCTTTAAAAAATTAAAAATACTTAAACAAACTTTTAAAAAATAAAAAATAAAATAAAAACCAATATAAGTATTTAGTTAATAAGTTTTGTGTAACTCCAAAATACTAAATTTCTTGATAAAAGAAATTATACCAAACAGCTATGAGCTAACAACTAATTTACCAAACACTTTTTTACAATCAGCTAATATTATCAATTAATTATACCTTCTAACTCAATCAATAACAATCATTTACCAAATTGTGCCTTAGTTCTGTGCTAATCTGTCCATTTGACACCTCTATTATGTGCTTAGAATGTCTAAAAAACTTCATAACCTTAATATTTCCGAATGGTGTGAATCATTAGCAGAAGGTGGGAGGAGGTTCAAGACGCCATTGAAGGCGTGCTGCATGGGAGTAACCGAGAAAAACAAGTGCTCGGATGTGGACGAGAAAGGGGTGAAGTTGTACACGATGTGTAGCGATCCAAACGCGACCTTCTTCTGGGACGGGGTTCACCCTAGTCAGGCAGGGTGGCAGGCTGTTTATGATGTTTTGAAGCCTACTCTCCATCAACAACTGTTCTAGCTTTCTGCATGGTTTTCATGAACTTCTCCAATTTTCACTTGCACCCCTAGATTCTTGTTTAGTCTATATTGGCCCCTTTTTGTTCTTATATCTACAAATCTAATATCTACCGACTACAAATATAATAAAAGCCAATTAAAAATGTTGGTGTAATTATTTGTTTAAATGAATGGTTCATATTATTTTGATTTTAATTTTTTTTTTTTTTACGATATTTCCTTCTTTACCATCTATTATATTAGTTTTCTTCCTTAAATAACTCCGCATTCAATTAGTATAAACTTTAATAACTGAATATTTTGTTAACTATTTATTATTCTTAACTTACCGATTGATAACCCAATGGGGGTAGTTCAAGTATCAAATGAGCTTTAAAAAAATTTCGGGAGAATCTGGATTTAATTTCCACAAGTGACAATTCTCTCAGGCCAGCTTTGGTGCCTCTCGAAGCGAACACAGTGGATAGTTTGACATAAGTTGAAAAAACTATTTATCAAAAACAAAGTTATTTTGTCATGCCATTAACACGTTTTTCAGTGCGATTGGAATGGGCCAATTGATAGTTGATACCCATATATACCAAACTTAAAGCCCAACTCGATACTGCCAATTCCTACTGCTTCTTCATCCCCAGTTCCCCACATTCAAAGCTCTCCAGACTCCATCCCTCACATGAAGCTCTCTAAACCTCTCTTCTTCTCCGTCATCTTTCTCCTCACTATCGGTGCGTATTTCTCCATGGTTCTTTTCTTTCCTTCTTCCAATTCATCCCAGAATATATAAAGATTCATCATTTTTTTGTTTCTGTTTGTGGTTTCAGGCAATCCCGCCGGTGTTCATGCTTCCGATGCAGGCTATGATGACAGCAAGAAGAACGGAATAAATGGGTTCCGACCCACCAAACTGTTTGTGTTCGGAGATTCGTATTCCGACACCGGGAACTACCGGAAATTGGAGTCGTTTTCTTGGAAGCAGCCTTATGGCATCACCTTCCCCGGAAAGCCTTTCGGCCGCTTCTCCGACGGCCGTGTCCTCACTGATTATATTGGTATGTATTCACACTCTATAATATAAAATTAATTTAGCCCCGTTAGTAGAGTCACATTTGATATAACTTTTATATTTAAAGTTATGAGAGAAACTAGTTTAGTTCAGTCTCGATAGGATTTAAGTAGGGACAAGTCTCATAAAAATTTCACTAATTTTTTTAAAATGAATCTCTTAAATTAAGGTGTTGCTTTATACACATCTGTGTAAGCCTACTAGATAAACTAATTTAATTGAATCTTTAATCAAGACAATTCTCTTAAGAATGTTACTCCGTATTTTATATACATCAGTTTAAAATCGTGTGATATTTAATAGAGACATTTTTAAAACAATTATTTCAGTGTTGCTACGCGTAAATGGTTTTGGAACTAGTAGGATGTTTAATTGGACCATTGTTATTGCATAACGCGTGAGGTGAGACCGTGATGGTCTACATATGCTCATCATCATGTCCATATACTATTTAGTTATTGGTCAGCACTTGTCTTTTATGGTCAAAGCACTGTTACATAAGTTGTCTGTCGGTCGATCTGTGTCATTTTGTCAGTGGAACTAAAAGATGAATGTAAGATAGGATAAGATATGAAAAAGATACCAAAATTATTCGTAACATGATTAGTGTTGACCCACTTTCTTTAGCTTGAAAACGGTTTTTTTAGACATTCCAATTAAGTTCATCTAAGTTGTTGACTTGATAACCATAAAATTTTAGAGTGAATCTTATGTGAGACCAACTCACGAATTTTTATTTATGAGATACATCATGTCGGGTCATGATGAAAATATAATACTTATGTTGCAAAATATAATACTAAGTAGAAATAAATTATTTATTACTTATAAGAAAAAATATAATACTAATATAATCATGTGTAAATTGTTTAATTGTTATTTATGAGAGAAAGTGTAAGTGTAATACCACAAACTGTAATACTTTCCATGAAATATGTAATATTTCTAAATTAAAATGTAATATTATTAAGAGCCGAAAAGTTCCATGATGAAAATTTCAATAGTCATGTGGAAAAATGTTAATATTTATAAACAAATTCGACCCATCTTATGGATGAACGCAGCTGAATTTTTGGGAGTGAAGTCTCCGACACCGTTCAGATGGATGAAGCATGCTCAACATCGGCTGCAATATGGTATGAACTTTGCATTTGGCGGCACCGGCGTGTTTGATACCTTAATTCCGGGGCTGAACATGACAACACAGATTGAGTATTTGCAGAAACTGATTGATGATTCTGTGTATACAAACAGCGACTTGCACTCTTCCATGGCTTTACTTACCGTTTGTGGCAATGACTATATGGCCTATCTATTCAAAGGTGGCACTAAAGAGGTATGGCAACATTATAACAATTAGAGTTATCAAAACTCACTAATTAACTTAGCTTGTGAGGTTGGCTTGTTCTGCTCTGCTCATAGAAAATTATAGGAAAAATGATTAAATAAGCCCCTGAACAATACCTAAAAAGTCAATTAAGCCCCTAAACATTTAAAAAGTGCAATTATGCACTTTAACACGTTAAATTGGAACAAAGAAGCCCAAAAATCGGTAAATCCGATAGATCATTTACTATTCAGAGGAAAATCCGGCAACCAGCTACGACACAACCGTCGCCGGTTTGCCGGACTCCGACGAAATGGTCGCCTTCCGCCATGGAAGGCGACAATTGGTCGTCTTCCACCAGAGGAATCTGGTCGCCTTCCGCCGGAGACCAACGACGATTCTGCTATCGCCGATCGCGCGGATTTTCCTCTGAATAGTAAATGATATGTTATTTATCAGTTTTTGGGCTTCTTTGTCCCAAATTAAGTTGTTAAAGGGCGTAATTGTACTTTTTAAATGTTTACGGGCCTAATTGACTTTTCTGATATTGTTTAGGGGTTTATTTGACCATTTTTTTCAAAATTATATCTTGAATCAAGGTTCATTATATTTTGCATTATGGATATTTCTTCGAAATAACATTTATCGATCATATATATATATATTAAATTTGTGGATAGGGTTTGTTGGCATACACCAAAACAGTGGTAAACCAGGTAGCTGCAGACCTGAAGCACCTTCACAACATGGGAGTCAAGAAAGTGAGCGTCACGTCTATGCAACCCTTAGGTTGTCTTCCTAGAGCCACTGTGCATTCATCTCACCGGCAGTGCAACGAGAGCTTGAACGCAGGTGTGATGCTACACAACTCAATGTTGAAGGAAATGGTAGCGCGGCTGAACAGCCACACCCCCGACTCCCCTTACTTCATCCTCGACCTCTTTAACCCCTTCATCACTATCATGAAGCAAAAGAAACTCCCACAAGGTAACTCATTACTTTATTAGAGTAAATGTGAGACAATTTATTTAATAAGCATACAATTAATTTCAAAGTTTCGAATGTGAAAGTCATTACTTTATTAGAGTATATATGTAATTATATCTTTTAGAAAATGTATAAGTGAACAGACCCCGAATTGGACTTGCCTGGTCAATGGACAAAAAGTAAACTTCAGTTAGCTCTTTATATAGTATAAAATGGGTTAGTTCTAGTGTGCCCATTGTAGTAAATTGATCAATATGACCCGATCCAAACAGGTCCGACCTGGACTGGACTTCGGGTAACCTTTCTATTTGACACTTTTTTGTACCGAATTGAACGAGCTATTCATAGACTCATAATCTACTCATTATAGCAAATGGACCGTCCCAATCTGGTCCAAATGAGTCTATATTAGACTGGACTTTGGGCTAATCTGTCTATTTGACACCTCTAATAAGTGCTTGTTATTTTCTAATGGTGTGAATAAGCAGAAGGTAGTAGGAGGTTCGAGACGCCATTGAAGCCGTGTTGCGTGGGAGTAAGCAAGGAATATGACTGCTCCAATGTGGACAAGGAAGGGGTGAAGATGTACACGATGTGCAGTGATCCAAACGCGGCCTTCTTTTGGGACAGCGCTCACCCGACTCAGGCAGGGTGGTCGGCTGTTTATGATGCTTTGAAGGCTACTCTCCATGAACACTTGTTCTAGCTTTCAACATGGTTTTCATGAACTCCTCGTATTTTCACTTGTACCCCTAGATTTCTGTTTAGTCTATATTGGCCCCTTTTTGTTATATGAATTGAGATTGTGTTTAATTGAGACTTTTGTATCCTACTATGCGATTTGATATTCATTATTATGTTTGTTTGTCAACTTTTGTACACCCTCACATAGTGACTGCATGCATATTTTCGTCTTAATTCAAGAAAAAAAAAAAAAAGTGATTCAAATCATCTCAGATTCTCAGATGCTTATAAGTATACACAAAAGTTAAAAACGCTATCTTTGTCTACTTTTTAATGAATTTATGATTGGAGGGATTATATGTATACATAAATTAAACTAAACAGTGAAAAATTATATTGGAATGAGGTTTGTGTAGTTATTTTGCCATGCCCTTAAAACACATACTTCAGTGTGATTTTGTGCAATAAAAGTTTATCATCAACTTCTACTTTTTTTTTTTTTTTTTAAAACTGTATTATCACTTATCAGCTATAATTGGAATGGTCCCATAGTTGATACCCATATTAAGGCCCAACCTGATACCGCCAATTCCTTCTGCTTCTTCTTCTTCATCCCCACCTTCAAAGCTCTCCATCCCTCACATGAAGCTCTCTAAACCTCTCTTCTTCTTCTTCATCTTTCTCCTCACTATCGGTGCGTATTTCTCCATCATTCTTTTCTTTCCTTCTTCCAATTCATCTCAGAATATATAAAGATTCATCTGTTTGTGGTTTCAGGCAATCCCGCCGGTGTTTATGCTTCCGATGCAGGCTATAGTGACAGCAAGAAGAGCGGAATAAATGGGTTCCGACCCACCAAACTGTTTGTGTTCGGAGATTCGTATTCCGACACCGGCAACTACCGGAAATTGGAGTCGGTTTCTTGGAAGCAGCCTTATGGCTTCACCTTCCCCGGAAAGCCTTCCGGCCGCTTTTCCGACGGCCGTGTCCTCACTGATTATATTGGTATGTACTCCGTATTATTTATGGTCTCTCCTGTGATGGCAACCACTGCAGTGATTGATTGTCAAAACTTGAAAATCATTAAAAAGATTTGATTTTTATATGATAATAATTAGGAAATTATGATACTGTAATGTCTGATGTGAAATGATTTTTACGTTAAAGAAGAGCCGGTATATATGACCTAGATTTGTGTGTACACATAGGGAAGCTAGCATGGTTTTTGTCTTCATTCTCCATTTGTATTCACACTCCATAATATGAATAATTTAGTTTGGTGGGTAGAGTCAAATTTGACTTAACTTTTATAAAAGTATTGTTTTATGTGCTTATGAAGTTATGAGAAAAATTAGTTTAGTTCAGTCTCGATAGGATTTCACTAGGGAAAGTCTCATGAAGGTATTGAGTTCAGTTGCAGTACTTTTTTTTAAAATGAATCTATCAAATTAAGGAAGTTTTGTTTCATATGCATATGTTTAAAGCTACAAGATAAATGATTTTCAAAAAAAAAAAAGCTACAAGATAAATGAATTTAATTGAATCTTCATCAATTAAGAAAACTCTCTTAAAAGTGCTCCAATCAAGGCGGTACTTAAGCGGCTTAGACGAGAATTTTTGTAAGAGTACTCCAATCTAGACAGTTCTCTTAAGAGTGTTATTTTAGATTCATCAATTTAAAATCGTGTGATATTCAATAGAGACACTATTAAAACAATTATTTCTAGGGTGTTACTCCGCGTAAATGGTTTTGGAACTAGTAGAATGTTTAATTGGACCATTCTTATTACATAACGTGTGAGGTGGGACCGTAATGGTCTACATATGCTCATCATCATGTTTGTATACTTTATCTTTTTGCACCTTTCAATTATTATTATTTTTTTTTTGGTGGGTGGCATGGCATGGTGGGCTGCCTGCACGCCAAGTACTCTATGCCATTTGAGGAGGTATATCATTTATCACGATTCGTGTAGAAAAAATAGTAAAAAATAATACGTTAATTTTTAAAATGAGTCAGAATAATAAAAAAATGTGCAATATTTTAAAGTGATCTGACAAGTTAAAACTTTCCATTATTGGAGGCTTAAACGAACCTTTTGCTTTTTCCCATGCCATATCCAATTAAGAGTAACTATAGCTTTTCTTCTAGATCATAAAGATGCATATAGGATAAGATATGATGAGCACGTGTTGACCCACTTTCTTTCTCTTGAATTTTTTTTTTCTTAGTATTTCGATTTTTAGATGTGATTTGTTGCATATATGTGTGAACACAGCTGAATTCTTGGGAGTGAAGTCTCCGACGCCGTTCAGATGGATGAATCATGCTCAGCGGCGGCTGCAATATGGCATGAACTTTGCATTTGGCGGCACCGGCGTGTTTGATACATTTATTCCGGCGGGGCTGAACATGACAACACAGATTGGGTTTTTGCAGAAACTGATTGATGATTCTGTGTATACAAACAGCGACTTGCACTCTTCCATGGCCTTACTTACCGTTTGTGGCAATGACTATTTGGATTATCTATTCAGAGGTCGTGGCACTATAGAGGTATGCTAACTAAATCCATCCTTTTAATTTATCTCATCATAAAACCCATGCGTGACATTATAACAATTAGAGTTATCAAAGCTGACTTAACTTAGCTCGTGAAATTGGCTTGCTCTGTTCTGCTTATAAAAAATTACAGGGATAAAGGTCAAATAGACCCTCAAATCATACTCAATTGTGCAATTAGATCCTTCAATTTAAAAAAGTTTCAATTAAAACCTCCAACTTGTTATTTTGTGACCTGTAATTGCAGGTCAAGTAGAATTCCGGCGACCTTCAGGCTAAGTTCCAGCTAACAAAGCCAAACCATTAACAACCGGTGGCGTAATTGGTTGCCACCTCCAGTTGACGGAGATGTTGACCAACTTGGTCGCCTTCTCCAGCCGGAAGCCATCGGCGACCGTGACGATCGTCGGTCGTTGATGGTTTGGCTTTATTCGCTGGAATTTTTTCAGAGTTGATCGGAATTCTAGTTGACCTGCAATTAGAGGTCAAAAATAGATTAGAGAGCTTATTTGCTCTAAAATAACAAAGTTTGAAGGTCTAATAGAAGCTTGTTGAAGTTGAATGACCTAATTGCGCAATTGAGTATAGTTTGAGGGTCTATTTGACTCTTATCCCAAAATTATATCATGAATCATAGTTCATCTTGCATCGCAGACCTTGGTTCAAAATAAGATTTAACCTATTATGTATCTAAAGTTAACAGAGATTATGTGTACAGGATCTGGTGCCATACACGAAAAAAGTGGTAAACCAGGTAGCTACAAACATGAAGCGCCTCCACAGCATGGGAGTCAAGAAAGTGAGCGTCACGTCTATGGAACCCATAGGTTGTCTTCCTGGTGAGACTGCCAATTCATCTTTTCGACAGTGCAACGACAACTTGAACTCTGTTGTCATGTTGCACAACTCAAAGTTGCAGAAAATGGTGGCGCGGCTGAACAGCCAAACCCCCGACTCCCCTTACTTCATCCTCGACCTCTTTAGCCCCTTCATCACCATCTTCAAGCAAAAGAAACTCCCACAAGGTAATTCATTTCATTGCATTCAATGTTCAATATGTGCTCAAGGTGTCAAACGGGTTGTAATTATAATTAGTATACAATATAGTATCTGTTCATAGCTACTTTCTCAAGTAAATGAAGTACAAAGAGGCTCCAACTCACTCTTCCCATGTAGGGGTGCAATCGGGTACGTGCCACTAGATCACAAGGTCTTTGGCCAAATGCCGGTCATTACTTTATTAGAGTATATATGTAATTATATCTTTTAAAGAATGTATAAGTCAATAGACTGAATAAGGCTTGCCTGGTCCATGGACAAAAAGTAAAGTTCAGTTAACTCTTTAATGTAGTATAAAATGGGTTAGTTTTAGTGTAGGCATTGTAGTAAACGAGCCCAGTCTAAACGGGTCCGAGTTGAACTAGACTTCGAAAGTTCGAGTAACCCATCCATTTGACACTTTTTGTATAAAATGGGCTAGTCATAGTCTGCTCATTATAGCAAATGAACCATCCCAATTTGGTCCAAATGAGTCTATATAAGACTGGACTTTGGGCTAATCCGTCTATTTGACAGCTCTAGTAAGTGCTTAAAATGCCAGCAAACTTTTTAACCTTAATATTTTCGAATGGTGTGAATGAGCAGAAGGTAGTACGAGGTTCGAGACGCCATTGAAGCCGTGTTGCGTGGGAGTAAGCAAGGGATATGATTGTGCCAATGTGGACCAGAAAGGGGTGAAGATGTACAAGATTTGCAGTGATCCAAACGTGGCCTTCTTTTGGGACAGATCTCACCCAACTCAGGCAGGGTGGTCGGCTGTTTATGAATCGTTGAAGGCTACTCTCCATGAACACTTGTTCTAGCCTTCAGCATGGTTTTCATGAACTCCTCGTATTTTCACTTGTACCCCTAGATTTCCGTTTAGTCTATATTGACCCCTTTTGTTATATGAATTCAGGTTGTGTTTATTTGAGACATTTGTATTTTACTATGCGATCATGTTTGTTTGTCAACTTTTGTTATCCTGCCATTGAATTCAAATCCAATGCATACCATTAAATAGTGACGATAGATTTTCGTTATCATTCAAAAAAAAAAAAAGAATCAATCAAATCATCTCAGATGTTTTTTTTTAAATGTACTTTGTTGAATTTTTACCGAATTTATAATTGGAGGGATTATAAGTATACAAAAATAGTAAAAGCGTTGTCGGTATAAAAATTGTGAAACCAAGAGTGAAAAAAATCCTTTATTTTTTTAATGAATAAGGTCCAAACAAGCCTTTCTTGATCGTCGACATTTCACCATAAACGTAATTAGACTATGATACCAAATTGCAATGTAACGTTGATAGCATATGTGCTAATTAGGTGACAACAAGGTTACATTCAATCAGCTAACTTTTGAATTGCATGTTTTGAGCATTTTCCTTATTAGAACTCTATGTATTTGAGTCAGATTATGACTCCCTATTCTAGGTGATTCCCTATTCAGTCTGCCTGAGATTCTCTCATTATATATATCCCTGTAATTTGTATCTTTGAACAATCTCATTCAATACCTGGTATCAGTTAATTAGCTAGGATTACGTTCCTAATAATGTCTTCCTAATAGTCCTCGACTCATTATGCTCTTCTGATACACACACTAATTCTTGACATATAAACATAGTATGAGATTATATGCGTAATAATAACAAATCATTTTGCATCACATTTTTATAAATCAAAGATACGAGAGTTTCGTCCTGCCAGTTTTATAATTATCTTCCAAATCAATAAAATTCATCCAAATATATGGAATTTAATTTAATGCTATTCCCTCTATTTATTGAGAGACAATCCCCACATAATTCCATCACTTTTCCAGAGTTAGTATGACAAAAATGATTAACCGGAATAACTCCATCCTCTTCTTCTTCTTCAATTTGTGCCTAGTTTTTGCACTGCACAATGCCTCAAGCGACAATGAGAGAAAGGTATTATATATAAATCTTTTTCATTTTTACCCTGGCTTGGTCAATATCATTTTTTCTAGTATTAATTACTTTATTATAATGCAGTATTTGTTTATACATACTTTTTTTTTTTTTTTTTTTTAATTTTTGACTGTTTGTATTAGCCATACATTGTGTATATGGGAGCATTGCCGGCGGGAGCATCCAAGGTTTCTTTGTCGGCAGTGCAGGACAACATCCTGTCCCAGGCAATTGGAGAGTAATATCATATCCCGAATCTACAATTATTCATTTCTATTATATATAAAGAAATTAAAAATATAATTTCATTAACTCTTCTTTGGTTTTGAATTGTATTCCAGTGAGAGAATAGCAATGCAGTCCAAGATTCATAGCTATGGAAGAAGCTTTAATGCTTTGGCAGCATGGTTGCTGCCCCATGAAGCCAAAACATTATCCGGTACGAGGATATATTTTTAGGCCCTCAAAAGCAAACATTTTTATGAGCTTATAACAATTTTTTGTTTCATTTTGGTTGATCATATCAATCATCACCCCTCACTAAATATTGCAGAAAGAAAGGAAGTTGTGTCGGTTTTTCCGAGCATTAAACGAAAGCTTCATACCACGCATTCATGGGATTTCTTAGGAATGCCAACAACTGTGAAGAGAAATCTCCCAGTAGAAAGCGATATTATTGTAGGTCTCATCGATTCTGGTAAGAAAACTCAAATTCGTGAAATAGTATAAGGGGGCGATTGAAAAACTCATGACTTTTTACCATCAAATAATGGCCAAAAATTAAATTTTTGGTTAAAAATGAGTTTTCTGATCAATTTTCTGACCACTTGATCGATGTTGAATTCGTTTGCTTTTATTTTATGTTGGTAGGAATATATATTGACTCACCAAGCTTCAATGATAAGGGAATTGGCCCTCCACCTGCAAAATGGAAGGGTAGATGTCAAACCGGCTTAAATTTTGCAGGATGCAATAAGTACGTGTTTTGTCTTAACTAAAAATTTAAATTCATAATAAAATTACACATTTAATTTTGGACCCGAATTTTTATATGGTGGCAGCAAAGTTATTGGTGCCCAAGCCTTCAACCTACTTGATATCAATAACCAGACGAGTTCTCCGGCGGACTTCGAAGGCCACGGCACGCACACGGCTTCCACCGTCGCCGGCTCGCTGCACCAAGGCGCAAGCCTTTACGGGCTGCTCAACGGCACGGCCCGCGGCGGAGTCCCGGCGGCGCGGATAGCTATGTACAAGGCGTGCAACGACGGCGAGTGTGCGGACGTGGACATACTCGCGGCGTTTGACGCCGCCATCGCCGACGGCGTGGACATATTGTCGGTGTCCCTAGGCGGGTCCCCGTCGAACTACAACGAGGATCCGGTGGCAATCGGCTCCTTCCATGCGATGCAGAAGGGCATATTGACTTCTTGCTCGGCCGGAAACGAGGGAGAACGAGGGGTTGGACCGACGGTCACAAATGTGGCGCCGTGGATCTTCACGGTGGCCGCCGCTTCCACTGATCGGCACTTGGAGACTGATGTTGAATTGGGTGATGGACGAAAATTTCCAGTAAGCCCGTACCATACTCAGACTAATTTTAATTTAATTAATTATTTTAATTAAAAGTATTTTAAAAATTAGTAACAGTCAGCACAATTTCAGGTAAATCCCTCAGGCTTTAATTGCATAATTTGTGTAGTTTAAGGATTCAATTGTATCTTTTTGAGTTTGATGATCTAATTACAGTTTGGTTTGTGACTTATTTGACACTTATCTTTAATTTTAGTCATTGTTAAACTATTGTTGCTAGTATTAACAATAGTTTTTCCTTTTTAAGGGAGTTTCTCTCAACTTCTTTAACAGCAGTTCATTTCCACTCACAAGTGGAACACTAGCAAGCTTATCACTTCACGGTTTAGGCCGGTATGAAATTCTAAATCTCGATTTATTTTATACAAGATATGATAATATTTTGCTAATATTATAGTACGTGAATGTTTTATTCTTTTTGACCAAATTAATGCATGGGGAAACATTGTTGTTACAGAAATTGTGACGAGGGTACACTCGACGAGAGTAAGGTGAAAGGAAAAATTTTGTATTGCGTATCTCAGAACCGACAAGATAGTACTATAGAGAAGATGGGTGCAAAAGGAATTATCATTTCTGATCTAGTTTCCCTGCAAAATGCATTTCCCTTTAGAATACCAGCTAGTCTTGTCGAATTCCAAGAAATTGGTGAAAAAATTGAAGCATATATCAACTCTACTAGGTAAGTTTCATGAGATTTTTTTACTGCTTGTAATTCAATATATCAGAAATGATATATCAAATAAATTACAGACAACCAACGGCAGTGATTCACCCAACAAAAAGTGTCGAGGTCAATGGGTCATTCATGGCTTCTTTTTCATCAAGAGGACCTCAATTTATAGCCCCCAATCTCCTAAAGGTCAGAACTTTAAACACGACCACTTTTGACATAAGCAAAATGGCTTTCGTTTGGGTTCTAAATTTCTTGATTTTTTTTTATGTATGTACGTGTATGTATAGCCTGATATCTCAGCGCCGGGGTTGAACATATTGGCTGGATTTTCACGTTTGACTTCTATAAGTGGTGATATAGATGATAAAAGAACCTCGGACTACAACGTTTTGTCGGGAACATCCATGTCTTGTCCGCATGTTTCAGCTGCAGCCGCGTATGTTAAGTCTTTCCATCCTGATTGGTCACCTGCCGCAATCAAGTCAGCCTTAATGACTACAGGTAGGATGTCAAAGTGAGTCAAAACTTGTCGATCAGTTTAAATTGTCCTTCTGTAGGGTAAGTTAGGGCTTAAAATTTTTTCGGTTATGCGGATTAGCTTTTATATCATTATGAAGGGTCTAGCTAGCTCGCATTAGCTATTGCTGACTTCTTAAAATTAACATTGCTAGCATTAGCTATTCCCGACTTCACGACATAATAAGGTCATCCACACTAGTGGATTTTGGACCAATTTATTAGACAAAGTGAGTGATGTGGATGATGAGAGAGAATTTTTTTAGCTCCTCCTGTAATTATTGTTTTTTTTGTGGGACCCACTAGAGAGATAAAGGGAAAGGAAAAGCTGCACTGGCATGCGTGAGGCGCACGGATCGCGCTCCGCCAGTGCACGTGCCCGCTGATGCATCAACTCCTTTGTTTTTATTTTTTTTTTGTGATATCAGATTTTTTTCACTATTGAGGATGCCCTAACAACATTTTATATTGTATCGATTTCAGCAAAACCGCTAGGGGTGAAGGACGCAGATCTGGAGCTAGCATATGGAGCGGGGATGATTGACCCGACAGCAGCCACAAATCCCGGCCTGGTTTTCGACATTGATGAAGCTGCCTACATAAGTTTCCTCTGCAAAATTGGATACAATAGTTCCAACTTATTACAACAAATCACTGGTAACACAACCAAAGACTGCTCGAGAATTCTATACCCAAATGGAGAAGACGGGCTCAACTATCCCACTATCAATTTAAACTTCAACACCATTTCTAACACTAATCCCAAGATTGTTGGAGTGTTTCATCGTACTGTCACCAACGTTGGGGAAGCGTCGGCAGTTTACAATGCGACAGTCGAAGCACCAAAGGGTCTTTCCATTGAGGTTTCTCCCAATGTTTTGTCATTTAACAGTGAGAACGAGAAGAAATCTTTTCAGGTTTCTTTGACAGGAAACTACCCAAATGAAGAGGCCATGTACTTGTCTGGGTCTATAATTTGGAGTGACTCTATACACAACGTGAGAATCCCAGTACTTGTATCAAGGCCTGCGGGAACACAGGAGCATAATTCTTAGTTTCATTAATTTTTATAGTAATGTTGGATTCTTATTGTAATCAATAAAAATGTTTACAAAATTATTAATAAATGATATAAAGTGGGTCTCTTTCTGTTTAATTAGATGTTTTGGTTTCAAGTCTTTAATAAGTTATGATGTCGGAAATACTCTCGGCTATGACCACAAGTGCAAATACGCATTAGACCGGACCGTTGAGGGTCCTTCACTAGTCTACTTGTTTGAATCAGCCAAAAGTTCTTCTCTCAGTAATACATGCGATATTTATAGTTAGGAGGAGAGAACAAATTCCAACCCTCCAGCATGGGAGGCACGTGAAATCCATGCATAGGCTTTGGTTGGGACAAAAGAGGGGCCACACAAGTGCCTAGATGTTCCTGAAAATATAATCTTGCTGTCGAATTTATTGATCTCGGGCTAAATAGGCCGGATAAGTAGGGACAATCGAGAACCACATATAAGCCAAGTGCATAAGCTCAGTAATCTAGAAGGTTGGGAAAAGTCTCGAAATAGGTCGGTCTAGGTCTAGTCGTGCCTAGCACGGACTATGGGTCAAATACCGACCACCATATAGGCTCAAAACATGGGAAATCATTATCACCTCAAATGAGTGGTTAAGTAGGTGAAGTATAATTCTCGTATTTAAAAGTTGTAAGATAGCTAAGGATTAAACTATATATTGACTTTTGGTTAAAGATGAATGAGTCTCTTTCATTTAGTCACACACCCCAAGTTAATCCTTTGTTCTTAGTGACTTAACCTAATTTATCATGTATCATGTATTAGTGGTTGCGAGTTTTCGTGTCATCTTTATTACATGCTTTAATTTAAATAGGAAAAAAATAACGAGAAAAGCTGAAACATAGGAGCCATAACGAACTCATGCTGTTAATTCATCGCACAATCTGCAAGGTGTGTCGGCATTTACGCTTTCTTCTCGGTTTTTTATTACCATGTCTACGCTCTCCTTATGCATGCATGGCTACGGTATTCCGACTTGGCAAGGCTGTAACAAAGCGCTGTTCGTTGAATTGGAGCTATGGCGGAGAAGTCATTCAAGTATGTGATTCTCGGCGGCGGCGTTTCTGCCGTAAGTATCTCTCGCTTCTCGCCGATCGATCATATCGTCGTTAATTAGATTCCTTTCCTAATGTTTCCTCTGCGTTTCGCTTAATCTTAGGCTCTTGAGCTTTAGTTTTTTTCAATTTTTGAATTTAGTTATGGATTTGGTTGAATTTTGAGGATCAGATTGTGATTCAATTAGGGTCCGTGTAGATCCGAAAATGATGTATGCTTGAAGCTGTAATATTCTCCTAGTTTTGGGGATTTGATGATTTGAATTGGTTGAATTGTGTCTTTGCAGGGCTATGCTGCTAGGGAATTTGCCAATCAGGGAGTTCAGCCTGGTGAACTAGCAATTATTTCCAGAGAGTCAGTATGTACTTTGGAATATTCTTCTCTTTACGGCATGATTTGTTTTAATGGAAATTGATCTAAATTAAAAGCTTTGAGTTATTATTGATGATCCTCAGTTGAACTTTTGTATATTGGTTGAGTGCAGCTATACTCTCTGAGAAATTATTTCACAATGCATTATTATTATTATTGTTAATGTTGTTGTTATTTCAGGTGGCTCCATATGAACGAGCTGCTCTTAGCAAAGGATATCTCTTTCCTGAAGGTATACCCTATAGTAAATTAGACAAATGGGGGCAAAATTAGTGAAGCAATGATATTTGTTCTGGATTACTGAGCTGCAGGTTTTTCCTGCCAAGTATTTCTTCAAATTTATTCATTTGATTTGGTGTTCTCCAGGAGCTTCAAGACAAAGACTCCCAAGCTTTCATGTATGTGCTGGAGCTGGATGGGAGATATTACTCCCTGAGTGGTATGAGGAGAAAGGTTTTTATTTACCCTCCCAAATTTATGTTAGACATTTATAACATGGCTTGTTTAACAGGAGTTTGAAATTATGTATCTTGGCCTTCCACTTTCACCATATTCTTTTGGGAGGATTTGTAGTGATCTTGTCTTGTCTATATGTTTTCAGGGATTTCGTTGATCATGAATACAGAAATTGTGGAAGCAGATGTTGCTTCGAAGACACTTATTAGTGCTGCTGGAGAAGCATTTAAATATAACGTGTTGATTATTGCAACTGGTTCCACAGTGATTATCGTTGACATTAAGGGGATTTGTCAGTTTTGTTTTTTTGTCCCATATCCATTACCATCAGTTTTATTTTATCTTTTGATTCTCAGGTTCTGAGGTTGTCGGATTGTGGTTTACGAGGTGCAAACGCCAAAAACATCTTCTACTTGAGAGATATCGATGAAGCAGAACAGATTTCGCAAGCAATAGATGCGAAGAAAACCGGAAAAGCTGTTGTTATTGGTGGAGGGTACATTGCAGTTGAGATCAGTGCTTCGCTCAGTATGAACGACTTAGATGTTACTATGGTATTCCCAGAACCATGGTGCAGTAAGTAAACAGCCACAATATGTTTTTGGTTTATGATTCTATGACATTTCTCCTGGGACCTTATTATCTAACTTATCACATTCAGTGCCTAGGCTTTTCACGGCTGACATAGCAGCCTTCTATGAAGGATACTATAAGAACAAGGGAATCAAAATCATCAAAGGTACTGTAGCAATTGGGTTTGAAGCCCATCCTAATGGGGAGGTATACCTCGCACATTTTAGTTAATATGTGTACTTTCTGTATTAGGAAAATCTTGCTATAAACTTTATAGGGTATTTGTTTGCATTTGTCAGGTAAAGAATGTTTTACTAGCTGATGGTAGGGCACTTGAAGCTGATATTGTAGCTGTAGGTGTTGGTGCAATGCCTACTACAACATTATTTTATTGGCAACTTAAGGAGGAGGTGGGGGGAATTAAGGTGCATCTCGATCCTATCTCCTTCAAGAATCTGTCTAGAAATATTTCAATTATAAGGCCAATGGTGGATCCAATTAAATTCATATAATCTGTCTAGAATGGTTATTTGTTTACTTATTTATTCATATAATACCGACACTTTATGTTGTGCCCTCCTGCATTGAGTTTCTAGATGTGTTTTCTTATATGGAGAGGTCCGGTTTTGTTGCAGACTGATGCTTTCCTTAGGACCAATGTTCCTGATGTATATGCTATTGGTGATGTATCCTCTTTCCATTGTAAGATATACGATGATGTTAGACGAGTTGAACATGTTGATCATGCTCGTAGATCCGCTGAACAAGCTGTAAAGGTGTGATTTTTTATGCTATTATATATTGAAGTCTAATAGTATCTTGAAACAGATTTGAGTTTTTTTTTTTTTTTTTTTTTTTAGTACTACTGACTCTGTTACAATGCAGTATCTGTTCATAACTATTTTCTCAACCTACTAAAGCATAAAGAGTTGAGTTCTTAAGAGTTTGTGAATGTGAACTGAAACTTCAAGAAATTTGTATTCCTGTTGCAGGCAATTTATGCGAGTGAACAGGGGACGACCATCGAAGAGTATGACTACCTTCCATTCTTCTACTCCAAGACCTTTGATTTGTCTTGGCAGTTCTATGGAGACAATGTGGGTGAAACAGTGTTATTTGGAGATCCTGACCCGAAATCTCCAACTCACAAGTTTGGACAGTACTGGATTGACAATGGTAAGGTTGTGGGTGTGTTCTTGGAGAGCGGGACTGTGGAAGAGACCGAAGCTATTGCACTAGTCGCTAGAGTTCAACCTGCTGCTCTTAGCATGGACGAAATGGCAAAGCAGGGTATCTACTTTGCCCTTGGTATATCAGGACACAGTGGCGTGTCAATTACTGTTAAAGGACTCAAAAAAACTCACTCCGGCTTACCTTATTCACCTTAATTACTTTAGCTCTTAGCTTAGCTAGTCACAATCTTTGTTGAGTTGTTCTTTGTTTTGTTCCTTTCCTTGAGTTGTATCTTTTCAGTCAGCTGGGACTATTCGATAATGAAATCTCTTCTTCCTTCTCGCTGTTGTCTCAAAAAACGCTCTTTTTTTTTTATATATAATTTTTAAAACTCCGTACAAATAGTTGGTAGACACCAGGTGACAGGTACTGATTCTCCCACCGACTCTTGTATTTTCATTTTTTTTTAGTACTATTGACCCTGTTATATGTAGTTTGTTCATATATATTTTTTCAGTCTACTGAAACCTAACAGTTAATATTCTCCCGAGACTCGAATCCATGACTTCCTCATTTGTAAGACTCACTTCATGCCGCTTGAAATAGAGCTAGAAGATTTTTCTTAAAATAGACGGAGAAGATTTTTCTTTCACCAAGAAGATAAAGGCGTGCTTTCGTGGCAGCTGTACAGTCAGCAGATTGAACGGCAGACGAATCTCCGCGTGTTCAGATTGGCCCGATCAGCCAATCACCGTGCCCCGAGCAACGGTCCAACGCTATATAAATAACAGTCTAACCTCTACAGTCTACTTCGTCTCAAGTTTGTCCGTACGGGTTTTTCCATTTCTACTAAGCTAGAGAAGGAGCGACCAACATCTGTTCGTTGAATCGGAGCTATGGCGGGGAAGTCATTCAAGTATGTGATTCTCGGTGGCGGCGTTGCTGCCGTAAGTATCTCTCGCTTCTCGCCGATCGATCGTCGATCTATTCCTAATATTTCACTTCGTTTTGCTTGATCTTTAACTTCCTTGAAATTTTGCAATTTGTGAATTTAATTATGGCTTTGGTTAAATTTTGAGGATCAGATTGTGGCTCAATTAGACTCCATGTAGATCTGAAAATGATGTGTGCTTAGAGCTATTTATCTATTATACTCCGTTTTGTTGATTTTTCCACTGCGGTTTTGCATTAGTGAATTGTTGTAATATCAAATTTTAGCTTTGATACTTATTCGGTACTCTTAAGAAGATTTCTACTTTGAGTTTACTGTCACTACCTCATCAGTGTATTATCTATGCATATTTTTTTAGATTGGGGATTTGATGATTTGATTTGATTGACTTCACAGGGTTATGCTGCTAGGGAATTTTCCAAACAGGGAGTTAAGCCTGGTGAACTAGCACTTATTTCCAAAGAGGCAGTATGTACTTTGGAATATTCTTCTCTTTACCAGATCATTTGGTTTAATGGGACATCTGTTTCTGGATTGATCTAAACTAAAAGCTTTGATCTATAGATCCTTAGATGCACTTTTGTAAAGTGATTGAGTGAGCTATACTTTCTAAGCATGGTGTACTTGTGTCCATCCCCCACCTCCCACTCTGGTCAATATCTGTCTACTTATAGCACTTAACTTGCTTCGTTCATTCATCTCCAAAACCATTCTGTTCATTTTTATTTTAAACTTCTTGTTATACTTGGGTTAAAATTTATGCAGTGCATGTATTTCACAATGCATTATTGTTCTTGTTATTATTTCAGGTGGCTCCATACGAACGCCCAGCTCTTAGCAAAGGGTATCTCTTTCCTGAAGGTATGCGTTTTAGTAAATTAGATGAATGATTAGTCTTGTATCTAAACTTTGCCAAATATGTAATTAATCGTTAACACAAACTTGTTGCTCTACATCCTTTAATGCAGTAGTGATACTTTTTCTCTGGATTACTGAGCAGGGTTTTCCTGCCAAATATTTCTTTTATTTAATTCATTTGATTTTATGTAACCCCAGGTGCTGCAAGACTCCCAGGCTTCCATGTATGTGTTGGGAGTGGAGGGGAGAGACTACTCCCTGAGTGGTACACAGAGAAAGGTATTTATTTACCCTCCCAGATTTATGTTAGACATTATAACATGGCTTGTTTAGCAGGAAGTAGAAATTATGGATCTTGGGATTCCACTTTCACCAAGTTCTTTTGGGAGGATTTCTAGTGATCTAGTTTATATGTTTTCAGGGATTTCATTGATCCTCAGTACAGAAATTGTGGAAGCAGATGTTGCTTCAAAGACACTTATTAGTGCTGCTGGAGAAACATTTAAATATGAAGTGTTGATTATTGCAACTGGTTCCACAGTGAGTATTGTAGACATTAAGGGGATTTGTCGCCGTCTTCTTTTTTCTTTCCATATCCATTACTGCCATTTGTTTTTCTTTCAATTCTCAGGTTCTGAGGTTGTCGGATTTTGGTGTACAAGGTGCTGACTCCAAAAACATCTTCTACTTGAGAGAAATTGATGAAGCAGATAAGCTTGTTGAAGCAATAAAGGCAAAGAAAAATGGAAAAGCTGTTGTTGTTGGAGGAGGGTACATTGGACTTGAACTCAGTGCTGTGCTCAGGATGAACAACATTGATGTTACTATGGTATTTCCAGAACCATGGTGCAGTAAGTAAACAGCTATATTTTTTTAGTTATGACATTTTTGCGTATTTTCCCTGGACCTTATTGTCTAACTTATGAAATACAGTGCCTAGGCTTTTCACAGCTAGCATAGCAGCTTTCTATGAAGGATACTATGAAAACAAGGGAGTTAAAATCATCAAAGGTACTGTAGCAGTTGGGTTTGACACCCACCCTAATGGGGAGGTATGTCTCACTTGCATTTTTGTTATTATGACTTATGAGTACTTTCTGTATTTGGAAAATCTTCCTATAAACTTTATACGGTGTTTATTTGGATTTGTCAGGTAAAGGAAGTTAAACTGAAGGATGGTAGGTCTTTGGAAGCTGACATTGTAGTTGTAGGTGTTGGTGCAAAGCCTCTTACAACATTATTTAAAGGGCAGGTTGAGGAGGAGAAAGGGGGAATTAAGGTACTTCTTGATCATTCTTCAAGAATCTATCTAGAATTATTAAACTACACCAGAAATTATACAATTACAAGGGCAATGTTGGTGCCGATTAAATTTCTAAATCCCACTTAGAAACATTGTACTTCTCACCTCTTTTTCCTGTATGTTAATTTATTCTAAATCTTTTAATCATGGTCTGTAAAAGTGTATAACTTTGTTATACTATTTGAACTATGTTAGATAAAGCTCTCTTTTTTGGATTTTTTTTGGTTTTATTGTTGTCATTTTTCGCAAGAGATTTAATTTTTTTATAGCTTTAAAAATTTATGCCGGATAATATGGTTACAACCATTGATCTCATCCAATTTGAAATATACTTCATTGGGGAAAATTTGCAAAGACTGCGAACAAAACTGGGGAAGAAAAGTCTATTATATTTGTACAATAGAACCAATCTGACATCTGCAAGGTCCAACTTTCTAAGTTCAGCTAATACTATTGAATGGTTATTTATTTATTTATTTATTCATTGTTTCATACAATGTTAACACTTCATGCTGCGTCCTGCCTTGAATTTCTGGATGTGTTTTCTTATATGGAGAAGTTCTGTTGCAGACTGATGCTTTCTTTAAGACCAGTGTTCCTGGTGTATATGCTGTTGGTGATGTAGTCACATTCCCTTTGAAGCTATACAATGAGCAGAGACGAGTTGAACATGTTGATCATGCTCGCAAATCTGCTGAACAGGCTGTAAAGGTGTGTTATTTTTAGCTGTGATCTTATATGATTGGCTGCCTGCTCAATTCATTGGTCTATTCTCTGCAAATATTATCAGTCTTGAGTTCTCAAGTCTTATTCTATATCAGCTCTTCAGTTAGGTTAAAGTTTATCAGCTGATTCTTAAGTGAGATTAAAGGCCTATTGTATTTCTGTTGCAGGCCATTTTTGCAAGTGAAAAGGGGACATCCATTGATGAGTATGACTACCTTCCATACTTCTATTCCCGTGCCTTTGATTTGTCTTGGCAGTTCTATGGTGACAACGTAGGTGAAACAGTGTTATTTGGAGATAATGACCCAAAATCTCCAACTCACAAGTTTGGACAGTACTGGATCCAAAATGGCAAGGTTGTGGGTGCATTCTTGGAGAGCGGGACTCCAGAAGAGAACAAGGCTATTGCGAAAGTCGCTAGAGTTCAGCCTCCTGCTCTTAGCTTGGACGAAATGGCAAACCAGGGTCTCACCTTTGCCTCTAAGATCTGAAGCCTTCTGTTTCTTTCCATCCATTGTTTTCCCTAGTTGCTTGAATTGATAAAATACATAATAAATAAACTTGTTTCATTTGTCCACTGCCCTATCTGCTTTATAATGATTGGATTTCAGCGAATTACGTTATTTAAGTTCAGGTGCCAAGGACAAAAACTACTCATACCGCTTTGCCTGTTTGCCATGTAGGTTCCGTTGGATAAAATAGTTAGTTTATTAGTCAATTTTGATTTATTTAACTACTATTAAGTCCTGTAATTTCAAAATACTAAAATTTAAAAAATTACTCTTAAAAAATTGCTTAAAGTAATTTTTTTAATTAATTTTTTGAGAAAAAAAAATTATATTAAACAGTTATTAACTAGCAACTAATTTATCAAATATCTTTTTACAATCCGCTAATGTTATCAACTATTTATATCTTATAATCCAATTAGCTATCACTTAATGGTTACTTATCAAATAAGGCCATAATTTACTATTGACTTGTAAAATTACACGCGGCTATGTAGCTCAAAACTAAACCAAGGTGTACTGAAATATGTGGGCTTCAGGATTGCCCAGTTGCTGCTATAGTATGATTCTATTTCTTTGAATTCTGTTGACAAATAGCAATCTCTGACATTGATAGCAGCAGGATTGCCCAGTTGCTTCTATAGTATGATTCAATTTCTTTGAATTGTGTTGACAAATAACAATCTCTTACGTTGATAGCAGTGTTCTCTGCAGTTTATGATTCCATTTCTGCTAAAGAAAGTGACATTCTTGGTGAAATTGATAAGGCAACACGCAAGGTAAGCTAAAAGTTTTATGGAACAAAGCAATTATTCATTTTTTAGCTAATTAGAGTTTAATAAAGTTTGAGTCACTAAAATTTTGATGGGATCGGGTTAACTCGTTAATTAAGGACACATTATTTTTGTGTCATTAACCGGTCAACCCGTTAAATATTTAAACTTATTAAGAACTCGTTTAACTAGTTAATATTATCCTGTTAACCCGTTTACACAATCATGTCTATAATCCACCAAGAACTCATTGTTATTGCAGTTGAGATCAGTGCTTCGCTCAGTATGAACAACTTAGATGTTACTATGGTATTCCCAGAACCATGGTGCAGTAAGTAAACAGCCACAATATGTTTTTGGTTTATGACATTTCTCCTGGGACATTAATTGTCTAACTTATCACATTCAGTGCCTAGAGATACATTCAACACAGGTACATATTCTTTATTTATAGCCGAAACATATATTCTTAAAGTGTCTTACGACATACGATTATGGAAAAATAAATATTTACAAGGGCATCAAAATTTAATGATCACCAGTTGCCAACAACAACAAAAAAAAAAAAAAGTTAAAAAAAGGAACATTTATAAAATTGATAATATTATTAAAACTGTCTCTTTTGGTTTGAACTAACCATACATTGAAAATAAAATATATACTAACCAATACACATTCAACATATACATATTTAGTCAAATAAAACATATACATTGCGGTTCTTATATCGTGGACCGCGGTCCACAATGCATTGTGGACCGCGGATCCCCAAAACGACGTCGTTTTGATTAATGAAACATACGGATGAATTCGCGCCGCTCACTTTCTTTTCAAATATACTGCAGTTTCTTTTCAAATGTACTGCAGTTTCTTTTCATATATACTGCAGTTTCTTTTCTATATATACCACTCACTTTCTTTTCAAATATACTGCAGTTTCTTTTCAAACATACTGCAGTTTCTTTTCATATATACTGCACTTTCTTTTCAACATAATTGCAGTTTCCTTTCAACACAACTGCAGTTACTTTTGGATATAACTATACTTTCATTCGATAATATACAACTGTAGTTTTATATGAAAAGAAACTGCAGTATATATGAAAAGAAACTGCAGTACATATGAAAAGAAACTGCAGTACATATGAAAAGAAAGTGAGTGGCGCGAATTCATCCGTCTATTTCATTAATCAAAACGACGTCGTTTTGGGACCGCGGTCCACAATGCATTGTGGACCACGGTCCATGATATAATTTGCGTATACATTGTACACACCGCCCGTCACACTATGGGAGCTGGCTATGCCCGAAGTCGTTACCTTAACCGCAAGGAGGGGGATGCCAAAGGCAGGACTAGTGACTGGAGTGAAGTCGTAACAAGGTAGCCCTAATAAACTATGATAAAACATCAAGCAGCGCAGCCTGATTCTACTTGAGTAAGCTCATGCTCCTCCAAAGAAAGAGTTTGCTTTACCCAACTCCCTTTTTGATAACAAGATAGAAATCCCACATACACTTGTTAGTTTCAAATGAAGAGTGAATAATACCTTAGCATGCAAGCACCTACTCCTATCAAAAAGCTTGACTTTACTAACTAAACAAACAACGGTAAAGGGGCTTTACCTCCAACAAGCAAGGGTTGAACTACCCGTGAAAGTCATTGTGCTAACTCGCATCCGTTTCCTTGGTGCAACAAGAAAACTATTTTGCCTTTATAATGCTTTTGCGGTAGAGCAAGGAATCTGCTTCACATCTTTTTACTTCTTTACTCATGCAGTCAAAGTACCCACCAGCCTGCAGATCTAAATCTAGCGACGGCATCTGTAATCACACTGCTGCCGCTGCCCTTCGGGCACGCCTCTTAAGCTTATCACTCACCTACGCGCCGAGCCATCGCTCTTTGATCTCTATATTCTTGCGATAGCGAAACCTAAAGTCTTATTGTTTTGTTCCCGAACAACGATCATTCATTACGGCCAGCCCGACCAAACAGTGAAAGCCAGGTCTGGGCAAGCTATATTATGGAACTGATCGGACCGAACTGGGTCTACGACTTTTTATTAACATATAGCATCTTCCGCATTAGATTGCTTCTTGCCTTATATTACATAGTCAAGCAAGCTTTTGGCTTCCCTAAAATATAATATTTGGAAGTAATATTCTAAATAATATGGTAATTGAATGTTTTAATATATATATAGTATGTATTAATTAATAAGTTTAGCATGTTTAAACAAGTTTGGTGTCATATTGTGTAGACATGACCCGAAACCTATTAACAAAATATGTCTATCATGTCAATCCGTTTACAGAATTTCAACCCGTTAATCTTAACGTGTCGTATTCATGTTTAGCCGTGTTGTTATTGTGTCGACCCCTAAACGAATCTGTATACACGAACTGTTAGGTCTAGTGTACTGTGACATCTTAGTAAGTGGGTACTTTTCCATATTATGATAAGAATTTAGCCTTGTGTATATATGTATTGCAGTCATCATTTTGCAGACACAACAGAACTTAACAGATGTTATTAAGTGATGCAAATGAGTTTACAGCAAAAAGTAAACAAACAGCACTCAACACACAGCAAATTAAAGCCCATCAGTCATCAACTTGCAATTGCCTGTAGATAAGAATGGGGCACCTAACACTATGTGTGTTGTCCTTCCATATCAGGGACCCTGCCAGGAACCACGACATCGCCTTTTCGAATCTCCCACTCACGACAACCTTGTACGACCTCGTCTGGTTTGTGGCCGGGAACGACAGGATGTTGGGAGTCACGCTGACTGTAAGGTCTCGGGCGGCCTTGACATTAGCCTTGAACACGGTTGAGCCAGCCCCTACGTACGTTACATTGCGATAAAACACAGCAGAGAAGGTTGTGGAGTTCGGGTTCGTGAGCTGCAGATGCATTGAGGGATAGTTAAGCCCATCTGCTCCCTGTGCTGCTGGGATTTTCGAGCATTTGTCGTCTTCGCTCCCTGTTAGTGACCCTAGAGTTGCATTGTTCCATTCTTTGCAGAGGTAACTTTTGTAGCCATTCGTGTCAATGTCGAAAATCAGGCCTGGAGCTACTGCCTTTGTTGGCCTAATTAGGCCTGCCCCTGAGGCTAGATATGCACCAATTGGCTTAATCTTCATCGCCTTCGCGGTGGTCATCAGAGCAGATTTGATTGCAGCAGGGGACCAGTCAGGGTGGAAGGTTTTCACATAAGCTGCAGCCCCAGCAGCATGAGGGGTAGCCATGGATGTGCCTGATTCGACATTGTATTTAACGACCCGAGTGTCGTCTATCTGTCCTGTCATGGTTGTTAGCTGTGTATATGCAGCGAGAATGCCCAATCCTGGTGCCGCGAGGTCAGGCTGTTCATTCGGGCTATATGTCAATCCAGGCCGAATGTAATTACCCCGGAAGGAAAAAGAGAAAGAAAAACAGAGAAATGAAGTAAACAACCGGCCTGGCTTGTAGTCTCACCTTGAGGATATTGGGGCTGATGGTTTGGGGTCCCCTGGATGAGAAGCTGGCCACAGATGGTGCAGTGGCCTTCACTGCTTTTGATCTGAATATTTCAGCAGTGGGAGCCCTTCAAATCACACATAATCATTAGAAGACAGAAAAATCATTTGAGTGACCAGAAAGCCCACAGTCACTACCAGAAGGTAGGTGTGTACAGGGTAAACCTGCCTTGTGAGCATAGGCGATAACAGATCATAGGGAGATAAATTAGCTTAGGTTGCTTATAGCTGATTGACTTTACTGTTAGGAGGCAACTTATAATTTTGTGGTTTCCAAGTTAACACTGACAAACTTGGTTTGAGTTGTCTAATTGTATGCATGAATTTGAGTTGATGGGAGGTGGAGACATACTTGGTGGAGTTGATATACTTATCAATCTTTTTACCATCTTCAATATCAACAATGGTTGCAGGTATCATAGTGGGAAGAACAGTGTCTGGAAGTTTGTCTGATGTAATCACTCCCACTCCATGAATCCATTTGATGGTGTAGTCTTGTGAGGCACTGCTAAGACAGTATACTATCTTCCCTTTCACCAGTTTCTCGCTTATACTCAAATAATCACACGCACTGTCATGGAAAGTGTAAGCATGCATAAACACCAGATCAAATAAACAAGAATTCAAGGAAAAAAAAAAGTATTTTATTTTGTTGGGACTACCAGAGAAGCCAGTAATCACTATTAAAGAGTGTACACGGGCTAAATCTCACCTTGTGACCTTAACCCCGACAAAAGACGTAAACAAAAGAAAAAAAAAAGATCTTGAGTGTGTGTGGTGAAATTCAACAGTTAAACCATGGACTTGGGACCATATTGCAAGGTGGAAATAGTTAAACCATGGACTTGAAACCATCTTGCAAGGTGAACCCATAACACTTTATATACTGAATGTTCACAATTTTGACAATTTATCTACTGAATGCAAAATTGTAAGCATTCAGTAGGTAAATTGTGAACGTGAATATTCAGTATATAAATTGTGTATTTTGCACCCGATTTTACATCGGAAGGTGGGTCCACAGAATAATTTGATGAAATCTTGAAGTTTTTACCTGTAATTTCCTGGGTATGTTGCGTTCTTGTCTTGTGCGAGAGTTCCACTGATCAATGGATACATTTTCCCCAGCTCAAAAGTGTTGATAGAAAATCCAGAAAGCGTTTCTCCGTTTCCGAGCTTAACATCAGACTCGAATCTCCGGTCAATGCTGGTGGCGGCCACCGTCATGAGCCACGGCGACCCGTTTTGGATGGTCCCAAAGTAGGGCCCTTCGTTGCCGGCGGCGGCGGTGGTCACAATCCCTTTCTTCATGGCGTGGTAGCCGCCGATGGCGATGGGATCCTGGAAGAATGACCTGGGGTGGCCGCCGACGGAGAGGGAGATGACGTCGACGCCGTCGGCGATGGCGGCGTCGAACCCGGCTAGCACGTCCATGTCTTGGCACCCTTGTCCCCAACACACCTTGTAGCTGGCGATACGCGCCGACGGGACGCCGCCACGCGCCGTGCCTTCGGCGATGCCGTAGAGGCTGGCGCCCTCCACCATCCGGCCGGCGGCGATGGAGGCTATGTGAGTGCCGTGGCCGTCGAAGTCCACCGGACTCTCTTGCTCCACCGGAGCAAAGCCTTCCACGTTGAAATACTGCGCTCCGATCACCTTCCTGCATGTACACATCTCCCCATGATCACAAACTTCGAATGCAAAAACTTGTATGAGATCGTCCAGCTACAATTCATGAAACCGTCTCACGACCTCATGAATTTCAATCTATGAGACGGGTCTGATCTTGATTTCATTAATTAAAAATCTGATCTATTAATATTAGTCCGTCTCACACAAGTGTTATTTTAGCTTCAATTCATTGAAAACAAGAAAATCATAATTTTAAAAGAAATAGTTACCGGTTGCATCCGGTGAAGTTAAGCCCTTCCTGGCATTTCCCCTTCCATTTCGCCGGCGGCGGCCCATACCCATCATCTTTGAAACTCGGAGATTCAACCCAAACCCCTACAAACAAATGAAAATGTTTTTATCTCAAACCTCTGAATCAATGTGGTGTGGTGCAGTTCGACAATCCAACCAAATTAGTTAGGTAATTAACTAGTACTTTATAAATTCAACTCCTAATAAAAGTGGCCTACTAATTTTTTTGGTGTGAGTCGGTCAAGCTGTAAGTTTGGCTTTGGGCCCTTCCGAAGGCCCGAGCCATTAATGAGATACCACTCCGAAAGAATTCTAACATTGTCCTAGGACTTACAGGTCAAGGGACTGTTCCATAGACAACTTTTTGGGGTGTAGGCCTCCCAAAAGGTAATGGAGGCATCCAAAGGTTTCCTCGGGCCGGCAGAAGGGAAGGGAGCTTGACTGCAAGACTCACCCATCGAGTAGGCCGGGACGAAAGTCGGCCTTAGTAGTCCGACGATGCCAAGTGGAAGGGCCTTCACTCAACGAATAAATGTTACTCTATGGATAACAGGTTGATTTTTTCCAAGAGCTCACATCGATAGGAAGGTTTGGCACTTCGATGAAGTTGGTAAGACATATTAACTTTTTCTTAATTTGAGCCGGTCAAGTAAGTTAGGTTAGGCAACTTAAGGTGATTTACCTAGCCCTTTGGTGACTATGATTACACAACAGAATTTATCAATGCATATACTGGATAGTGGCTATTCTCACAAAACAAGTTTCTTCAAAAGTTGTGTAATCAACCTGTATCAAGAAGACCCACAATCAAATTACTTTCAACTTCCCGATTTCTCTTCGTCTTAGTGGGCATTCCTAAGAAATCCCATGATCTTGTCGTCAGGAGCTTCATCTCAGTGTTGGGAAACACTGAGACAACCTTATCCTTTTCTGCAACACAAAACAACATGCATTTCCAGTTATTTTCCGAGGAATCAAGAAAACCGTTACCTGTTTTCAGTTTCCTAGGATCACGTACCAGATAATCTGCTTGCTTCGTGGGGCAACAATCTTGCCACGAACCCACTAAAGCTTTTCCTGTAGCTATGGATCCTATACTGTCTAGCCAGTTCTTCACTGCAAGTTAAACACTATATACATTACAAAAATCAACTTTTCTTCTGGCAAATATGAAAAATATTGGGCAATCCCGGCCAGGCAAATTGGTCTGACGGTTGGTTTAAGTTTGACCTCCCCATAACAATCTATCCACCTTCTTGATTTGAGTCTGATCAACTATGGGCACCTAATTAAACTGATTTACCCTTTGTTGTTTTTTAGACTAAGAGGTACAAGGCGGATTTACGGGTGACAACAACCTAATTAAGTTGATTTAGCCTTTGTTGTTTTTTACTGATAGGTGAGTTTACACGTGACAGCAACCTAAGCTGGTTTACCCTTTGTTGTCTTTTACTATATTGACTAGAGTTGCAAGGCAATTACCGTGCATATCCTCTCTCAGATAGTGACGGGTTTCCTCGTCGTCCAAAAACAAAAAAAGGAAAAAGAAAAATATGGACATCTTACTCTCCAAGGGTCTCTGTAAGTAAATTATGGTGTTCATCCACGGCAGATATCGTTGGATCAACCGGCAATTCTCCCATGTATACAATGTAAGGCTACAAACATTATCGTACCAAAGTAAGCATTGTTTTAATTAAGGCACCAGATTAGATCACAAGAATCATCATTAGCGGTTTGAGAAGGATATATACCTTTCGCTGGGTGTCATGGGGCCAGATGGGGATCGCCCTAACGGAGAGGAAGAAGATGAAGAGGGAGAATACGAAGAGACTCTTCATGGGTTTTTAAAATTTTTTTTTTTTCTTTTTCTTTGTTATATATATGTATATATGTGTGTAATGCTATTTTTTTGGTGTTTTCTTAAGCATGGGAGATGTTGATGAAGAGAGGAGTGAGGGAGTGAGGGTTTTATAAAGGTTTGAGGATGAAATTTGTGACACTGAGTGTGTAGTGGCAATCAATGAGGATCTGACAACTAATTAATTATTGTGAAACATTCTTAACCTTAACTATAATCCCCTATTAATCTGTTCATTGTTAGAAGGATTAAGTGATACCACGAGTAGACATTTGGGATTTTGAATATTACAAGAAAGTATTCCAACCCCTAAGATTTGCAGTTGAAAATAATAAGGGTTTTAACCACATTAATAATTATACTAATAATAATAGTAATGGTAGACACATATAAACAAAACAAAATTTAATAGGGTACAAAGTTGAGCATATAATATATAACATAGCATGTTCCTATTCATTTATTTTGAATAACTAAAAATGAGTCCTTAACTTCTTAACTTGTCAACATTCTTTTGGTTGAGTTGTTTGTACAAGATTTTTTAATGCAGTTGACATATATAAATACTTCGTGATTGTTGGTTTTTCTTGTCACCAAAAAAAAAAAACAATTTGACTTTAACTTTGTCGAGAAATAATAATGTTAAATTGATGATTAAGTATGAAAAGAAGTAGAAAAGTTAGGAATTTTTTTTTTTTTTGAAATAGAAAAGTTAGGAATTAGAGAAGCATAACTGTTTAAAGATGTCAACAGATATTAATGGACTGGATAATGTATATCGGCCGGGCCTCAAATTATATTTATATTTGGGCCTAAAGAAATCATAACCAACATCTAGATATTTATACATATGCAACCATTACACCATGGACCAGGTTCACATGGAACACTGACATACAGGTTCACATGGAACACTGACATAAGGTATATTTTTAATATTGATACAGCTAAAAACTGAATGTGTACTGTATTATACGTGGGTCGGGTACGAAGTACAATACCCTAAGGGAGACCGAGCTACGTGACAGTGGGTCAGAGGTTCCCGGTCTCTTTAGCTATTGTCTGGAAGAAATAGCCAAAAGTCCTTTTGCCTGCATTAAATGCTCCTTTTATAGCACCGCTCGACGGCGCTTCCGGTCTTCCGGCATGCAGGACGCGTGGCGGACATGCACCGGTCCCCCTGCCGCTCCAGCGCGCTTGCGAACTGTATGTGCGGGTGTGAGGTCTCAGGTTCGAAACCCTGTGGAGGTCCCTTTCTGCGGCCCGGGCTCGGGTCCACCTGGTAGAACAGACCGGGACGGCGAGCGTATAATCGTCCATTCCCGTTCCGTATGGAGACCGGGAGGATAGGAATGGAGACCGGGATTTATCCCTATCAAATATATTAAAAATAATATTTTTAATACAGGTGTGAGTAAACCCTACATTGTGACTCCAGGCAAAGGACCACACGGAAGTAAACCAACTTAGATTTCTCATAGTTGACCGGCTCAAACCAAGGGGGTAACGATTCAAACTCGTGACTTTGTGGTTATAAGTATGAATCTCTTACCATTTTGACTGGAAGTTACCAAAAAAGAAAAAAGTTTACACACACACTTTTTGTTGGCATTACTATGTATACATAATGAAAATTTAAAATTTAAACAACCCTTCACACTTAAGCCAATGTCTTTTAATGAAAATTTCACTATTTTAGAACAAATATCAATTTTCTTTCATGGTATCTTAACAATGTAGTTGAAAATGGAAAACATAAAATAAATAAAAACGGAATCTCGAATCACTTGGGAGTCCAACAGGTACAACATCACATTCGCGAATGATATTCTTTCCTCATTACTTGATTTTACTTTAATATATTCAAACTGGATCATGTGTCTATCACTACACCAACAACCTTATTTCTTTTAATTTTTTTTGTAAAATTATTTAATTTATATTTAATGTGGGGGGGCCGGAAAAAAAGAAAATGGCTGTGGAAAATGAACAAACATCAAACCATCCCTTTCTAACCTTAATTCCTAAAGAAAGTGATTGTTCTTCTACTTTTTGACAATTGACACATTGAGGACCACCCTACATTTTCCTAGTTATCTTCTTCTCTTTTTATTTTGTTTTCTTACAATTATTTTTCTATGCACTTCTTTTTAATACATTCTTTATTATTCATTAATCATGTTGGTCATATGGTAGGTCTCACTTCCCGGCCCTCATCAAACAAGATGCAATCTATTTTTCTTTTTAAAAAAATTGGATGGAGAATTGAATGAAAAGTCCAAAGCAATGCACAACGTAACCCTCCAAATTTTTTTGTATGTGAAATCTGTCATACTGCACCACCCACCTCTTGCTACATTATCTGACATCATATCCTTTCCTCCCCAAAACAATTTACTCCAATTTCTTGCTTTATTCTCATCCACATGCTATTTCAAGTATTAGCAGCCAACCAACAACAATCAATCAGTTGAGTTAACTTGATAATGATAATATTTGAAGTTCGATTTTGCTTATTGTCATTCTCGGCTTGAGTTAGGTGTACTTCCTTATATTCCTTGCCAGTTAGGCTCACTTATCCAAGTGTGCCTTCAGGCAATTAACTTTTGAAAAAAAATGCTATGAATGAATATATCTTTGGTCAAGATTGTTAAAACAAAACTAAAATTTTCTTCCAATCAGTTTGATGTAAAATCTTCTTAGGTAAAAATTTTAGAATTTTAATCTCTTGCCTTAAATACTGAGCCTAAACCCGTTCGATAATCTATATAGGTTACACTAAATATTCAGACAAATGTGAGATACAAATAAAGACAGATACCTAATTTCTTTTATCTTGTGTGGGTTTCAATCTTTGTTCATTCCTGCAGGGTGCATGAAAACAATGACCGCTACTTAAACCTTAGGGAGTTAGGGACCAATACTACTTTTGCAAAATCTATTCCGGTAGTGATACTAAAAATACTTAATTCCTTCACGATATAGTGTTTGTGTTTTACATTATTAGCATTGTACGTACGCGTGGTGGTAATTCTTTTTTTTTTTTTTTTTTTTTTTTGTATCACAAGGTTTAATTTCTGAACAAACATTAATTGTATGAGGTACCTTTAAGCCCGTATCAAACTCAGGTTAATCTCAATTCATTCGCACCAGTCCACGGCCTAATTAAGGGGCAAATACTTATCAGATTGATTTTTCTGTATGAGAAGATGTTTAAACTCCTGACTTTTTTTAAGGGATGAGAGTGCACGGTCGTTCAGACTAACCAAGCTGGTTACATGGTAGTAATTCATGTGTGGGCTATTATAGCAACCTAAGGGGCTGTGAATTTTTGTGTGGCAATTATTAAGTCTCACTCTTCAAACACATGGCAATGGATGGCTTAATATATGGAATGTTTCATTTTTCTTTCATCAATTATTGGCATCAATCCTTGGAGTGTTCGATGCAGTTGAGGAAATAATAATAGATTGGAGCTGAGCCTAACTTTTTTGTCCAATTCTTGCAATTGGGACATCCTTATACAACCCAGCCATAGCCAAGTGGCAACTGTTTCCTCATAACCAGTTGGCAATTCAACTCCATATCATTCATCTGCAACTCCTTGCTTGTCTCCCTGCCAACCCTCTTTACTTTTCACATCAAATAAATTTTACTATGAATTTGACTCTTCATTCATCTTGCAATGTGCAAGAGTACATACATAATATGCTAACCATACATCACATGAAGTTGACAAATAATCCAAAATAATGAGAAAATAAGTTGTAACTGGAGAATTACGAAATAACAAAATAGTAAAAGTGGTCGAGATAAAAGGGAAAATCTTGCATGACTTCCCTCGATGATTTTAGGAAAATTGGGAGTTCATCTATGATGTACCAAAACTCTCAAGGTTCAACAAACATTTTTGAGTATTGAAGATATTTCTTCTTATAAAATTATAGGACCTCCATAAAGCATTTTAGAGCTGTTTTCGATAATAAGTTTAAAAAACTCAAAATGTATTTCTTAGAAAGAAACTAGTAATGAAGATTCATTGTGCACAAAGTGTACATATAGGATTGGAAATTGCAGACTGAATGAATGACCCGCAATTTACCTCCTCCAACACCCTTGGACAGGGGTTCTAGGGTTTAAGATTAGTCTAGCATAAGTTGAAAAATATAATGTATAAAAAAACTAGTAATTCAATGTAATATAGTGTATAGAAAATTCTAACAAGGACGTTTTATTTGGTTGAATGTAATTGAGTTGTAATTCAATGAAGGTTTCAATTATGTTGTTTGGTTGGACGGAATTTCAATTTCACCGAATGGCTAGCTAGTACTACATATCAAATTATCATATAAACAATTAAACATACATGTTAAAGTCACATGTGAATGGCTACAGCCTATGGCTAGCTACTACTACATATCAAATTATCAATTATGATTTGCGTACAAGTTAGTTGAGTTCCATTTATTAATATAATTAATATTACATAGGGAAAAAAATTGTATAATGTGATATGACTTGTCATTAATGATTATAGTCTAAAAATAACATAGAATGTTCATAAACAAAGGTTGGTAAGATATTAAATAAATGAGAGATAATAATAATAATAATAATAATAATAATAATAATAATAATAGTAATAATAATAATAATAATAATATTGACTGACTGATTTTTTAGTAACAAGAAAATTCATATGTATTATTTGATGGTGCAGATAAATTTTGCTCATGTGTACTACATGGACTCAACTGAAAAGATGTTAACAAAAATCAAACCTGTAACTTTTTAATACGAGAATTATGTTTTACCCACATAATCACTCCTTTTGAGATTATTGACCAACTTTTTTGTTTTAAATTATGATATTATATTATTCTACATCATTATAAGTTCAGTTTTTCAATGGGAATTGACGGAAAGTGGAGAAGAATCAAGATCTTGAAATGACCTAACCTAAACTCTTTAATGATGTCCAAGAACACGTAAATCATAAATTAATGAATGATGAGTACGTCATGTCCATCCGTAATCATATGTGTTACTCCGTGCAATATACTAAACATCTTTTCTTTGAAGCAATAATTAACCTCTTTGAAAATTTTGAATATGTTTTTACGATATTATGTTTTGTTCTTGATAGTGTAAATTATGGGGTATGAAAATAGAGTCACAATACGAAGTAGAGATTTTGAGACGATAATGTACTAATAAGACGATATTATTAGTTGGTCTGAACGTGGTCGGAGTACAGTTTGACAATAAATTCAAAATACATATATATATATATATGATGATATAAAGTAGAAATGAATATGGCAGACTACTCTGTAAAGAAATTTTATTTATACTGGCTAGCGTCATGATGAGTCGTGGCATGCAAGTGAAACTGACATGACGCGCTATAATTTGTAGAGGTAGATGGCTAGTTAATTTGCATATCAATGTGGTCAAACGTACGGCATAACAAGCATATAGTAAATTATTCTTTTAATTAGTTAGTCGTAGTTCAACTTGTTCAGGTCAATTAAGTGCCAGTGATAATTTCACCAAAATGTCCCAATCATACTTAGTCAAAGAAGTCCAAAATATCAACCTCATTGACCTATTTTAATTTCTTGAGGCCAGTTAGGCAGTTAACCTATCATATAATCTCATAAATTCTAAATATAAAAAAAATTATTTTGTAATTATAGTAGATCTAATATTTGTAAGGAATTGAATGAACAAATAGAAGGATAAGAAGTTAAAAACTCCTACGTGGAAGAACACTACGTCTGTTGATAAATTGTTGGATGCACCAAACTTACACATGGAGTCATAGATTAATATAATCATATATTATTATAATACAAATATGTGTCTCCAATTCTTTGATTAATCCTAAGAATTTTCATTGTTTTGTCATCCTTAATTTGAGACACTGATGCCCTAGTTTGTTTTTCAACCCAGAAAGTGATGTGCTCCTAAGTTGGTCAAATCATATATGCATATATATATAGGCTTATTAATTAAAGTCTTTTTTATTGACAAATAATTAATAATTATTATCAAAATGTGTACACTAAATAAATCTCACTTCAATGCAATACGTCGAAATCACATTGATTTTAGCACCCAATGAAGGAAGTGGGTGTAGAAGGTCAAGGGATCTGTTGCAATGACCAAATCATACCAAATATGTAATAAGATTAGTTAGTGTATTTTTTTTTTTCCATTTTTATTCTTATGACATGCCCCCTCATCACCTAGGTAACCCAAAATTAATTAAATAGCAACCTATAATTATTTAAAAATTTGTCAATATCATACCATAACATATGGAAGGGAGTAGATTCGAACCTCAGTAGAGGCATCTGTTGACTCTTTGTGCTTCAGTAGGTTGAGAAAGTAGCTATGAACAGATACTACATTGTAACAGAGTCAGTAGAATTCAAACAAAAATATCATATTATCATATTATACTATTAAAACAAAATAAAAATATCTCTCTTAGTACTTAAATAGATAAAAAGAATATGACATTACGGTCTAGTGGGAGGTCATGGGTTCGAGCCCGTCAATATTGATTATTTGTGCTTCAGTAAGTTGAGAAAGTAGTTATGAACAAATATTAATAGAGTCGGTAGTACTAAAAAAAAAAAAAGAATATACAGATTACGGAGAAACATTTAAAAGTTTAATTAAATGTGTTTTCAAAATTTGAATTATAAAGAAATTATTATTTTATATTTCAAAAAATTAGTATTTTAATAAGAATTATTTTTAAAATTACCATTGTTCGATGTCTCGTTTCTAGTTTTCGTGCTTACCTAATAATTTTTTTTTTTTTTGAAAACTTACCTAATAATTTTAATCATTTTCACCACTATAATCCCTAGACCTCTCTTCTCCATGGGATGTAGATCGTAGGTTCTTCTAATCTTTTTATTATTTGTAGATTATGATATTACTATGTTGATAGGTTTTTTTCTTTTTTGAATACAACTGACCCTATTACATTGTAGTATCTGTTCTATACTTTTCTCAACCTGTTGAAGCATGACCTTTCATTTGAGGGAGGCCACTACATGCCATTTGAGCACAAGGTGCTTGGCATGTTGATAGGTTATTAAAACTAAATTATAGTTTTTTTTTTTTCATAAAAGGAACCAATTTAAAATAATGCAAAATTCGAATCCAAAGAAAATGTGGGCCCACTACTCCACAGTGGGATGGGTCCCATGTCCCAAAATACAACAAAAAAATTACACAGAAAGAGAGAGAAAGCAGTGAATGAAGCTTAGAAATGAGAGCTCTCTCTCTCTCTTCCCCAGCTTTGCCATCCTGCATTTCTCTTCCCTGAGAATCAGAAAACAGTTCTTTTAAAAGAGACCCATTCTCTCACTTATTTAGGGTTTTTCAAACTCCACATTTTCTTTAATTTATTGTTTTCTGAATCTGAAGTGCATTAGATCTCTGCAAATCGTACTTCTCTGATGTAAGTTTGCTTCGTTAGCTAATTGCATCTTCGATCTGCTATATTGTTTTGCTTTGAAGTGTTTTTGGTCGTTGTTGAGCTCACCCCAACCGTTGAATCTTTGGTTTGTGTATTTTGCTTCTTTTTTTCTTTTTTTTTTTTGGTTGAAATATGTTCTTCTTACTTCAAGCTGAAGCTGGAATAATGTAAGGGCTTTCTTCTTTTATTTTGGTTTGGTTTGGGTTAGTTCTCTGGGATTGAAAGTTTCAATCTTTGCTGTTAATGGTGGGGAAAAATGAGGGACTAATGGTGTTTTCTTTTGAAGTGAATGGGAGAGGGGGGGGGGGGGGGGGTGAGGGTTCTGTTTATGAATATGAAGGTGAACTTGATGGAGCTACATTCCTCCATTCCCCAAAAATGAAAAATTTCATTGCCAGTTTTGGAAATGAACAGATTGTATTAGAACTACAGATCTTGGTTTTGACAGTAGTTTGTTCACAATGGGAGTTGCCAGTTGAATCTTCAATTTTGTTTTGAAATCAGAAGAAAATAGTGCTGCTTGCTATAGTGAAAGTTCTTCACTTTGTTCTGGTTCTGTATGTTCTGTTTTAAAGGAAGATGCTGCAGATTGAAATTTAATTTACCTCCTAGAAATTATGGTTATCTAGGTTTCCATTCTTGATTGGTGTTGGATCTTCAGCTGGAAAATTTCAGCTTGATCCTGATATAAATCGTGTGTAGAAAATTGCATTCAACTTCTTATAAATGCAACTGGAATCCCCTTAAAATTTCATTGCTTGCCTCGAGTCAGGCATATTTATGGTGTTGTGGATTCAATATGTTTTATTTTTCGCTGTTTTATGCATATATGTTCTGTATGTAAACACAACACTCCATACTTGTAAAATGAGATATCTAACTGTATGTAATTAATGTGAGTGAAAATCTTGGTTGTAATTGCAGGTTGATGGTGTTGACATATTCCCAGGTGACATTATTAATGAAGAACTGAGAGTGGATAAGAAACTTTCACTTTCCCTTACAAATGAAGGTTTGGATATGGCCATTGGTTCTCTATCCCAGTATTGTGTTCTGCTTACAAGCCTTATGAACAGTTGTCCAATTTAGGCCAAGTCGTCTTTGATTTCTGTGCTGTGTTTGCTGCCAAGTAATGGGTTCATTTACGCGTGTTTCTGAAATTGTTGAATCTAAGGAGGAGCTGAAATTTGTTCCCCCATCTGGAAAATCCCGCCAGGCAAGAACAGCTGAAAGAGACTGGAAGCCTCCTGTGTCGAAAAAGGGACAGAATAATAAGTATTTGGAGGATGATATTAATCGGCTTTTTGAGGCAATTGACCTGCGAACGTCAAAGAGTCTGGATTTGTCGGACCGACCTAGAAGAGATGCCTCGAAAAGACCGATGAGGGGTGGTGGTGGTGGGAATCATTCGCCAGGAATAGGGTTCTCTGAACCAGTCTCTCTGAAACAGGCATTGCGGGGATTATGCATTTCTCAGGCATCGGAAATGGCTGCTATGAAAAGATTATCAAAGGCGCCCGGTTCTCCTAGTGTATCGGAAGCTGGAAGGTTTACACACTCTTACAGGTCTGTTGATGATGGACGAGGGGAAATATCTCCCGTGTCTGAAGAAGGCTCTTCGAGTTTTTCGTCTAGGGTGCCTCATTTCCTACACGAATCCAACTTGAGATCAGTCCGTAGCGCGCAGTCTTCTCCACGACATTTCATGAACCCAACCATCAAGACTGCCGAGTCTTCTGTATACCGAAGTGCTAGAATAGTTCCTGCAGAAAGCACTTCAAGTTTTTCGGAGAAGGTGCCTCGATACTGCCAAGAGTCCAAGTTGAAGTCACCAAACCAAAGTGCCCTTTCTTCCCCTAGATTGGTTGGTGAACCAACTTCTAAGATTACCGGGTCGATCGTCCAACAAAAGGAGAGAAGGGAGCCCGCGGAAACCATTTCAAGCCCCTTCGATGAGGTACCTCAACACATTCGAGAGACGAAGACGAAGTCACCAAAGCGAAGTACTCCTCTTAGGTCTGTTGATCAACCAATATCAAAAGATGCAGAGTCGTCTCTTCCCCATCCCGATCCCAAGAAGTCTCCAAAGAAAAACAATTCCTCTCCTCAATTGGTTGATAAACAAGTTACGAAATCTAGAGATTCCAATAGAGTGCAATGTGAAGCTGAACCTTCATGTGCCCCTCTTGACGTTGAGTCATTAGAAACGGTAGTGAATGATGAAGACATCCACACTCCAGTTCCTTCGGTACCGATTTGTTCTTCGGTTTACGGGGAATTAGAGCCAGAAAAGGGGAACACTGCTCCAATAAAGGCGACAAGAAATCCATCTAGAAGTGGTGGTACCTCGGTTAAAGGAGTGCATAGAGCTGCACCCAAACTAAAACGGAAAGGCAGATTGCAAAGTGTGCCTTTGTCCAATGCAGCAAAGAGCAGCAAGGATCTCAAGTCAACAAGAAGCACATCCCGTGCCATAAAATCAGCTATTCGGAACAAAAATAATATTAAGAAGAAACCAAAACAGGAAACTTTGCAAGCATTAGACATTTCTCATCTCTCAGATGAAAATGGCGATACGGTTTCCAGTGACAAAGCTATCTGTCAGAGGTGTCACTGTGCATTAAAGGATGTGAAAGGCGATTCTAGCAATCACCCCGCAACTGCTGTTTCTGCATATGCGCCTCCTGAAGTCAGCCCGGGGACTGCAAACTGTGGTGCTAGTAAACCCGACCAAATTGGGTATAACTGTGAAAATAATAGTACTCCCGTTTCAAAATTGAACAAAACATCAAAATACAGGGAAGGGGACTTCTCCCAAAGCTCAAAGAGTAGTATTGGTGACTATAGCAGTAGCACTACTTTAAGCGAAGAGAGCAATCTAAGTGCGCCTTGTTCTGGCATCAGACCGCACATGTCTAAGGATGCAAGATGGGAGGCTATCAACCAGGTGAAGAAGCAGCATGGATTCCTCGGTTTGGGTCATTTCAATCTACTGAAGAAGTTGGGCTGTGGAGATATTGGTACAGTCTATCTCGCCGAGCTGATAGGAACAAATTGCTTATTTGCGATCAAGGTTATGGATAACGAATTTTTGGCCAGAAGGAAGAAGACACCAAGGGCACAAACTGAAAGAGAGATCTTAAGAATATTGGATCATCCTTTTCTCCCAACATTGTATGCACAGTTTACATCCGATAATTTGTCGTGCTTAGTTATGGAGTTCTGTCCAGGTGGGGATCTTCATGTCCTCCGACAAAAGCAGCCAAACAGATATTTTCCTGAACCAGCAGCAAGGTATCATATGCTCCTCCACCATTACATAATTCTTCATCATTGTTCTCAAATTTATAAATCATTGTTGCAACGATATGTTAGTTTTACTATATAAATATATAAATCTGAAAACTACAATGTTGATAAAGTAGTTATGAACAGATATTACATTGTAACAGAGTCAGTAGTACTCAAAAAAAAAAAAATCTGAAAACTACAATGTTTCATTGTTTGCAGGTTTTATGTTGCTGAAGTCCTCCTTGCTTTAGAATATTTGCATATGCTGGGTGTGGTTTACCGTGATTTGAAACCGGAAAACATTATGGTACGCGAAGATGGTCACATAATGCTCACGGATTTTGACCTGTCGCTGAGATGTTCAGTTAACCCGACTCTTCTGAAATCGTCGTCTTGGGCATTGGAGCCTGCTAGGATTTCTGGTCCCTGCGCTGGATCCAACTGCATTGATCCTTTTTGTGCTGGACCATCGTGCAAAGTTTCGTGCTTTAGTCCTAGGATCTTACCCGCCACCACGAGAGCAAGGAAACTAAAGGCTGAAGCTGCAGCATTCAACAGATCATTGCCACAGCTCGTAGTTGAGCCAGTAGAGGCTCGATCGAACTCGTTTGTTGGCACACACGAGTACTTGGCTCCAGAAATCATCAAAGGGGAGGGCCACGGGAGTGCGGTTGATTGGTGGACACTCGGAGTGTTTCTTTACGAACTTCTCTATGGCAGGACGCCATTCAAAGGCGTGGGAAATGAAGAAACTCTGGCCAACGTGGTCTTGCAGAGCCTCAGATTCCCCGATGGCCCCATGGTTAGTTTCCAGGCTAGGGACTTAATCAGAGGGCTCTTGGTCAAGGAACCCGAGAACCGGTTAGGATCAGAAACGGGAGCTGCTGAGATTAAACGACACCCGTTCTTCGACGGCCTGAACTGGGCATTGATACGCTGCGCCATCCCCCCTCAGGTACCCGATCTATGCGATCTCGAGGTCCCAAATATGGCGTTTCACGCCAAAAACAAGAAGTTCCTTGAGTGCAGTGGCACAGGAGAGCATATAGAATTTGACTTGTTCTAGCAATAACCCAATGCTCTCTTTACTGTCTGGTTAGGAAGTGCCCTTCATGAATCATGTTTCCCCCCATGCCTGTACCTTACAGTCTTATATTATAATGTAAATGTTGAGAACAAGCCGGAATTTTCACCCTTCGGATACAAGGAAATCATTTGATCCTTGAGAAAAATTGTAGTTATTATGTTTCTGTTCTACATTTACATATTGCTAGGATTTGTTCAAATGAGTTAACCTCAGTTATTTTTGGATTACGAGAGAAATCCACAGTCACCACTCAAAGGGTGTGTATTAGGTAAATTTTACCTTGTGACCCACTGACTTTATCTGGTAAAGGATCTCAACGAGATAAATCAGTTTAGATAATCTATATTTGATCAGTTTAAACCAAGAAACTTAATAAGCTGTTCTCATTATGAGTCAAATTTGAAATCTTGTATCTTGTACATATGCGGGCTATTACACACATTACTTAGGCACTGATAGGTGGGTGGGGAGGGG